>JAJQOW010000014.1:18170114-18305114 GCA_037975125.1 Latrodectus hesperus
TATATGTATAAAAATGAATGATAGTATTAAGTTCGAACTGAGCTTTTATAATTTTCCTTTTTTTATAATTTCCAAAATAGTTTCAGCTTTTAAAAATGACTTGTTATTAAAATGAAATAAATATTTTTCAAAAAAACAACTCCATTTCAAAATAGTTTCCTGTTAATGTCTTATTTAAGAAATATTTAATCTGTATTTTAAATTGAAAATAATTACCAACGTTATAAGCAATAAATTTCCATTTTAATTTTATATCTTTGAATTTATTTTAAAAAATATAAATGAATATTTTATAAAATAAAACATAAAATTATTTAAATTGCTGAACATTGAATACAGCTAATTTTAAAAGCATTTCGTATAAATGTCAAGTATTGTTGCTCCAAGCAATTTGGTATTCCTTTAAATTTGCAAACATGATTTTTTGGGGAATTTTTTAGATATTCCTTTTTTTCCAAGTAAAAAGTGACTAAATAATTTTTAAATTAAAAGTTTATGAAAAGAAAAGTTATAAAAAAATTTCTTTTTACATGTAAAAATGTAAGGTCAACTTAATCTCTTATAAAAGCATTATACATATAGTACTAATCATAAAAGTTATGTTTATGTTGTTAATTGCAAATAATTGTGAACATATTTTACTTTGTTGTTATAAAAACCAGAAACATCTGAAAAATATTCAAAAAATTAGTCAACAAAGATTGTTAACATCAATAAATGTTTTCCTCCAAAATGTATTTTAATTTGAGAAGTCTTCTAGAACATCTAGGGCATAAACTTTGAGTGTTTTTCATATATATATATATATATATATATATAAATATATATATATATATATATATATATATATATATATATATATATATATATATATATATATAATATATATATATATATATATATATATATATATATATATATATATATATATATATATATATATATATATATATATATATATATATATATATATATATATATATATATATATATATATATATATATATATATATATATATATATATATATATATATATATATATATATATATATATATATACATATACATATGTAAATATATATATATATATATATATATATATATATATATATATATATATATATATATATATATATATATATATATATATATATATATATATATATATATATATATATATATATATATATATATATATATATATATATATATATATAGTTTTCTGAAAAATAAATTTAAAAGTTTCAATTGTGCTTGAAAATTTCATTAAGAGAATTAAGACTTCAATCTCAGGTTAATAGATAAAAGGAAAAATGCTAATGACCAGTGTAAAATAGCTCCTTGGAGCAATTCTGTTCATTCCTTCATTGTTGAATGGCGCCAAGTGAATACAAATTTGGCAAACACTTACTAGACATCACCTTTTGTAATTCACTTAATCTCTCAGATCATCAATAAGCGAACCAAACAGACGTCTGCCAAAATTATGCAATCCCCAAGCATATATTTATTGTACACACTGCAGGAAAATTAAGATAATAATTGTGATACCGCCATTAAAACATCGGAGCCCTTGCACACACAATTTCTAATATTAACATTCTACACTGTCCGCATTAATCATCCCATGCGTAAAACCGGATGCCGAAACTATTGGCGAGAAAATGGTGTAAAGAAGAAACAAAAGCAAGCCCAAGGAACAACAGCAGGTGAGTGGTAAAAAAATGGTCAGGGTAATTATGTTAATTTTAACCCGTTCAGCCCGTCCCTAATTGTGATCAAAGAGACGTAATTGTGGGACGGGATGTAATCAGGACCTATTGAAACTAGATGCTTTTAGCTCAGCCCTTCTTTTGTTAGACAATATTCTAGTTTTATCTCCACCAATAAAATGGAATTACGTCGACGTCGGAATGATGGCGCCAAGACTGCTTTCTTCAGAGAGTTTTGCTTTTGTTTCGTTGTTTGATCATCTGAAGGGAAGAGTGCGATGCACGACGTAAAAATGATTGATCCGGTTATCAAACACGGGTGGACAACGCTGTTATTTGAGTTTGCTTTTTTTTAATCAATTAAAAGAGGAAAGCTGTTTTTTTAGTCTGAAAGTTTATTTTTGTTCAACGACTTGAGCTCTTAACCACTAGAATTAAAATTGAATTAACTCGAAAAAATTTTAAAAGAATAATTTGAGAGAATATCTTATTTAGAGTTGTTTATAAAATAAAAAATATCTATCAATTTGGTAATTTTCAATTACAGTTTTTTTTTATTTCATACGAAAATCATAAAAAAAATTATTATTTTTTAAAATAAAGATTTATATTTTTATTCATTTTTAATAATATATATAGTATATTAATAAATAATATATTAAACATTTTAGAGTAATTACCTATGTGTATTTTAATGAACAAATAAATGTTCTTAATTTTTTTAAATAACCACATACATTTAATAAATTACAATTTGTTACATATTTAATCCTAATGCAAAATGAAAAGTACGGTATGTGATTATTATAATGCATTTTACGATCACATTTAAGTTTTTCAACAAAAAACTGAGTAGAAATTCATTTCTCTTCAGTTGTAATTAATGGCGTATCCTTTAATCTAGAACAACATAAATACATTAAGCATAAATAAAAATTTTTATTTTAAAATGTTCTAGAATTTCTGCAGAGTATTAGTTATTTTAAAATTTCTTTTTTATATAATTTTTAGCTTTTTTATACTTATTTCTGTAATAAATGTCCTATAAAAATTAATTTCATGTCATTAAGGAAATATTTAGTCCATATACAAAATACTTATTCTATTTAAAACATTCATTCATTTTATTTTAATTAATTAAAATATAATTTAATAATTTGGTTAAATTAATTAAAAATTAAAATTCTACGGAAATTATTATTTATCGAATTATCGCATGACTAAATATGCGAGGGATATTTTTCAGGAACATTTTCCGTTTGTTTACCAGAAAAACAATTCTTAGTTATTTACCTCACTGAACTAGTTCATGAAATAATATTATAGTTGGAGCATTTTTAGTATAATTTTCATTTAAAATCTTAATTATATTTCTTATAAAACCTATGTCGTGTACTTTTCTGTTTTTTTATATTAAAAATTTATGAATTGAAGGTAAAATAAAAATTGATTACATTAGTAATTTCTAAAGCAAAAAAAGCAATGCTTTTTAAATTTAAAAGCAGAATTTTATTTTCACAATATTTCAACAAGAATTATAACATTTATTTGTATTCTAAGAATCATTTTTAAAAAAATCAAGTTAAAATATTGTGATCCTAGTTTATTCTAAGACCTCATTGTCCAACTCTTTTTAGGAAAAAAATAACAAAAAAAATACTATTATGCTATTTATAAAGAACTACTTTTCTTATTCTTAAAATAAACCCAAAAACTCATATTTTCTATTTTAATTTAGGAGCTTAAATAAACATATGTATTTGGCTTAATACATAGGATTTTTCTCAAATTTTAAGTTCCGAGAATTGTACTACATATTATATATTTCACATTTTAAGTATTCGTTAATTTTCATTTATTGGTAAAACAGGAACTTTACATAATATTAAAATTATAAATAACTAAAACGTCAAAAATAAGTTTGCAATTTTAAAGTTAATTATAAAAACTATACGATAAACATTAAAGTTCACATTTCAAGTTTACATCATATTCATTACGACTATTGTAAAATAAATTATAAAACCATATTATATAGAAAACGTAACGTAATTTAAAAAATAAAATATTTTTTATATAAAAAATATATTTATTTTCAAATACTTTTCCATCCAAAGTATTTAATTTATATAACAATTGAAATAAAATTATACATAGAAATTTTAAAATTTATATTTCCATGTGTAAGCTGAAAATATAAGTATTGAGCTATATATCAAATATAACCTTCTTTATAATGTCTTGGAGTTCTTAACAACATAATTTGCATCCATTTTTTATTATTTTGTTATAATAATTTCTAACAGTAGTATTAACTCTAAGCTGAAATGTAGAGTATATATTTAATCAAACTTTATAAATAAAAAAATATTTACAATACTTTATTATTTATTTTTATAATATCGATATCAATGTTTTCGCAGTACTATAAAACAATTAGTATTTTCGTGTATTTTATCGTGTATTTTTCGTGTATTATACATATTTTGTGCTATTAATAGATTGAAAAATACTGCTGTAAATTATACGCAAGTTTCAAAAAGATGTTTATATATCTAGAAATGACATTTTAAATATAAATACTTATCTTTAAATGAGGTTAAAACTAATTCATTTTTCTAAGAATCATTAAACTAAAAATTTCTTAATAATAGAACTAAATATAGTAGAATAAATATATAGAACTAAATATAGTACTTATGAAGATCGAAATGATTCACCACAGTTATTTTACTATCTTTAATTTCAATGTCCTTTTATGTTTAACTCGGCACAAAACGTTTCTTTTTCAAAACACAAACTTAAAGAATTTCAAATAAAAAAGTTAACGTTTCTCTGCAAAGAGAGCTAAATTTATTGTAATAAATTAGAATAATGGATTAAAAAACCAACTGATTTACAAATAGAAATATATTTTTGGTGAATATATTCCTCAGTAATTTAATCAGCTTTAATCAAAAAATAAGTTATGTACATAAATAAGCCATAAAATTCAAATATTTATATTCCCAATAAACTTATTTATGCTTAAATAGCCAATAAAAAAACTATTTTAAGTAGTCATTTCTTCGTTCGCGCACAATTGCTCGCAATTTTTCCTTACATTCATTATGTACAACTATTAAATGACCCGTAATTTAATAGTACAAACAGCCATCAAGAAAAAATGCTCTTTTTTAAAAATAATAGCAGAAGTATTTTCGATGGCTTAAAATCCTGAAGATTGTAATCTTTTCGGTCCAAGTGACATTAGCTTTTATTGTATAGCTATATTTTGAGGAATATTTTATTCTTAAAGATACTATATTACTTGCATTTCAGTTACTATTTGTCTTATGAACCAATTATTAAGATATACTCCAATGTCACTGCCTTTAAAAATAAATTTTTCATTTATAATATTATGAAACTGTATATTTTTTCACTTCTGAAAATAGATATATTCTATTTAATGTGGCAGGATCACAAAAATGATTATAATTGTACTAAAAAGTATATGATGACTGTGATGTATTTAAGTGTTATGCTAATAGACTTTTTTACAAGAAAAACTTCATGGCAATACTTTATGGAAATGAAATATGTGTAATGTTGGTGTTGTTGTTGTTTCGTGTGCCAGCTAATCTGGCAACATGGGGTGCGCTGGTCCACTTTTCCAACTGAACCGTATTTTGGTGTGGAGTCCAACTTCTTCTGTACACACATGCTATAGGTACCCGTTTATAGGGTAGACAACCATTCACACCTCATTCATACAAGGAAAGGACAAAGACAGGATAGATAGAGAGAGAAAGCACATCCCTGCCCGAACCGGGATTCAAACCCAGAACCTCCTTATCCGCAGTCAGGCAAGCTGACCACTAGACAAGTTGAGCAGCAAATATATGTAATATATTATATTTATTAAAAATTTAAATCTTTTGAAATTATAATATAAAAACTAATAAATAATAAATTATATATATAAACTTCCTGAAATTATTGTGTCATTCTCACTTATGAAGTGAGTGGTAAGAAAAAATTATATATTGATTCGTATTGGGTTTCATATTTTATTACTTTGACAATATTCATTTATAAAATTTCCGTCACACAAACATAGATGTTTTTACCATCAAATGTATTGAATATATCAACACTTTAAGTAAAGCAATCCTTCATTAACAACAATACCCAGAGATTTAAAAATTATAAGACAAAATATTTTAATCGAGTAAAAAATATCGATTTTTACTTTGTTTTACTTTATTTCTTATTGAATTTTTATGTAGCATTAAAATTTTCTACATAAGGTACTAAATGGCTAAAAATATATAAAAGACACCAATTAAAAAATTATTTTTGAAACACATATAATTTTTCAATGTCAAATGAATACATAAATTTTCTCTTACATTTCTGAGAATTTTACATAAAGAGAAAGTTTGAGTTTCATTATTTTGAGAATTTCTGTCTTCAAATTTAAATTCAAGAGAAGTTTTGAACTTCTCTAATATTCTAACATCTTTAAATTTGACATCGATTAATCTAGAGCTTTGTTAAATGAAATGCTTACAAAAATTTTCATATAAATATCAATTCAATAAAAGCAGGTGAAAATATTTCTTTTACCTAAAATAAAATCTTTTACATGTCATGGTTAACAACTAATGTACAATTACTTTTAAGTAAAATCATTCAATAAATAAATACTTTTCGAGAATCTACTTCTCCTTAAACTAAATTCTATTTTTCTTAAATATAACAACAAATATAAATTCAGTAAATGATTGACATACGTCAGATTCCCTTTATGATGACTTATTGGAAGATATTTTTATTATTTATTCAAATTTAGCAAAAAATGTGTTCAATATCACCTTTTAGAAAAACGATACATAAATTTTCAACTTGTGTTTAAGGTGAAATATTGCTTAAGAAATTTATGCATCAGCGAAGTATTTATTTTCTGATGCAAGAGAAAAATTTTAAAATATAAAATGACATATAACAAAAATAAGTAAATTTTGTTGATGATGATCAGTTTGTGCTGAACAATACACAATTTACGAGTTATATATATTTTCTGATTCCTAAAACATCATATTTAAAGACAAATGCATAATTTTCAATTTTTTCATTTCTTTTCTTCATCCTCACTCCATCAAACAGAAATTATTTTTTATGATACAAGATGGAAAATATTGCTTTATTTTGCACATTTAAATTTTAAAATGTTAATGTAACAATCACATACGCGGAAAATTTAACCAATCTATGCGAAAAGAAATTTAACGTTAGTTATGTGATTCACGAAATATTTCTCCTATTCATTATTACTTAACAAACAATATTTTATATAATTTTTATCTGTATTAGAGAGAAATCATTATTAAATACTCAAGTATGGGAATCATTATTAAATACTCAAATTAGAGAAATCATTATTAAGTATTCGGAATACATTTGTATGAGTGAACTTTAAAATTTTAACTATGCTAAACATTTTTAATAGTATGCATATTTGTTTTCTTCAAGAAACTTTATTTCATGCTTTCTATTCTACATACATATTATTTCATATATATAATCACCCTGCTATATTAAACAAAATTAAAATTTAAATCGGACACAACTCAAATTAAAATTCATAAGCGCTCATCTGCGAAAATGTGGCAACAATGTTATTATAATTATTGAAAAGTATGGCAAAATCTGGAAGTGAAAGTCCTTAAGTTACAGAATAGAGATTTGTATCACTTATAAATGTTACTCAAGTAACTAATGGATTAAAATATTAAAAGTTTATTTAAAAATACAAATCTGAATAGATTTTTTAAATGTTTCTTTGCTGCCACAACTTTGTAGAGTCTTCTTTAGTTGGTCAATAATTAAATACTTTAAGTAATTAAGATGTTTTATAAGACTTGGATTTTTTGTGAAAAAACTAATCAATAAATTAGAAAATTTATTTAAGTTTCTTAATATATATCTTTAATTTTTTCTTTTATTAACAAAACGTAATTGCTCTGAAGCAGATGAATTAAAACAATAATTTTATAATTTCCATACAATTTTAAAATAAATTTTCCAAAGTAAAGACTACAACGTTTCACTTTAACATATTTTCAAGTCAAAAATATAATAATCGCAAGCTTTTTAGGATAATAAAATCTATTGCTGCGTTTTGCTAAATTTTCAAATGCATGAAAAGATTTTCAAAGGTAGCTTTTATAAATGTTGATGTAATTTAAATCATAATTTTTATTTTAATCTTATTAAATTTAATTCTTAGGAAATATAGCTCAGCAGAATGTTCTTATTACAGAATTTTTATAACAAATATAATGATCCCATTTACATGCTGTGATAATGCTATCATAAAATAAATAACTTTTTCAAATGAGATAATCTTTAAGCATATTTCATTTAATTTAATAACTGTTAACAACAAAATAATCCTTTTATGAATTGATTTCAAAAAACTTTTTAGACATA
Organism: Latrodectus hesperus; assembly: GCA_037975125.1. Classification (NCBI taxonomy): domain Eukaryota; kingdom Metazoa; phylum Arthropoda; class Arachnida; order Araneae; family Theridiidae; genus Latrodectus; species Latrodectus hesperus. The sequence continues at coordinate 18,178,305 of JAJQOW010000014.1, forward strand.
TTTGAAAAATGTTATTTCAAAAATCTAATAAAACAAAATATTAACTTTTTATGTAATTCTTAAATTCTGCTTGTATTTTAATAATTTTCCGGAAGTAAAATCAGTTAAAATTTTCTCCGAAGTACAGATGTGAACTGTAAATTTTTCACGAAAAATTCTCATACACAACCAGAATTAATCAAAAAAATTTATTTTCAAGATCTAAGGGAAGTCTGCAAAAAATTTTAAATTCTGTGCATGAATATGCGAATTCCAAAAAACGAAAAATGTTAACGAAAGGCTAAATTTTTAGTCAGATAAAAATAAAACTTCTTAAAATTGTTAAAAGTAAAAGAAGAGCTATAAATACTAGGCGTGACTTAAAAATTAGTATGTAAATTTATGGAGTAAATGCTTGTGATTCTTATAGCTTGCAGATGAACTCCACACGCATTCACAAGATAAATTATAATTTCATCTGTTGTTAAAAAGAGACTTCTTTGAGCTGAAAAAATATGACTATTTGAAAACACAGAAAAAGTTTGATAAAAAGTAAGTGATACTGCATTTTCATTTACAAACTGGCTAAATACAAAACCTTTCTTCAGGAAATCATGTGTATTGCACATTTTATGAATAATTTTAATTTGTGAATTTGATATTTCTTATAACAATAAATATACATTATCCTGAAGAACTGATCCGTGAAGTTTTCTTCTAATACAGCACGCTAGATTCCATGCATGCTGCCTGCTAGATTCCATATGTACTCCCGGCTAGATTTCATACGTACTGTCCGCTAGATTTCATACGTACTGTCACGCTAGATTCCATACATACTGCACGCTAGATTCCATACATACTGTACGCTAGATTCCATGCATGCTAGATTCCATACATACTGTACGCTAGATTCCATGCATACTGCACGCTAGATTCCATATATACTGTACGCTAGATTCCATGCATGCTAGATTCCATATATACTGTACGCTAGATTCCATGCATACTGCAAGCTAGATTCTATACGTACTGCCCGCTAGATTCCATACATACTGCACGCTAGATTCCCTACATACTATCCGCTAGATTCCATACATGCTGCCCGTTAGATTCTCCAACAATCTAGCACAGAAATCCATAGCCAGATTGTCGGAGATAGTGTAATAGAGGGGTTTCACTCAATTATACATAACATGCAAATCCAAACAAAAGTAATGGAAAATGATTTTGAATTTGATTTTGTAATTCATTATATTAATATTATGCATTATGGAAAGTTTTACAAATCAGTTTAAATGTAAAAAAATACTTTAACAATTTCAATCATCTGTTTATGAAGATTTATTTAAAAAAACAAGCCTTGATAATAATATTTTTTCCTAACCATACTATAAGTTACATATTTTATATATGTTTCTCTGAAAACGGTGCAAAATTTATTCAATATCTTAGTGACAAAGCTGAAATGGAAATCACGAAGAGCATTTTACGTTGCTCGAAGATTATTCTAGTACTTCAGAAATGAAGATCGAAGATAATTGTAGTAGTATCTTCAGATCGAAGATTATTCTAGTATTTCAGAAATGAAGATCGAAGATAATTGTAGTAGTATCTTCAGATCGAAGATTATTCTAGTACTTCAGAAATGAAGATCGAAGATAATTGTAGTAGTATCTTCAGATCGAAGATTATTCTAGTACTTCAGAAATGAAGATCGAAGATAATTGTAGTAGTATCTTCAGATCGAAGATTATTCTAGTACTTCAGAAATGAAGATCGAAGATAATTGTAGTAGTATCTTCAGATCGAAGATTATTCTAGTATTTCAGAAATGAAGATCGAAGATAATTGTAGTAGTATCTTCAGATCGAAGATTATTCTAGTACTTCAGAAATGAAGATCGAAGATAATTGTAGTAGTATCTTCAGATCGAAGATTATTCTAGTACTTCAGAAATGAAGATCGAAGATAATTGCTGTAGTATATTCAGATCGAAGATTATTCTAGTATTTCCGAAATGAAGATCGAAGATAATTGTAGTAGTATCTTCAGATCGAAGATTATTCTAGTACTTCAGAAATGAAGATCGAAGATAATTGTAGTAGTATCTTCAGATCGAAGATTATTCTAGTATTTCAGAAATGAAGATCGAAGATAATTGTAGTAGTATCTTCAGATCGAAGATTATTCTAGTATTTCAGAAATGAAGATCGAAGATAATTGTAGTAGTATCTTCAGATCGAAGATTATTCTAGTATTTCAGAATCATCATACAGAAATGATCAAAACTTTATAATTTCTGATTTATTGTCAAAAATTCTAAAAACAAATCCTGAAAAAATGTCCTGAGATTAACAGAATATTTTATCAAAAATTAAGTAGGATCACTAAAAATTTAATTTGGTGTAAAATTACTGTTAAAAACATTAAATTTGGCCATCATTTTCTTACAAAACGAAAAGTTTCATTAGATTTTTTTAATAATTATAATTAATAATTTTTATAGCTATACCCATTTGAGACATTGTTAATTTTTTATGAAAGTTTATGAATACAAAAATTGGAGAAATATTCTACAGTACTCAATATTTTTCATAAGAAACTAATTTCTAACTTAATTCATATTATTACAATTTGATGATAACGCTTTTGTTTTTTTTCCAATGCTTAAGAACAACTTTTTTCTTGATATTGTTCTCCAAATTTTTTTTCCTAATTTACACTTAAGGTGTCAATTCTTAAATTGAAAGGCAATTTTCAGTAATATCTCAATTCTAAAATATTTGGCTTCAATTCAGTTCCTTTCATTTTTCAAATAATTGATCATTAGCATATTTTTAAATTAACGGAGCACACAAACTATATTCCTCCTATTAATACTGCTGGATTTATAAATGGAAGTGTATAGTATTTTAAAGGAAATTTATCTCTTTAATTTTAGTGTCCGCAACGTAACGGCTAAAAGTAAAGATATTAAAGAAGTACCTCGATTAAAAGCAATATTTTTCAATTATTTAATGCATTATCTCTTTCAAATCGAAACTATAATAAAAGTGAGACCCAATAGATAACGATCAAAACAATGATGTTGACATTAGCTAACTAAGCATTATTCTCAAGATTTCTCATCAATAAAAGTTTGTTAATTTTCCTTCTACGAGCGCTATTTCGATACGGAAATGATTAATATTTCACGTCAACGGCAGAAACTGAAATCCGTTCAAAAGCGTAAGAGATCGATTTCAAATTAAATAAGCAACTTCGAGAGAGAGTCTTTTGCAATGGATAATGAAAATAATAATAATAATAATAGAGTAAAGGAAGAAGAAGAAGAGAAAAATTCCTGGCGAGATAATTACTTTCCAGTGAAGCGTAGCATTGATGCGTTTCGATCGCCAAATAATTCAGCGCTTTATTCTTAACTGAATTTGAAATCATTTCTAGAGTGTCATATGGAATAAAACTAAAACCTAGGAGAAGTCTAATTGGCGAGAACCCAAAACAGCAAAACTTCTTCGGGATGTTGATTCAAGATGAGTTCCTTTTTCCAGTCTGAGTTCCACGAGACTCTGAAAGAGACGTTGGAAATGGAGTAAATTCTCAGTGGCATTGAAGGAAAAATAATTTTGTAAAGAATAAAGACACATATATACGTAAGAAAACAGCATAGCTATTTCTCGGGTAATGTATTCAGATGAATGGTGCTGTCCTGACTAATCAGACGCACTTGAACTTCAGTAGATTTGTTTTAGTAGTTTCGCTATTCTACCAACCTAGAACTCTTTGTGAACATTAACATATCACTAAAATTAAGTTATGAAATATGACGACTTTTGAATTTTAGATGATGAATATTCTTAGTTATGAATAAACGCATTGAGGTATGTATTATTGCATTTTGCATGTGACATGTTTGTAATTAATGGTGAAATGAAACTATCATTTGTAATAAACTTTAGACTAATTTGGTTTTTTCAAAAGACGGGAAAATTTTGGTTATTTCTTTGTAAAGGTTCGTAAATAACTTATGCAAATAGTCAGTACTGTTTCTCATATATTTTTTTTATAATTTCCTTATTAGTTTTACAGAATTGTATATATGTAAGGTTTTACTAAGTTAAATATGTTAAGAAGATAGAAAGAGCAGAAAACTTTTCAAGAATTGTTTTTAAATGTCATGTAAATAAAACAGAAAATTTAAATGAATAGTTTATAAAATGGGTATTGAACAAAATATGAAATGTGATGTGTTTTATATTACTAAAAAATAATATTGCTCGTAAAATACATAAGAGGAAAAAACTCACATAGGATGATTATGAACACAGAATTTGATTGATAATTCAAATTGCTTAATCTCTTCTGCAGTATAAAGTATCAACAGTAATTAAATACTTGTAGTATAGAATAAATAATTTGGAATTATAATAAAACTTCTTGTTAATGCGAATTCGTATTGTATGAGAAATAGCATTTTTAGCTAATGAGGCATGAAAATTTCTACATCCCTTCTTATAAGCCATGAAAATACTTATGTGAACGGAATTTTTTTACAAAAACATTGCTTGCAAATAAATAATGACAGGAAAATATAATCAATAAGACTTCAACTGTGAAATGCAACAACTTTTAATTCAAGCCGGTACAAAATTAATTATTTTGTGAAATTTGTGATAACAATAGTAACAAAATTAATTAATTAGTAAAATCATACATTTTACTAATTAATTAATTTTGTTACTGCTTAAATTTAAAGTTGTTCCATTTCATTTTTAGAATTTTTTCTTATTCTGTATATATTTCTAAATATATAAAAAAACACTTTCTTCATAACCTACGATGATGTATATATTAAGTAATCAGTATCAGAAGTTATTTACATGACTAAGCTACTTATAATGTTTAACACCATCAATAATTAGCAGAACTAATGAAAATACGGCTAATTTAGAAGGTACTGAAATTATATAACAACACAAACAATAGTTCTTGATATTTAAACTTATTTCATCAGTTATGCTTACATCAGCTTTAGTTACGCTTAACATCAGTTTTAACTTAAATTATCGTTGCTATTTCATTAATCAGTATTTGTGATAGAAATTTAAAAAAGATCCGTATTTGTGTAATAGAACTTTAAAGGAAAATGTAAGATTTTCACACTATAATGAATTTGACAAAATAATTACATTGATAATCATGCAAATCTTTTAACTGCTTTCATAATAATTTGAAAATTTTCAATAATTAATCCACTTGATATTCATTTTTTAATTAGCACGTTTATACTCATTTTTGTAGAATTTTAAGCTTTCAACTTCTTTTATTTTGATTTTTTATTTTCCTAGATTAAGTTTATTCTAAATGTTAAGGGTTCAGAATGTTAGAAAATAATTATTATAAATCAGAAATTTTTTTACATTTAACTATAGTTAAACAATTTTGTACATGAAATAAAAAAACAATTTTTTGGAAAATTTCTAAGAATTAATTATTTTGTGTTTCTTGAGGGTTTTTTATATTTCGATTGAACAAACTATTACAAAATAAATTTTAGCTGATCAAATTTATGAAGTTTTGTTAGAAAACCCTTAAAAATTGGAAATAAATTCAAAAATAACCAAATCTTATAGGGCTTTTAAAAAAAATAATGTTTTAGAAATATTGAGTTTACAACATTTCCATTTCTGGCAAAATTTATGTTCTATAATCATTAGAAAACAAAATGTTTAAACATCGTTTTTATTATAAAGATGTATAATAAAGCTAAGTGGTTGCCATTTCTTACAGGAAAATTATATTTGCCGTTACAAGTTTTAACTGAAAAATAATTTTGCATTTTATAAATAAAGGTATCGATTTTCAAAATAAAGATTATTTTTCCTTCATAAATATAATTAAAAGTTTCTAAACAAATTCATATTGAATTAAATCTTTTAAACTTACCTATTAATATGTCTTTGAAGTTATAGTTATTATGTTTCTATTAAATAAATATCGTAACTTCATTTAGTAGTTTAACATTTCAAAGATTTGAATTATTATCAATTACTAAAAATTTAATATTAATACATTTAAGTTAATTAATTGTATCTGTTTGTTTCTCTATTAATATTTGTAATAAATTTTATAATGTTTTTAAAATGAAAACCATAACAATAGTATGTTTACTGTCATTATGATTTATAATACTAGATTTAACTTCAAAAATTTCTTAACTACTTTGAGAAATGCTTAAATTTCCCAAACACAGCTAAATTTATTTAGGAAAATCCTTTTTAATTTAAATTAATTAGATTATTTTAAAAGTAATTATTTTCAGTATTTCAATAAAATTTTGCTTAAATTAATGAAATTAGATATCTTATCAAAACATATAGCTAGTAAAAACAGATTTGGAATTAAATTTTAATTTCTTTTAAAATAATAAATAATTTATTAAGTAAATTTTTAAATTGAAAATAAGGATAAATCTTGATAGAATATAAATACATTTCTATAAAATAAAGAAGGCAACACACAAAAATATCATATTACTTAAATAACCTTTACACAAATAACAAAAATTTTTATAAAAAAAATTTAACCAATTTTAAACAGTTTTTAAACTTAATAAAATTATGCGTACCTACCTTTATGTATACATACTTTTTATAAAGAATTAAAATAAATTATTATATGGTAAAAACATTAAATTATATTTTTATCTTGAAATATTATATTTTTATATTTATTTTTTCACTGCTGTTTCTATACTTTTATCAAAAGAATTATGTAGATATATCATTGAAAGCATTTATAGGAAAATGCCTACAAAATTTTCACCAGCAAGAATCAGGTTTAATACAAAATAAAATATGTAAAGTACCTAAATATCAGATGTATAACAGAAATAATTAAAAAAATCTATTAAGAAAAATTGTTTGTAATCTTTGCTTAAATTTTATTTTCCAGTTAAATACTTTTTACACAAATAAAATTATCAAAATGAAAACCCGAAAATCAATTAAAACTAATATTTCATAAAACTATATAAGTACTTTTAAAATGTTAATATTAAATTACTTTTTAATAATAGATTATTGTATGGACTTATGTGAAAAAAACAAATGTACAGCAATTTCGTGTTGGAAAAGTTTTTTACAAGCTCCTCAGAATAATTATTCTATATGAAATATTATTCAATACCTCATCTCCTTCTTAAAACAGAGCATTCTTAAAACTTCTGTACTTATTTTTAATGAAAATAAGTTGTAAAAGCCTCGATAATTGTTCAAAAATACGGAAGTTATAGCATGTAATATAAACTTTCTAAAACATTTGTGAAAAATGAGTTTTTAATATATGTATACAATATATATAAAAGTATGCATACAAATATGTATATATATATATATATATATATATATATATATATATATATATATATATATATATATATATATATATATATATATATATATATATATATATATATATATATATATATATATATATATATATATATATATATATATATATATATATATATATATATATATATATATATATATATATAGTTAATAGTATATTTTATAAAATACAATGAATATAATGAAACAAAATACAATGAAAAATGCCAAATGGAGAATAGAACATTGAAAATACTTGAAAGAAATTTCAAAGAAAAATATAAAAGAAAGATAGATATAAATGGAATAAAGTACCAATATGGCCAGCTTCGTCAGGGAGTGTTGACCACATTGGCTTTATTATGGCTTTTCTGCATGGGCCCAAGACATAGTCTTGAGTCACTGCAGAAAGACTATGTCTTGGGCCATTGCAGAAAAGCCATAATTTGTGCCAATGTGGTCAACACCCCTGATGAAGCTGGCCATATTGGTACTTTATTCCATTTATATCTATCTTTCTTTGATATTTTTCTTTGAAATTTCTTTCAAGTATTTTCAATGTAATTCTTTCCATTTGATATTTTCAATGTATTATTTTTCATTTAATATTTTCAATGTACTATTCTTCATTTGGCATTTCTCATTGTATTTTGTTTTATTATATTCATTGTATTTTATAAAATATACTATTAACTATATCTTAGTAATACTATTCTAGCTGCTTTTGCGCTAAATGTATTGCTAAGCTTAAATATTTTTATATATTCTTGTGCTTTTCAGTTCTATATCTAACTTTTCATATATATATATATATATATATATATATATATATATATATATATATATATATATATATATATATATATATATATATATATATATATATATATATATATATATATATATAAGGTTGACAAATAAGTTCATAGCGGTTTTTACAAAAGACTTTTTTAAGCAAAAAACAATAATTATATCTATAAGTTAATGAATTATATATTCACCGTTGCTGTTTACAACCTCTTCCCACCTCTCAACCCATTTGTTGATGCCGTTTCGCCAAAAATCGCCTGGTTTAATGTTAAAGAAGTTGTTGAGCCAGTTTTTAAAAACCTCTTTGTTATAGAAGGTTACACCCTTCATATGGTTTGACAAGGAGCGGAAAAATTGGTAATTTTGGTGCAAGGTTTGGTTAATACGGCGGATGCTGCAGGATCTCCCATTCGAGCTCTTAGAAGGCGGCTTTGGCAATATGGGGCCTGTCGTTGTCGTGAAGGAGTATCGTTTGACCATGTCGATCAGGACTTTTCAGTCGAATAGCCTCATTCACGCAGTGTAGCTGGGCAAAATAGACTCATTGACTGTGGCATTCTTTTCGAGAAAATCCTCATTGACTGTGGCATTCTTTTCGAGCATTTCCCAGTGCACCAAGCGGTCCTTAAAAACTGGCTCAACAGCTTCTTTGACACCTGAACAGGTGATTTTTGGCATACAAATATACACAAATATATATATGTGTGTGTGTGTGTGTGTGTGTGTGTGTGTGTGTGTGTGTGTGTGTGTGTGTGTGTGTGTGTGTGTGTGTGTGTGTGTGTGTGTGTGTGTGTGTGTGTGTGTGTGTGTGTGTGTGTGTGTGTGTGTGTGTGTGTGTGTGTGTGTGTGTGTGTGTGTGTGTGTATACTTTTATGCATTAAAATAATTAAATTAAATTAATTAACAATGAATGTGCTTATTTTTTCTTTCTAAAGATATAGAAATCTATTTTACTGCGTCATAATTTTTTAAAACAATTAAATTTAGAAATTGTTAAAGTTGAAAACAAATGCGCAGAGAGGATTTTATTTCAGAAAATTTTCAATTATAGTTTTCTTAGAAACATCAAAAACGTTTTTCGGTGATACTCCTCTGCATTATAGGATAAGAAAAACTTCTTCTATAAATAGTGTATATATATACATACATATATATCAAATCTGAAGTCTCAACAAATGATGTTAAAATCTCCGATAAAAGAGATGTTCTTTAAAAGGATTTTAGACATCATTATTTTTCTAAATTTACTCAAGTAAATTTTTATAATTCTACACTTATTTATAATTGGAGAATTCTACACTCAATGTAAAATATAAAAATTGAAAAATGATGATATTTCAATGAAAAATAACATTATTTGAAAGATAAGACAAATTTATTTTATTATTAATATATTTAACACAAGACTATATATATTTTTGTCCATGTATTTCCAACAAATTCATGTAGGAACTAAGAAATATTTTATTGATTAGTATGAAAATTATCTTAAATATTTGTGATAATACATTCATTGAACAATATAATTTTGATATTATTTGAGTATTAATAATATTTATATCCAAATAAATATTACAATCAAATAAAAATATAACTTTAAAGAGTTGAAGTTTGAAGCACAACAGCAGGTAAAATAAACAGTTGATTAAATTAATAAATGCGTCCTTTAATATAAAAAAATAATTAAGATGATATTAATTTTATAAAATGTTTTTCCATCATATTATAAAATATTCTAGCGTTGAGATTTTTGTTCATATATTTTCCGAAGACTAATATTTTTAAATGTTAAAAATATGTTAGATTTTTGACATATGTCCATTGAGAAAAACAGCCTTCGTTCTCTCCCTCCCAAAAAAACAAGTTAAATAATCTTAGTATTCCTCCTATAAATTTAGTAAGCAGTCCTAACTACTCTAGTGGTCAGCATGCCTGACTGCGGATAAGGAGGTCCTAGGGTCAAAACCCGGTTAGGGCATGTAGTGGTCTATCTATAGTATATCTCTCTCTATATATATACACATAATTAATGGTATTTCGCTCCGTTTTCCTTAATTCTATTTACTTGACATTTTATATTGAACATTTTTACATCTGTTTACTATATTTCATATTTTCAATGCATTATTCTCCATCTAGTATTTGATTATTATTCTCAATTTGTTTGTTTTTTTTTTACAAATTTTATAAATATAATATTAATTTATGTTTGGTTTCTGATTAATTTTATAAAAATTTACTATTAATTATATTTTAAAAATTCTATTTTAGCTGTTTTTGAGCTGAATGTATTGCTAAACATAAGTGTTATATCTATTCTTTTACTTTTCAATTTTTAATATCTATTCCTGTATTTTTCAATTTTAATATCTATTCTTGTACTTTTCAATTTTTATATCTATTCCTGTATTTTTCAATTTTTATATCTGTTCTTGTATCTTTCAATTTTCGCCTATGATACTTCTAATCTTGCTTTATATATATATATATATATATATATATATATATATATATATATATATATATATATATATATATATATATATATATATATATATATATATATATATATATATATATATATATATATATATATATATATATATATATATATATATATATATACATATATATATATATATATATATATATATATATATATACATATATACATATATATATATATATATATATATATATATATATATATACATACATATATACATATATATATATATATATATATATATATATATATATATATAGATATAGATATAGATATATATATATATATATATATATATATATATATATATATATATATATATATATATATATATATATATACATATATATATATACATATATATATATATATACATACATATATATATATATATATATATATATATATATATATATATATATATATATATATATATATATATATATATATATATATATATATATATATATATATATATATATATATATATATATATATATATAGATAGATAGATAGATAGATAGATAGATAGATAGATAGATTCAAAAAATTAGAAAAGTACCTGAAAAATCATTTCCGAAAACAACTATCTGTTTTAGCAATAAAAGCTCTCATGCACCTGAACATTTTATTAAATGGAGATGGAATGGCTTGCATCATTCAGCCATTTCATCTTTAACTTGGTATTCATGCATCCTCAACTCAGTGTTACAGTTCATCAATCATATGTATTAGCCTATGATGACAAAGCAATCAATCAGCAATGATTAACTAGATGGTTTTTTTTTTTTTTTTTTTTACAAATGCGAAATCTATAAAACGTACCGCCCAGAATAGTCTCCAGAATATTTTATATACTAAACAAAATATCAGCAACGTATATTTGCGCATAATCCTGCTGAAACGTTCATTTGCAGAATTTGATTAAAGGGTAGTTCTGCGGGCCTCAATAGAGAAGAAAATCAATGATCATTTAAGGTGCCATTAACGCAATTCCAGGTGATGAAACTCAATGAAAAAGACGATGACAAAGATTAAGAACTGGTATTCTTCTGAAAACACAAGTTCTGAGAACAAGTACATAGTTGAATATATTATTGACGGTGTTTATATGCCTGTGAAGTAGAATCATGTGTCCCTGAAGTATTGGTGAGTGGGTTGACAGCCCGTGCAAATGACGTTGACACTTGTGTCGTGAAAATGATTCATTTATTGATTCAATTTCATAATTTTTCTGCATGATCCAACAAAGTCATACGAACAATATGTCTGTTATCGTTTGCGGGACATTAATATCCAGCATGCATTTTCTTATGAAAGTTTTGAACCCATACATTTTATATCCTTCAGGCACCCAAATGATCTTCTCCGACATGTTCAGCTATACAGTTATATTAAAAGTCGAATTCCCATTCGGCTACGATCCGACATCTGTCAAACTCAGAATTCTGTTAGCAAGTCTTCCTTTTTTATATGAAACACTCAAAAACCTTTCGTCAGACAACAAAATCCAGTTATTTATACTTAGTTTAATGACACTAGAACCATAGTCGACAATTAATAGAAAAACGTCCTTTGATGTATAAGAGATAATAGCATATAAAATACGGATATTAATAACTCCAATCTTCAATTACCACCTTGAAGCTTGCTCATAATTCTGTTAGAGAATATCAAATGTTGACAGTTTGAAAATTGGAAAGTTCAAACTATTCTTTGCAACAAAGTTCATGATCTTAGGAATATTTAGCATAGGTTTCTTAAAAATATTTTAATCAAATTGGTATTTTCACAGCAGTATAAAATATGTTATATAATATTTTGAAATGCACGGAATACATTTTCAAAAAAAGTAATGCATGACTTTACCTTATCAAATCCATGTTAAGCTTTACTTCTATCTCATTTTTATTGTCTTTTTTATACTTATAATTATATATTTATACGAAATCTTAAATAATTTTTAACAGAGAATTATTCAGACTGTAAATTAAGTTTAAGAGTATGGTCAAAAGCAATACACAAAGTAAAATTGGAATAAAATAATATAAATTTAAATGAACTTATATACTTCTTACTTTATAAAAAGTTACTAATTTTATGCATTAAAAAAATGAGAAATTCATTTAAAATATGGTGGAACAACTTCTTTATATTTTTAAAATCTATGATGGACTAATATTCCTTAAAGGAATCCGTCGACAAAATTATCTGTCAGTTAAAACTAATGTTAACTTATAATTATTCATAGCTGTCTATAGCATTTATAATTAATTATAAATATATAGTGCAATCGAATATATAATGTAAAAATGTAGAACGTGTAATCTTATCTTAAATGCTAAATTTTATTTATTAATCATATATCTGATAAAAGTTTTATTTTAGACAAAATTATTCTTCATTTTAGAAGCTATACTAATAAAAATTAAGAGATGAAACAGCAATAGAGAAAAAATTCACTTTTAATTAAAATGAAATTATATTATATATTTAACAAAAGCTCTTAATTCTGTCATCATTTCAATTAAATTTAGCATCTAAAGAAAGCAAATAAGCACATTTAGCTAAAACAATTTTGAAATTTGCTAAACTTAATCAATTCTATTTTTATCTATTTTTTAATGCTAAAAAGTCGTACAATTTCAAAAAAGAATTTTATAATATTTCTTATATCACAATTATATTGAATTCAGCAATGATAATTTTTTCAATTCCTTAGAGTTCATTCAATGTATTTTTATATTAGAATAACGTGCCGTTTCTTCCAATGAAAATTGCAATATCAAAAAATAACACTATTTGCTATTGCACATTTATTATTTGCCTAGTCTTGTTAAAAGCGATATTTTTACGATGAAATGGGATTTCACATATAGACTTGCATAAGCGGATAACCTTCTCCCTGATGTTACAAGTTGTATCTAGTTCTTTGCTCCCTTCAGATCAGCACACGGCTTGAATTGTTTAGTGAATCTGGATTGGTCTGTAAAGGTCCTAAAGCCCATTCCTATCTAGTTCAGGAAATTAGTTCTCTTCGCCAAGGTAATAGGTCCCTTCTTTGTCATCCTTTGAGAGAGACACGCATTATTGGTCACCTCGCATAGAGACTTGCATATGTGGATAATCTTCTACCTGATGTTACCGAATGATCTGCAACAAGTTGTATCTAGTTCTTTGCTCCCTTCAGATCAGCACACGGCTTGAATTGTTCTGTGAATCTGGATTGGTCTGTAAAGGTACTGAAGCCCATTCCTATCTGGTCCAGGAAATTGGTTCTCTTGGCCAAGGTAATAGGTCCCTTCTTTGTCATCCTTTGAGAGAGACACGCATTATTGGTCACCTCGCATAGAGACTTGCATATGTGGATAATCTTCTCCCTGATGTTACCGAATGATCTGCAATAAGTTGTATCTAGTTCTTTGCTCCCTTCAGATCAGCACACGGCTTGAATTGTTCTGTGAATCTGGATTGGTCTGATAAAGGTACTGAAGCCAATTCCTATCTGGTTCAGGAAATTAGTTCTCTTGGCCAAGGTAATAGGTCCCTTCTTTGTCATCCTTTGAGAGAGACACGCATTATTGGTCACCTCGCATAGAGACTTGCATATGTGGATAATCTTCTCCTGATGTTACCGAATGATCTGCAACAAGTTGTAACTAGTTCTTTGCTCCCTTCAGATCAGCACATGGCTTGAATTGTTCTGTGAATCTGGATTGGTCTGATAAAAGTACTGAAGCCAATTCCTATCTGGTTCAGGAAATTTGTTCTCTTGGCCAAGCTAATAGGTCCCTTCTTTGTCATCCTTTGAGAGAGACACGCATTATTGGTCTCCTCGCATAGAGACTTACATATGCGGATCATCTTCTCCCTGATGTTACCGAATGACCAGCAACATGTTGCGGAACAGAAATGCTTCTTCTCATTAGAGCTGGAAAAAATTTAAAAAGGGTTTCTACACTGGTTGTAGTTTGTGGTCGTACTGAAACTTGCTTCTGGACACAGAAGCTTTGGTTTGGTATTGATTCCAGGAACAGTAGAATCCACTGCGAGACACATTAAGAAGCCTAGCACCATCATTCTGTGACATTTCCATCCATCTGACCCCGCATCATTGAATCGAGCAAAGGGTTTTTTTAGAATATTTTTAATCCCAGTGACTAATATCAATGAATCTTCTAACAAAAGTTAAAATTCAACGAATGTTACAATTGTAATTATAAAAGTCTGAAGCTTGCATATTTTTCTCGCGCTCATATTTACTTGTTCGATTCGGTTTTGTCATTTATGTAAAGTATAAATTTTATTGTTAGTGTCTTTTTTATGGTGATACTCAAAAAACCAGTTGTTTCTTAACTTTTAAGGCCAGTGTATTTAAAAAATTGAGAAATTTTCATTTTTTTAATGAAAATTTTTCATGTTTAAAAAATTATCATTTATTTATAATGTAAAGACTTCAATTTAGAAACATTCAATTTGATAGAAGTAAACAAAAGGAAAATTATTTTTTTTTTCAAAATTTTTGTTAATTTTACAATATTTCAATTTATATTTTATTTTTACTATCTACTCAAACTCGTGAGAGAGTGGGTTAATTTCTCGTCAATTATATTTTGCGTAGATAGATCAAAGACCCAAAAACTCTTTTAATTTTATGAATTTCAAGCATAAATAATTATTTTCCACATATTTTTCAACTCTGACATTTAATCCTTCTTAGCATTTTTTATCCTTGCATTTCAGAAGGCACAAATTTATGTAATAAATATAAGAAAACATAAAAGAGTAGGACATTATTACTATCTTTTTTATATTTTTGTGCATACATTAGAAATAAAAAAATTGAGAATAAATCCTGTCGTTATATTTGAAACGAAAATAGTCAAAATTATTTTTAGTATTTTGCTTTAGTTATTGCATGGATAATTAAACTTCACACAATTATACATAAATGAAAATTCTCAAAAAATCGAAAACTAGTATGTTTTTTTTTTCCGAACACACTAGACAGCAAAAATAATCCGGATTTTCAGTTCACTAAATTTTAAATTTTAATAAAATTTAACATAAGCACTTTTTTAATTTATCGTTGCTTACTGAAGCTTGAAAGTTTATAAAAGAAAAACACACAAAAAAAATCTCAGAGATTTTAAATTTATTATACATGAGTGTCTATTAAAGCGAAAATAGTTCTACATTTATTAAAAGTTTAAGTAATTAAACATAGCATAATCATATTTCATAAGTTATGTAAATGAGCTCTGGAAAAAATAATTTTGTCATGGAGGATTACACACACACACACACACACACACATATATATATATATATATATATATATATATATATATATATATATATATATATACTTTTGAATCGAAATTAAATTCAAAATGCTTAATTTTGATTTTAAATAAAAAAGTAGTGTCTTATAAATTAGAACATACGTTGGTATGTGTAGGAAATACACAAGAATAAAAGTGATTTTTCTAAATAAATTCACTTTCAGAAAGTGAAACATATACGAAATATAGTATACAAGATATCTTACACTAAACTAAACCACACAATGGACAATATATAATCAAGTATAAGCGAAAAGAATTTCAAAGGCAGTTATATGATGTTTTTAAAAGTTTAACACATAAAAAAAATTTTGGACATATAAGCGAAAAAAAATTTTTTCTATAATTGATAATATCCACGATATTATGGAAAAAAAATCCTTAAATTGTGAGCGTGAAATTATCAGACCTACGTTTTTTACATGTATCTGATATATGTATATTTGATGAGTGAATATGCTCAATATGAATTTTAAGATAAACTTGAATCTATAAGTACAGTAAATAAATCTAGTGTAAGCTATTCGTAGGACATGTTAGCTTGTTTAAATCATAATTTCCATCTTTTGACTTGAAATAAGTGAATTTGAAATGTCTGCTAGCATCAACAGAAATTATTGTTTAAAATGTCTTCTTTGCGTGTTTAAATCATAATTATTTAAACACATGTTTTATTAAACACATGGATTTAAACATTATTAAACACATGGATTTAAACACATGTTAGCGTGTTTAAATCATAATTTCCATCTTTTGACTTGAAATAAGCGAATTTGAAATGTCTGCTAGCATCAACACAAATTATTGTTTAAAATGTCTTCTTTGAATGTGTCAACAAATATTGGTTATCTTTTTGTTTGTTTGTTTGTTTGTTTGTCGCTCAACGGTCATTTTTTGCACACGAGGGCTAATTAGACCGGGACTTACGGTTTAAAATAGGATTCCGAACCACTACAAACATCCATGCCCAAGGTGAGATTCGAACCCACGAACTGTTGAACCGAAGGCAAGAGCGCTAACCATTCGGCTGCCAGCTCGGCAAATATTGGCTATCACTGCTTTCTGTAAAAGATGGCTAATTTTTCCTGAATCTTGTGTAATATTCGACACTTAATTTTTTAGTGATGTTTCTGAAATCTATAAAAAATCATTCTGGAAAATATAGATATTCTTAAGAAAAAATAAAAAGAAACATTCTCCAAAATTTTAACATAAACATGCATCAATTTTTGATTATTAAACATATATTTCTGGTGTTGCTAAAATTCTCGTATAGCATTATAATTAAAAGTTTTGACACGATATATAAAATACCTTTTACAGATTACTTTGTATGAAGTCTCAGTCTAATAAATAAGTATATACACTTTAATATTCAAAATTTACTCATCACGAAACTGATATTACATTTATAATTTAACAAACATCACGATTTATGTTAACATATTTTAATACATTTATTAGCACATTTTTTTTGATAACTATACGCGACTAGAATTACATAGTCGTATTGAAAATATTACTGCTGTAAAAGAATCTTATGTATAAATACAAGAATTTATTACATTTCAAATAAATTCATTATTTCCTGAAAATAAAATACCCATTTTGGGTTTCGCAGAAAAAAGCTATTTTAGCCAATCAGTTTAGTTATAGCGTATGTTAAATTTATTCACAATGACATAAATATAAATATATATTTTTTAATTTCTAGACTTCTGAACTGATATAAATATTTAAAATACCCTTATTATTTCTTACAATTTACTAGGTATATTTAATCAAAAGTATATGGTGTCACTGCATTTCAATAAATAGCTCATTTTCAACTTATTTTATACATTTTTATTTCAACATTAACAGAAAATTCAACAACTATTTCACAAATCCTTCACAAGTTCTCACAATTATTTTAAAAATATTTAAAAGGAAAATTATTTATTCAAACAGGAGCTTAAAATTTTTTATCAGGTATACGAAATCTAATTGACAATGATATAACCATCATGAAACTATAAAAGTTAATGGCGTTTAATAAGAAACATATAAATAAATAAAATGTCAAAGTGCACAATCCTCTTTATTATAGCAATTATTTTAAAGTAAACTTTAAGCAAATTAACAAAAATTTTTCATCGAATATTTTGAAGTTTTGTAACTGTATCCTTTCTATTTATAAAGCAAAGTAGTTGTTTTTTATTTGGAACTGCATAATTTTTCTATAAATACTATTGACGTGGTTGGTTGTGAATAAAGGCCCACATATGATAGATACAACATTATAAAAATTAAAATTACTCGAATTATTTATGTGTGACATGTAAATTATTAAAATTAAAAAGTAATTACACTCTGGACTTTCTACATCTTTTAAACTTTCATTGGTACCATATACATAAGGATAAAGGTATGTTGACATCAATATACATTTTCTTATTTGCTGAAAAATATGAGCAGTTAACATTGAACAAGAACTATAACCTCCACCAGTTTTATGAGCTATCTTATTTAAAAGTACAGCATAATTTATTTTGCAACAGTTATAGCGCCAAACCTTTATTATTTAATGATGAAATGCTTAACATATATTTAAATGCTGAAACCAGTTTAAAGCACGGACACATGTTTGTTATCTTGCCGTCTTTTCTGTAAAGATCTTCCCAACCGCTCACTCAACTGCAACTGTAACTGTGGACCAGTAAATGTTCGCATTATGGAAATGAACATTTAAAGTGTAATACTCATTTTTGTATGATATAAATGCTTCACTTGCATTTCTAAGCACTGCTTTATTGAATGCAGTGTGTGCAATGAATACCGTGTGCAGTGAATACCGTGTGCAATAATAAAGAAGCATAGTATACTTGAAAGTTGTATAATCAAAGATCACAACATTTTTTTTCCACAACCTTTTATCATTAATACTTCATTAAGAAATAAATTTCGAAATATACAGAGTGCCTGACCACATTAATATCTTTAAGTTTTTATTTAAGCCAAATCTATACTATATTATAGCTTTGTCAATTGAAATATTTTTAGAAACATAAAATTAATGAGAAATTTGGTATTAGATTGAAATTTCGTACTGAGAGAAAGAAGGAGAGAGAGAGAGAGACCGTTTTATCAATATATTCACAAATTAAATACAAGTTTTAGATTTTAAGGTATTATTTACTTAAAATCTTAAACATATATCAGAAGTTATTCATATCTAACTGCATGCGATAATTTGTATTTTACTAGAAAATAAAATTTTTAGTTTATTCATTTACAAGTATTACACGTTAAGTGTATTTAAATGTATTACTCTCCATAATAATTAATTTTCAGGTATTAATATCTCTACATTTAAGCAACAATACGTCGCTATTTAAAACCATGTCAACTACTGCGAAATAAATTTTGAATTTCGTGACTTTGCTCTAAAATATTTTAATTAAAGTTGGAAGATAAATTAACTTGAATATTGCATGCATTTAACTCATATGCGTCTCATATTTGGAATTTAATTTTGGAGAAGCACGTAAGCAATTAATTTTTCAAAATCTATTCAACTTTAATAGGAAAATTATAGAATGACCAAGCAGTAAATACGCATTCTGATACAATTTGAAATTAATACTATAAGATTTTGAGAAGTACAAATAAATTACGGACTTCTTTCGTTTTGAGGCTGAATATATCAAGCATATTTTATAATTCTAAGTTGGAAGTTGTAAAGTTAGACTGAAATAAATCAAGCTATTCCACTTGGCGATATCGCTTGCAAAACGCTCCTTTCGCGTTGACAGGCATCATAAACAAGACAAATAACTAACACGCGATTGCCGCGAAGTAAAGTCGCCTCCCCTCTCCGCAGGAGGGCGCCACCGGGGTAGAAAAGATGCTACCGATGCCATTCCAAGCCACCTTCCATGTCATAGAATGCCGCCGATCGCTGCAGGCGACTCAGGGCTCACCTCCTAGACTTGACACCCCCATTTGGATCTCTTCTCTTCTCGTTCTTCTATCTGACTCTTTTTCTCTATCTCCTAGACGGCTACTCCTAAAAGCACCGTGAGGTAATAGCAGGTGAGTTATCCCTCTATTTAGCATTCAATTGGAATCTTTCTTTTCAAAGATCTTTCTGTTAAATAAAATACTGAAAAAAGAGGAATTTATTCGATATTTTCTCAACCGATATGTGTTCTGCTTACTCCTAAGTAAACGCCAGATGTGCCATGAAGAAAATCGTCCGAATTTTTAAATGAAAACACGTGATAATCGTTTGACATTTAATTGTTTCGCGTTTAAATTCTAACTTTGGTTCCACATAACATTCTATTAGAAAAATTTTGATTTCGAAAGCTGTTTCCATTTCAAAATTGAAATCAAAGTATACGAATGAATGAAATGACAGTAAAATATATAAAAATTTAAGAATATTGTCGATTATACCTGGATTTGAGGAAAATTTTAAAATAAGTACATATTTTAAACAATTCTTGGGGTTTGTAAGTAAATTTATTCTTATCTATTTCTACTTCTGGAAAAAATATTTTTATATTAACTTAATCCAAATTCAAAATAATTTTATTAAAAATATTTTCATATTAACTTAATATTTTTATATTAACTTTATATTGATTTTTATATTAACTTTAATTAACTTAACTTATATTAACATAATTTTTATATTAACTAATAAAATATTTTACATTAACTTAATCGTACTAACATAATCAATAACTAGTATTCTATTGAAATGAAATACATAAGGAAATTCCAGAATTCATTTGCAAAGAATATATCATGTTTTCTTACTCAGAATTTAGAAAATAAGGGTACTCTTTAATTTTTTACATGTAGTTTTAATTAACATAACTGATTTTGTTTAAATTAGTTTAAAATTATCTGAATATAAAATTAATAAAAATGTGTCTCTTTTTGAGACAGTTTTAGTAAATGTAAAATAAATTATATATTTCTAAGTAATAATTTACAACATACGATGTATTTGAAATTAAAGTATAATAGGAAAAACAGTAAATTTTACTTTCGAATGCACTTTTTATTTTACAGTATAATAATTGTTATAATAATGTTCTCAAACCTTTATTTGAATATAATAAGTAAACTGTTTTAAAAATATACTCTATCACGTAAAGAATAAAAATGTAAATCGTTTATTTATAAATTTAAAATAATTGTTTAGTATAAATTCCTAAGAATAAAATATTTGTGTATATTTCTATTTTATTATGACGATCTTATTTATTGTACTATTATACATTAAGAAGGAAAATAATATTAATAGACAGTGTTTTTATTCCTATAGTAAATAATATTATTGAAATTCTGTTTATTTTTGACACATTGCATTTAAAAATATTTTATGTTGATTGTTCATAAATTACAGTGATTTTGATTTCGTTTATTTTTATTATGCTGATTTCTCATTCTTCAAATTTAGTAAAATGCAATCCGGAAAAATATGAATCACATAAACATTTTCTTTGAATCATCGATTCTTCTCACCGTTGAATCAAAGTAGTTTTGCTTGCTTATAAGTAATTTATAAACGTCAACGCCGTAAAAATTATGGATACTTTCAACAATAATAGTTTATTTTATTTAAAATTACTAAATTTTAATAAATTTTTATTCCATATTTCTTTAAGTAATTGCTTAAAAGTTATTATGAATTCTTTTTATAATCAAAATTTTAGTTTTGTTTGACATAATGACTTTTAAAAATTTATAATTACGATAAAACATTACATTAAATTAAACATTCAATCAATTACTCAGTATCTCTCAGTATATATATATATATATATAAATATATATATATATATATATATATATATATATATATATATATATATATATATATATATATATATATATATATATATATATATATATATATATATATATATATCTTGTATATGAAATGGAAGATTTGTTTATCCACTGAGAAAATTTCTTATCAAATGGTTGCAAATAAACCACTTTATTTAAAATTTTATGTTAAAGTTAAAACAATTTTAGTATGCAAATATTTATTCTAAAATATAAAATAACAACAAATCGATTTATAAAATAACAGTGTTATTTTTTCCTGAAACGAGAACTTGGTTTAAAACTTAAACGTAAACATTCCTATCTATTACTTTAGAACAATTCTCTAACAACTTTAATGCCTATGAGCATCAGATTTTCCTTTATTCTTTTGTATCCTTAATTGTAACTGTTTTCGTTGCTAACGTCTCTGTTTACGCATCAGTCTGCTTAAGCCACCAAAACTCAGAGACTATTTTCGAAAACGAGCGATCCGTAACGTTTAGTTAAATTGTTTTTTCACTGTCCTTAACGGATCATTTCATTATGTTTACTTTTTACTCTGCTTTTGTTTTACCATAATTTTTTGGACAACTAGATCGATGATGTTAAAAGAAGATTACAGTAAAAACAATCTTCTCTATGACAACTTATACTATGTAACATTGCAGTAAGAGAACGAGTGACAGAAATGATCTGTCTATGATATGTATCTCATTATTATTTCAAATTTTCTTAGTTTTATTATTTGTGTTTTAGAAAAATGTGTATATAAATATTTAAACTCATTTCTAAATTTTCAAAATATAATATACACATTACAGTTGATAATTGATCTGTAGAGCTTGGTCGTAGATGACTTATACGAAATGTCACGAAACATTATGCTCAATATAAAGTTGAACTTTTCTAAATTATTAAGAACCGTTTGCTTTTGCTTGGTAACAAAAGGTACTAAATTATACAAAATAAGTGTAAATAGACTTCTTAATATAAAAAAGCCTCAAATAATTAAATTGAAAAGAACAACTAATCATAAAAATTTATTTTACGATTTAAGTTATACGTGATATATAAATTACACTATACAATCGAGGAAATTTTCTAATTATATAAGATCGATTTTATTTCATATTTTATCATCGAAATTGAATTCATTCTAAATATTACGAAATAAATATAAAAAATTATGTAAACTTAAAGAATCTAAAAATTGTAATATCATTTAAAAACTTTAATATTTAATGTTGATTTCCAATTTATTTAAGAATAATAAATTAATTTTTTGATAATTATGTTTCTAATTACTTCTGAAGAAATGTCAATATTAAATTGTTGTATAAAACTTAAAGCAGTTAAAACTAAACGTTCGTAATTATCGCAAAGTAATCATTTTTGCTTTATCATAAATATAATAAATCTAAAAGAATAGATCAAATAAGCTATGATATAAAGTCCCTAATTAATTTATTAATTAACCTGAGAATATTGATTAAATATAAAATTTTTATGCTGTATCTTACTTGCAATCCTATAAAATTCTAAACAATTTATTTATGGTAAAAATTGAATTTAATCCAAATATTAACTATTTTATATCCAAATATTTTAGTTTAAAAATTATAAAATTTCTTGTTTTGACTGCACGCTTTTTCTTTCATTCTTATCAAATGATATCGTTTTAAAGTCTTTAACTATGCTGAATTTGCTAATATAAATATGCGCAACCTCAAAATGGAATAAAATTTGGAGAGTAAAATTCTCATTGGTGTCATTTTTAGTATAAAGTACAAAAAATAAAATCACTTAATTTAAGAGTTACAGAAAATCATCATATTTTGATCCATTATCTGTCACTTGACTGACAAACTATTTTGAAAATGATAATAAATAATTTAAAACAACTGCACCATTTTATAAGTCATAATAATTTCCAAATCAAATATAAAAACATTTTTAAAAAGTATCGTTATATTATAACTGTTAAAAAATATTATTTTGCGGGATGTCTCTAAATGGTATTTCTTGTTTATTAATAAAATGTGGAATAGTAATAAAAAAAATTTTTCTTCAGCAATGCTATAACGTATTTACACAGTTTTCCATATTCCAAATTCAGAAACGATTACTTTAATTTTTCTACAAATTTCTAGAGAAAATGATATTTATCTTCTTGGACAGTGATTAAACAATTCTTAAATATTTGGTCTCTTTTAAAACCCATTGTGTCAACATATTTAAATACATCATTGTGTCAGTATACTGCAAAACATAACTAGATGTGGTTGTGTTACGAATTTTTCACTAATTTTCCTCGACTATTTAACGCATTTCCATGCTTTGAAGTTCAAATAAAGTTTATGCTAAAATAGTATTAACTTTATGCAGTATATTTATAATTCAAACTAAATTTTACCTTTGCTTATTAAAAAATGTCCAAGTTCAAATGTACTATATCTTTTTAATGTTTACAAAATCCGTAAAACAATTTTTTATTCAAAATGTAAAATGGTCTCTAAATGAATAGTATGTGCAGTGTCTCATAAAATAAAAATAAAATCAAGTAATTATGAACATTTAAAACTTAGTAAATTCATCGTAAATGAATAGAACACAATTTTCTTTTAAATGGTTAAAGAAATTAAATCCATATTTTTCGATGTAATACATTAAAATATTTTCCAAACTGAAGAAAATTTTGATGAAAAAATCCATACGAAAAAAAAATTAAATTTAAAAAATAGAAATGTAAAAATAGCTATTAATACAAAGTTATAACTATAAAATGATCACGGTTTGGAATATAGCTATTGAATAACAAATTATAATTTTAATAATTCCGTATTTAAATACGAAGAAGTCATTTATCACAAAATTACATTGCTGAATAGATAAAAATATGTGAGCTTGTGATATTTTGTAGTATTTGATATCATAAGCACACAATTTTATAAATGCATCTTGAATTTGAAATGCATTTTTCGCAATAAAAAATTTAAATAAAATTTCGGCTCTTTTATTTATGTATTTTTTTATCAAGCTATTTTCAAATATTTGATCTGTTTCCTCCATTCTCTGTAAAACAAGATTAGTTTTCAACACCTCTGATCCAGCGAATGGAAACATGTTTTCCTTTTATATGAAGATGCAAAACAGTTCCTTTCATATTAAATCCCAATGCAAAAATAACATTTCCGTGCTGCTTTACCTGCATTACGCTTTCCTGGCCCTCCCACGCAAGTATACTTTGGTCTTTCGTCATTTAAACAATCGTAAATACATATTTGTGTATCCTTTAGTATGGAAAATAATAAAATAATGTAAAACGTGATATATTCTCTTCCTATGCCAAAATGTTCCAAATATATGAAAAATGCTCTAGATAAATAGACTTGGGACTACAAAAGAGTTTGGATATCATCCGAAACAACTTGGGCTCAATGTATGAATAATTTATTTGCTCCATTTTATGTAGAAAGAATAAGCATCGCTTGGGATTCCAAAAGATTCATCCGCATTGCGAATACCACGATAGTTCTCAGTCCATAATCAAACTAGACTGTTATTTGTTTCTGTAAATACTGATTTTCTCGTTTCCACAATAACTATTTATAAAACTGCTCTAATAATATATACTGGGAATCGTATGATTTATTTCACATTCGTAATATTTATAAGAAGTAGGTTTGCGATCATATCCAGAAGTAATTATTTGTAAAATTAATGTTTCCGCTTACCAATCTAAAATAAAGATTTTTTTTTTATTTTGCTCTATGTTTGATATAAAAAATTTTGATTGATGTACTTTTTCACAGTTTTATAACTATAAATTATAATATAGATATCTTAAATTTTGAAGTTGAGGGTTGAATGTGGATGACTATTTAAAGAATTAGTAACAGTACACAAGTTATTTATTCTATCCATTTATGTCCATATATATTATAATGATGATGATGAAATAATATTTATATGTAAATACAGTATTATACAACTCAAAATAATTTATGATTCAATTTAACTCATTTAAATGTGTTTTTGGTGAAAAAGGAAAGAAAAACTATCTTTCTTTTCGAACAATGTTAAAACTTGATTCTCTATGATTTTATGAAATGAATTATGGGGTAATATATTTTTACACAGTCAAATATATTTTACAAATAATTTAATTTATAGATATTAATGTCTTATATATGAATTAAAATGCTAATTTTTTATCAAGAAATAGTTTAGGTTGTTTTATTCAAATATTAAATGAAAATTTACAAACATCTTCCACTCACGTTAAGCACATTTTCCTAACTAGAAAGTAATTAAATTAATTTAATTTCCATGAAAAAATACTGCAACGGAGGAATTGATATATGATTGTATTCTTACTGAGAACTAATATAAAAACTATTATTAAAGTAGAAAGATAAACTTTATTGACGCATAAGGTACCTAAGTAATTCATAAATGTAATAGAGAATTGTTTATTTTTTATTAAAATATTACTAGTTCATTTTCTAAATATATAGCAAAACTTAACCATTTAAAATTTTATTTTTAAAAATTCAAATACTTATACACCTAAGTGAATCCCTAAACTTAGGTGTATAAGTATTTGAATTCAATACACTTAAAGTATACATTTATGTGATAATTTATACATTTGTTAAAAATATAAAAAATAAATCAAATAATTTATTTGCTTGAGACAAAATCTTTAATCACTTAAAATAACTTTGTACATAATGTTTTAAATCTTTTAGGAAAATAATTATGCAAGTTAACTCTTATATTGGATATATCACTAAATCATTCTATATTGTATATATTTCCGATAATACCATTGGAGATATTTCACAGTTATTATCCATGTGATCCGCCTAATTATTTATAATCTGGCGTCTAGAGATGCGTTGAAATATATCTTCATACATATATAAACCAGCACGGAATCCATTACACGAAATCCTCAATTGTTAATTTATGGTTGTCAAATGCATCATTCTTTAGGCAATTCGCTAATGAATTACAGCGTGAAATTAATACATTTTTGTTGTAATCATGAGCTAGTTTTAAACAATTAATTATTACCTGATTATTTCTGAGTTTACTAATGAAGAGCCAATTGTAGGAAATGTCGAAACAATTATTATTCCCGAAATAATGCAAAATTTAGGTACTAAAGTATCACAAGGCAAAATGTAATAAAGCCATTTATTTAGGAAAATAATTGCGAACATTATTTGTAATAGAATTTTCTTCGTTTTTAAGCTAAATTTTGGTAAAACAGACAAAATATTCTATAAAAAAACCAACTGACCATTTTTTAATTTAATTTATAAAAGACAAAAGAGAAAAAAATGAAAAAAGATTTAAATGAATACATTAATGTCAATAAATCTTTAATCGTTTTTTATATAGTTTATTTAGAAAAAAATAATTAAATGTTGCAAAAAAATTGTCTCTGAATTCAGTACTAAAAGTGATGTATCAACTAAATTATGATATCATAATTTTGGATATTAATATTGATTCAAATAGTAGAGTAATGGAATCTTAGAGTTCTATATTTATTTCGTAAAATTAAATTTATTTTGCAAAATAATAAAAAGCATGAACTATTGAATGTTATGCGAAAGATAATTTTGAGGAATTTTCTCAAAAATGCATATATTTCGCATATCGGGAAATCAGAGGTAACATTCTTAAAAATCTTTGCTTCAAAATTCGAGAACAAGTTTTCAAACTCAGAATGGGATATACTGTCGATTATAAAAATACACGAGATATAAGAGTACTTTAACAAAATACCTATTACGTTCACATTATTGATTTGTTAATTTTAAAACTATGCATTTCTAAAGATGAATTAAATTAATTATGTTAAACAAGTACAATATTTTGTTATTCTTCTATGGCTTCAGATGAATTTCTCTTATACTAAAGTTACGTGTAATTGTAGACAAAAATGTGCATTTTCCAACATGTGCATGAAATAAAAAATTTAACGTAACATATTGCTTTCAATATCTAGCCCCATTTAGAGTTGGTAACAACAAAATTTAAAAAAAATGCATGTGTATTATTATTCATTAAATGAAAACTATATATCAATTAAATTAGATGCTAACCTGAATTAAATAATTTTTTCGATAACTGTGAGTATATAAAAAATGTTTTATTAAACTTATAATTTATCTTACGGGGAATGATATTTATCGCTCTCGAATGATTACAGTTTTCTTTAAGATAATAAGGAGAAGAGATTTTAATTCCTGTATGAAACTATTTTATAAATTTCATACTTGAAATAATCCATTTAGCAAATAATACGAGGAATGTAAAATTAAATTTTGTTTATCGGTAATTACTTCGTGAAACTTAAAAATGAACCTTCTTATGAAAAATGCTTCGTAAAAGTATAGTCAATAAAGGTCGGCATGACCTTAGTAGACCCTCATTTTTAAATTGCACACTACTACATTCTACGTAAGAGTAATATTTTTGGATATTATGATAGTATGTAGCCATATTTTCTAGTTTAAAATAGTAAAATATTCATTACTGGAAAATTTTTTTAACTTTATGTTTCTATGTACTAAATGCACATAATTCGATGTAGGAATATGATTTCGGTGGATGATATACGCTTTTTGAAAACACTTCGCAGAATGAATATGCAATAAATGTAGCACAAAGCCTTATAATAACAATGAAAATTCAGTTATCTGTTTTGTGTCGCATTAAAACTATTCTTTAATACCTATTCCGAGAAATATGTCAATTCCTTAAAATAGTCTATTAATAAATTATTTTTATTAAAAACATGTACAAAGTTATCAACGAGAGAAAAAATTCATCTTACTTCTTTAGATAATAAGAATGCAGATTAATTATCAAATATCTGATGTTAAAAATATAATATTACAATAAATCTATTTTCCATTAGAGTTAGTTAAGTACTAATATTCCAATTTATTTTCCATTTAATATGTACAAATATAGATAAATTATTTCTATTGTATCTAAAATCATTTTAAGGTCATTTGCTCGTTAAAATTATACCAGAACAAACTATCTGCAAATACGTTTTACAATTAAATTCAGAGTTTCAACAGTTATTTTATCTATAATTCTTGCGTTATAGCAAATAAAGTCTCTAATAAGAATGCGAAATATAATAAATGTTTAAAATAATTATAATAATATATATACTATTTATCTTAATACAGAAAACGATATTTTTTTACAGATAAAGTAGAAAACAAACTGTTTCATCAAATTTAATTCACCCTCAAAAATTAGATTTTAACTCTTAAAAGCTTGCTTCTAATTCTTATTGCATCATTTTTAATGGATGTTTAACAGTTAGTTATATGATTTCCCAAACATTTCTGGTATAAAATCGAAGATAAATAAAAATATTTTATAGATGCATGCTGTACAAAGTTTTAACATTTCACAAATTCATTACGCGATTTTTATGAAACAAAACTGGAAAACAATTAGATATAACTAGAATTTATTCATATAAGTGTTTCTTTTAATCTCAAGATTTAAAAATGTTCTTATAGCAACAATAAATTTAAAAAGAGTAAATAAAAAGGAAGTACAAAATCATTATTCAGAAGATTTTCCGATTATTTTTTTCTTACCTATTAAATAAAATATTTTTACATATATCATCAAGATTCTTACATAATAGAAAATACATATATGATTTAATATTATAAGATTTCATATTTATTCTTCTCAGTACGCCATTCCTAGCGCTTATTTTTGTCAATTATTTAAAGTATGTTTCAAAGCCTCCCTATTAAAATAAGCAAAAATGATTTCATATATGTACTTTTCTAATTATATGGAGTATATAGTATCCTATGAGTTCTCTGTCGAGAACCACTTGTTTAAGGAATTTAATGACGATATAGTTTGGTAACACTGGTGCCCAGTCCTCAGGCACATTTACCACGAAAATCAACCACTACTAGAACACTCGAATCATAGAAGCATTTTGATGTAGTGCTTATTTGGTACTCCGGGGTTTGCCTGATTTGCTCTACCTTGTAAGTGGTCACTAATTGCAAAATCCAGAAGCACCCTTCTAAGGGAGCCTTCATTTCATATTCACCCAGTCTACTATTGTAAACTCCTTGACGCAGTATCAGCAACCACGATGAACGGTACCACTCAGCATAGCTTTTGAATATGGCAATATTGAAACCCTTACATTTTAAGCTGCAAAGTGTTACAAATATAATGAATTTACAAAACTATGAGATGTAATCCATTTACTGAATAATCTATAAAATCAATCATAAATCTGTCACATGCTAAATTTTGAATTTAATATATCTGCTAAACTTGTCATAGTAATAGTTTAAATAAATATGTGATTATACATAATGTAATAATCATCACAGTGACTAGGTTGATTTCTTAATAATAAATTTAAAATCAATTATTGGTTTTCGTCATTTTATTTCCTTTTTCATAAGATAGATTGCGACTTTTACTGACATTAAGGAACAAATTATATATATATATATACATATATATATATATATATATATATATATATATATATATATATATATATATATATATATATATATATATATATATATATATATATATATATATATATTTAGGGAAGTTCTCTTAAATAAATTACATTCATAATTAATTTCAATAAGCTTTTCCCATTTTTTATAAACTAGAATCAAAGGAGTGAATAAAATAGGAAATCGTTCATTTAATTAAAACATATGTTTCTAATATGCGGAACAAATTTAAGACGTCTTAAGTGCTGCGTAACCGTCTGTTTGGTGCCGATGTAATTAAAATAAGCCTCTTTTAATAAAGAGGCGGTAGTATCAAAAGTGCACATGTCCCACCTTTTACAAACACACAATTTCTCTCAGAAAACGGTTTGAACATTTTGCCCCAACTTTCTCTTTTCTCGTTGCAAAGTCTGGAAGAATTTGTTTTGTGTGCGCGGGGCGCTCATAAATTAACCGTAAAATACCCTAGTGATGACACATTTAAAGAGGAGGCCCGCACTCTGTAGCAGTACCAACTCAGTGTGGTTATGAGTTCGGTTTTGAAGATAAATCCCCCAGGCGCACTCCCTCCTTCACGAGGTGGAGTTCTACTTATCTCAACCCCTCATGATTATTTTTTAATTAGAGCAGGAGTCGAAATGGGGTAAAGGGGGGAAGGAAACGAGAGGACGATGTTCCTGGGTCGTTGGTACGCTTCATTAAGATTCCCGAAATCGGGAGAAACTCCCGGGAGTTAAGACGCATGTTAAGGTAATTTTAACAAGTCTCCTTCCACGCTCCGGAATATTCCTGGAACTACCTGTGTAGGTTGTGAGGATGGACCACCAGGGGGAGTTGGAGGAAATATGTGCTTCCTTACTGAAGATTTCCGGAGAGTGAACGAGTGTACCATCTTTGAATGAAATTTCCGACTTAGGGAAATCGAGATTCTGGAGGGTTGTGCAAAAATATTGCTCGAAACAAGGGAAATAGAATGTAATGTTTTGTTCGCTTTGCTTTGAAGTATGTCACCAGATTTTAATGCAGAGATGTCCGTGGAGGATATCTATTTCCGACTTACTTCATAGCAACTGGTACCATTGAGCCTATCTAATTGTATTACGACAAAGCGTTTCATAGTTAGTTTCACGGTACAGTTATGTCTTCAAATATTCGTCTTTAGTCTTTAGATAAATAATTCAAAACATCAAAATAGGGTTTTGTTGTGTTATTCAAGATCCAATAATAGATGGTTGTTACGATATTGTATTCATGAGACTAACAAACTGAACGAAGAATATTTTGAGCATAATTGCAAATAATTTTACGGTATAATAAAAAAGAGAAAAGCATTTTCAGATGTTTAGAGAACTGAATTTGCGAATGTTCACTCTTTTTTCAGGTTGAAGCATCCTTTTATTTTTGAGTATCGAAAATTTAAATCCCTTTCTTTGTTTGCGAATATAATTGAGTAAATATAAGCAGTCACACACACAATTTCTTCTTCTATACTCAGAATATATAAACTGAAAACTAACTGTTGAATATTTAAAAATTGCTTAAACTTGAAGAATTTATTTATCAATAAATCTCTTTTGTTCAGCTCAAATTTTTCTATTATTAGTTGAGCTCTTATATTTTATTTATTTGTTAAATTGCTTTAAGTTAATTGCTGATATTTTTTTTCCTATTTAGCGAATTCGATTATTTAGGAAATGAGCTATGTGTTACAAGGATCATAGTTTTATTTGTATATTCATTTGTATTTCACCCCTTTTTAAAGCATTGGTAGTTATGGTTACAGAAAAGGTGTCTTGTTAAAGGAAAATGGCAGTACTACAAGACAATGTATATACAAACCAGGATTTACGGTGCTCTTAGCATCAAAATTTAGAAATTAACAATACAGTTTTTAAAACTAAACAAGATACGGAAAATATTGTTGTTGTTGTAGTACCAGAGCATGCTTCCCTATACCTAGCCCTGAGTTAGTCTCTATCACTTGATGAAAGCAGCCGGGTGGAGTCTTCGTGATTTTGTAGCAAGGACCAAGCATAAGATAACCATTACTTGGCGTGCCACCACCAAATCATTTCACTATGAGGATGTAGAAACCAAGCCCAATTTTAACGTGCTTCAACCATCTTTAGCTAACATGAGGATTCTTCAGTTAAGCCGGGATTTGAACTCACTACCTTCCGATAATGAGAACGACGCCCTAACCAACAAAGGCCTCATGACTTTTCCTACAAAAGGTAGTAAAACAGCAGCAATTTAACTACGAATAACACTTGCACACAGAAATGCGGTGAAAATAAGGATTATGAGCGCATTAGTTTGTGCATGATTTCCAACGATGTTACGTTGAATAACGCATTAAAAAGAAAACGCATTCTTTCAATGAAATGTGTGACGGTAAATCGTTATCTTTATAAATCGTAACTTGGGACAACTTGTTGCTCTTTTCTTTGATTTAAGTAATGCAACTGCATTGGAACTAGATCGAAACCAATACCCACTGTATACTTCTCTTTGTATTTCAATGCTTAACGGTTTGTTTCGTATTAAATCAATTCTGCCCTACAACTTTGTTGTTAACTCTTTTTCTACAAACAATTTAAATTTTTAGAGCCACGATCCTCAAATCATCTCGTTTTCTAGCACCATAAATAAATTGCTATGTCACGATACCTTTCTTTTGACCTTAGGTCTTGGTGTTCCAAAATTAAAGAATGAGATACAATTTTACAGACATTTGTATTCAATATAAGAGGAATTAATTCCTTATGCAGCCTTTGTTTTTACATTTTTTTTTGTGGTACAGAGTAATTTTTTCAAATATAAATATTTTAAAATATCTTACACGAAGCAAATATATATATATATATATATATATAAATATATATATATATATATATATATATATATATATATATATATATATATATATATATATATATATATATATATATATATATATATATATATATATATATATATACATTTAAATTTTTTATTAAAAAATAACTATGCTATTTTTAAATCTGAGCACTAAATTTTGTGTCAAATGCGTTCGTATTCTCATGTTTTCTAGGACTTTATGTTGATTTTTAATAAATTTTGCATTAGTTTAACAAATATTATCTAAAAAATTTGCTTAATCTGTGATAAAGACTGACAAAAAGTTCTAATTTTCAGATTGAAAACTTATTAAACATTTATTAGATTAATGAGTTACATTTAAGTTAAGAATTTGTATATTTCTATCGTTAGCTTCAGTCTAATTTATTAGCTAGGACATTTTTAATTTTAAATGACATTCTATAAATAAAGTTTCAAATATATAAATTACTTAAAAATATAAAAATTACTACTATTATAATTTATGCGATTTTTACCTCAAGAAAGAACGGGAAATAAATATGCAAATAACAGTCAATTTGTTGCAATAAAACGCAGAGAATAAGCAGAGTATTACTACTGATATCTAAACAGTTGAATATCCAATAACATGATTTTGAATTCTATAAATTACTTTTAAGCCTAAACATTACGCGTCTTTAAAAGATTTTAGGTTTTAAAATTCAATTACAATACATTGTAAATAATTTTTAAAAGAGGTGGATTTATTTTGATAAACTTACTGTGATATATATATTCGTGTAAGAAGTGTATAGTAATAAGAAATACTTAATAATGAGATACGTTTATAAAAATGAGATGATATTAATGAATAAGGGATTTAGAAGTACTTTATATCTAAAAATATTATAACGCAATGTATATCGAAGAGATAAGGTATATTTTATTGATAGTAAAAGAAAATAATGGGGCTGTTATATTTGCTTCCCATAGAACAAAAAGTTCTGCAACAAACAATTACTTACAAATCTGGTAATATAATCTGTAACATTATTCTTCACAAATCCATTTTTTCAACTTAATTCAATTCCGATATTTCATTTAAAACAGATTTGATTCTACATTTTGCCATTCTACACATTTATAGTTCTCCATGCTAAACATTCGAATTTTATCCCTATAAGGATTCTCCCTCTTCTGAAAAGGATCTTTTCATCTGCTTCATATACAAATTCGGAGAATATGGTTTTATCCACCCGAAGGATACATTTAAGTAAAAATAGGTTGTATGGCAAATAAGCAAATCACAATGTTGCAAAAATCGAAACATTGCTCGGTTTTCCCCTTATAAGACATCCAACTAAACCAAGTCTCAAACAAATGAGCATCATGTTGATTTCAAATGAGACGTAAATGAATATTTTTAAGCCTTCGTTTTATTTTGAATTTTTCTACAGTGAGTGACATTTTTGGTGGTCAGTCTATGGTCATTTTTTCTTTACGGGATCTAACTCGAATAGGATTCTTGACTTAAAGTGGATTCTCAATCTCTGCAAGTATTCGAATTTGAACTGGTTGCTTGAAGACACTGTTAAAATGAAGATCAAGATACTGATCATTCAGCATTAGCTCAGAGACCGTACATTTTCAAACTGAATGAATGAAGCAAATAAACTCTATGAAATTTAAATTGGGAATAGCCTAAAAGATTTATAAGCCAATTTTGTCCTCAATGGCTTTCAATAACATATATATTTCCAGATTGTTTCCGGGAAAGATTATCAAGGAAATGTCAATCGTATTCACATATATATATTTTCTTGAATTTAGACTTCTTTCTTTACATATACATATCGATAATATTCTTATCTCGCAATAATTTTTATATCCCGGTCGCATTGCACTTTTAAATAAATTTAAAATTAAATTTAATTTAACTTACAGACCAACCTGAAAATAGCTTTTCACTGCTTTATTTTTGATAATGAGTCAATATTTTTAAAACATATTTATTATTCTTTGATATTAAAACTAGTTATTTTTTATATCGTTAAGCTCGTTTTTAAGCATTTGCAGATTAAAATGACAGCAAATAAGATTTTAGTATTTTACATGATGAATATAATAGCAAGGAATGACAGACAAAACTATTTTTTCTTAAAGCTAGCACGATTTTCTGATGTTTAGTTAATATTTTCGTAGATAATTTTGTTTCATAGTTTTTTGTCGAATTTTCCTCTTGTATCTTATTTATTTTAATATTATTTACACAATACTCTGATAATGATAACAAGAAACTAGATGGTGCTACATCAGTTCAAATTTCAAATCACTAAACTGATTTAAGATAAATCACACAGTTCCGAGTTATTTAAATCACGAATTACCGCAACAAAAGAGTTTATTTGAGATTTAAAAGCATTTAAAAGTGTAGTGCGAACGGAGTATTATAGTGTGTGATTTTACTATGAAGTAATTAAAAATGTATTATTATTTGTTTCATTGCTTAAAAACATTCTCCCTCTATCATTAATTTTTAATATTTTTGATTACATAGCTCTGTTCATTTGTTTTTGAACGGATTTTTAATGTAAAGTCTGCCATATTCTACTTGAATAAAAATCAAACTAATGAAGTTGAACAAATGTAAAAGGAGTTTTTTTTACTCAGTGTTTAATAAAATGAAAACTACTACCTTCTAACGAATGATGTTTTTTTAAACAACCTATTCTAAGACTGTTTAAGTAAATTTTTATAAATCTTACGTATTGTTATTTTGTATAAATTATATTTTGACGTTCATATTAAAAACTGTTCCACTTTTTTCCGCTTTTCATTTAAGGATACTTGATAATTCTTTAAAGCAATGAATACGAACAAACTTAGATGAGAAACTATTTTATCTGAAATAAAGAAACATCAAAATCAAATATTCTTTTATCTTACTCTCCAAAGTGAAGAAATTTTAAAATAATAATAACTACTTTAGATGTAATGGTATTTGTTCTGGCTGACTTTCTTTGAGTTATATCATAAAACTTATATACTTTGAATTTTCTTTTTATGGATATTTGTATCGATTATCTCCATGAATAATTTTCGTGTCTTAAGAATTATTAAAAGCAATGACTTTTGGATTTCATTCTGAAAATAAATTAAAGGATACTATTAAATCATTTAAAGATGTTTGATATAGATCTTTAGTACTTTCTATTTTGTTTGATTTAACCTTAGACTAAAATTGATTTTAAAAGTTACAACATAATCGATCAATTAAAAATGCAGTTTAACTCATGATTAAAAGATTGTTTAGTTATAACATTTGATCATTTTTGATAATTATTTGTTGCGTTAACCAGAATTGCTTATATCATTCGTAAATAAAATAACCATTCACGAATTTATTAACTTAAGGACACTAAATATTTATTTTTTAAAAAAAATACGTAAAATGTAAAGTAATAAATTCTTTGTCTTATTATGTCAATATTTTTCTACATGCGTCACAAAACAGACGTATTTATCACAATTTAAGGAAATTTTAGAGTTTCATATTGTAAATTTATCGCTCTCGTATCCGTTAAATGATTGCTTCAGTCTAGACTTAACTAAAAATCGATGATTTAAGGGAAATATTCATTAAACTCATTCATTTTAATGTTCCTTTAATAGTCTAACGTAAAGATTACAAAAGGAATATCCAATTTCGATGCCAAGCAACAAACCACTTAAAATCGCATAGTGGATAACTTAACATTTGACCATGTTTGCAAAAAGCCTTTAAAATCCACAATTCATGGTTTGTAGAGAACAAGTTATATTCCTGAATCATGATAGAAATATTTGATGAATTGTTAAGTGCTGTTCTTGACAAAAACAGCATGCAAAAAAACAAATTTAGCACATATTCCATCTTGCTGAGCAATAGCTGAAATCGAACCTGAAATTGTTCTCAAGTGAAAGTAACTGAATAAACAATATCAGATCTATAAGTCCATGGATGCATTTGAAGATGTGTGAAACCCAAATCGTCGTTGTTAGATTTCATATGAAAAATAAAACATTTTGGACAAAGCACTGGCCAATTAACTTGACAGTTCTCGGATACTATTTCAGTTGGTCATTTGAAGGACTCACAATGGCTAAGTGGTGGGGGACAGCTGTCTTTGAAGCATAATATCCAGGGTTTGATTCTGCCACTGTTGAACAATGGAACATGAGTATTGCGCTTCTCCTTTTTGCAAGCGCGTCTTTCGGAATGGCTGAAAAGTGTTTGGTTTCCTTAATTGCGATACATGAATATGGCTCACTATCTATGAAAAGGTATCCCAGATGGCAATTTACGTGGTAGATTCTAAAATGAATCGCAATATCCTTGTTCCTTATATCTGTCCACTACACGGCGTCAAATCAGCGATTTGAACAGCAATATAAATTTCAAATTTCACATCAGTGAAAAATCCGTATATCAAATAATAGATGCATTTTAAGTTGTATTATTTTTCACTAGTTTAATACAACAATTTTAAATGCTCATAATATGCTCAACAGTTTGAGTTCTAAAATTTTTTAATGTTTGATTATTAGAAAAAATGAATTTTTTTCGCATGAATATAGTATCAGTAATTATTAAATGGATCTTTGGATTTAATTGTTATGCTTCAATTCTTGTTGTTTCTAATCCCAGGTGGTGTAGCTAAGCTAAACCATCACCATAAGACAAAAATCATTAAAAAGTCTAAAAATAAAAGAGGATTCTCCAAAACCTCGTTCACAGTGAAATTCAGACAGTCAAGAATATGCCTCGGAGAGGCCTGATCAGCCTTGCACCAGTGACTCTCCAGAAAGACTTTCTGGCACCTCTTGAAAAGAAAGGGACCTAATGTGGCCACACAAAAAACGTGAAAGAGCAGTCTGCTGAATCCTAGGGATAATGAGCTGGTGCCACCGACTGAGGTTTTTTCCAACAATAGCCAAGAGTGGGCAGGCTGTTTTCTCCAAATTGCGTTTAATTCCATCGTTTTAAAAGTGGAGATTTCTGAAAACGATAGAAAAGCGTTGCCCTGTAAGGTGTCAGCAATAGCAGATTTGGCCAAGCTATCTGCAATTTCATTGTCACTCAATCCAACATGGGAACATCAATTCTTGTTTAGTAATTTATTGTATTTTCTTTGACTGATTTTCGCTAATACAAAGTTTATAAACTGAAACAACTAAACATTGCCATTTGTCTCGCTTTATTAAACTACGGTCAAGTGCAGAGGTAAGTAATCAAACTGGTATTCTTGTGTGCATAAATTTCAAAATTAGAAGAGAGATACTAAACTCGAAAACTTAATAGGCATTTAATATTTAACTCTCTGAGGGCCAAAATCTTCAGCTACGTCAGGAATCAAATCTACTACCATTCCAGCGAAACGACATTTTTCTCTCACCAGAATATCGCGGGTTTAATTCTTAACAATAGTCATTGGCATAATCTTAAAATAAATAGTTGCAAACTGTCATAATCTTATAAACGATAAGAAAAAACATAATATTAATCTTTGTGATAATATACATAAGAAATAAATTCTATAAAATATTATTATTGGTGAAATTTTAAAGTCTGATTGTTTTTAAATACTTGAAACTGCTGTTGTTCCATAATTTCAATTGGAAACCCCTCAAGCAATTTCATCACACTTTCTTTATCATAGTGGTTGTGTGTATTCAGGTATGGAGTTCAATGCGGGACTTTTAATTTGCATGCAAATAAAGTCGACGCGACGCCTATTACATACTTTAACAACTTTACCGGGAAAGAGAAAACTTGATGAAAAAGAGGGGGGATCGGGAATCTCTCTCCGGTCATATGTCCCTTAAATGTACCCCTCCGGAAAATTAAACGGTTGCTCTTTTCCTACATTCCAACCTTTCAGCAATCCCCCCATATTATTGATCCAAAAATACACCTATCCCCCTTAACTGCACCCCTCCGGTACTTTTTGGATTTCCAGCTTTGAGAAATTAAAAATCAGGAAGAAGCATTTGAGGGAAAAATTTAAAAGGGGGATATAAAAAATAATAACGTAACGGCGCGTCGAAAAGTTATGCTTCTAACGAAGTCAGGTGCGAAATTGGAACGTTTGCAACTTTTCCCTTTCATTAACATCGGAAGGAGGGAAAAGAAAGAGGGAGGAAGTAATCGAGAGGAAGAATTTCCCCCCATCCTCATCAGATTTTCATTTCTTCCAAGGGACCTGATAATCGGAAGAAATAATTATGGACTCCGAAGTGGGGGGGGGAAGCATGGAATCATGATTGTGACTTTCCTTTTAATCAGAAAATTATTTTTAAAACAATTTCATGATCGTGAAATATTTGACGGGGAAAATATTTTCCCTTCCTTTACCCACTCGAAAAGCTTTTTTTTTTTTTTTTTTTTTTTTGCAATTTAAGCCATCTATTCAAAAGTGTCTTGCTCACAAATTTAGAATGACTCGATGAAATAAGTACTTATATTCGCATAAGTGTGATTATTTTTAATAATCTACGTTATTAAATATTCCTATTTTCACTCTTCTTTATTTTAAATAGTTAAACGTGCTGGATTACCTAGTTTTTCAAATTGGCAAATAGTGAAATGAATGCTTTCTAGTTATCAGTTGCAAGTAATCTTCACTATTTTTAAGCAATCTTTAAATATAACAAAAAGATTTTCATATGCAAAATAATAATAATGATAAATTTGGAAACTTATAATGTTGGCGTAAGCAGGACATTTGTCTTAAGATTTAAAAATAGATTGTTTACAAATATTGCAATGATTAATTTAGAATTCCATTAATTAAGGGCGCTCCGTGGCTGAGTGGTCAAAGCATCACTCCGCTAATCCCTTGAGAGCGTAGGAGTGTGGGTTCGATTCCCACCGTGGCCCTGGGTGTTATCTTCTGTGGTTGTACATCTGGCATTATACTATTTGTCCTATTATCGACGAAGACT
This sequence comes from Latrodectus hesperus, assembly GCA_037975125.1. Classification (NCBI taxonomy): domain Eukaryota; kingdom Metazoa; phylum Arthropoda; class Arachnida; order Araneae; family Theridiidae; genus Latrodectus; species Latrodectus hesperus. Next base: position 18,218,545 of record JAJQOW010000014.1, read on the forward strand.
TACAAGCGGATCTCAAGAATCATGCATACAAGTCTGAATATATGTAATAAATAAATAAAATAAATAAATCCATTAATTAAAGAAATTTTTAGAAATTTAAATCACCTTTGTCAGTTTAAATTAACTATACAGTGTATATTTTGTCTTGTTTTTTTTTACATTTTGCTTTTTTTCTGTTCTATTGTAACGAGTTAATGGAAAACGGCTTCTCTAACAGATGCTATGGTCTTTATATGAGAAATCGTTTTATTAACAAAAAAAACTTCAACCATATTCTCAGACATTTGAGGGTAAACTTTGCCTTGTTTGCTGCCGTTTAAAAGAATGCGATTTGTAGATAGGCAACAAATTCGTCTACAAGTTGGATTGATGATCCCGTCACAATAATAAAGTAGTCCGTAGATAAAACATTATATAGATATTTTAGACTAATGAAAATTGAAAAAATGGCGTAGTCATCATCTCAACAAGAACAAAAAAAAAACCACTTTGTGGTATGAAAAAAAGATTCCTAATGTTGGAATGGTTTCAGTAAAATTAGATGCTTATATTCAGCGCAGCATGATTAATATTAAAATAATTTTTATGAGAATTTATTTTAGAATATCAATACTGAAATTCCAATTTTTCACTACTTGTAAATGTATACACTACTTTTTAAAATCAATTCTTGGTGTAGTGTCTTCCTCTTATGTCAATTATCACAAAAGTGGATGAGTCACAGGAATTTTTAAAGAATTTGGATTAAAAACCTATATCTATTGCCTCTCGATTTGAAGGCAGTATTAATTCATACAAGAATTCTCTACTTAAACAATAAAAATATAAAAAATTATAACAGATAAGAAAATAAAGAAACAGATGAATCCTTACTGGATTTTGATATTTATTAAAATTTCAAAGTTAGATAAAAAAAATTATACAAAATTATTCATAAGTAAAGTCATTTACAATAATAGTATAACTTCAAAAAATATTTCAGTTTACTTTGATAGATATTATTTCATTTTTGTATTAATTTGTGTTTTAGAGAGAACAATGCAAGTTTGATTAAGTAACAGGGCAAACACATTTATAATAATAATTTTACTTGTAATTTATGAAAAATTTCAATAAAACAAACGAATCTATTAGCAAATTCTATATGTGAATCTTCAATATTTTTATTTTGTTGCTATTTCACTCTGAATACAAAAATAACCATACTATCCATTTTAATAAATGCGAAACAACATAAACATGCATTCGTTACGTGTTTTTTTTTTTTGAGATAGTTATAGAAAAAGCAATAAATTTCAAAATACAAATTAAGAATGGTATTTTTATTATTAGTTTTCTTCGATCAATAAATGTAATCGCGAGATAAGTGATTTAGGTCTGAGCGAATTGAGTGATTAGGTTCTAATGGTAAACATCATTTTCTTAAATTTTGTTTGCTTAAGCTTCTGCAGCAAATCTTCTCAAACAAAAATATACATTGATAAATTACATTTGATTTGATTTTCAGTTCATCATACTAGTGTAAATAAATGAAATCACGTATTAATTACATTACAAATAGAAATATGTAATTTATTTTTCAATTTTTTTTATAATACATTGACATGGTTTCGTTATGAGATTTATTTATTAAAATTATTAATATGAATTTATAATTATTAAGTTTGATAATAACATTAATACCATTTCAATGCAACCATTTTTTAAGTAAATCAGAAAATTAGCTACATAAATGTAGATTTGTTAGATCAGATAATATAATAAATAAATATATACAAAACCCCGATGTAATTATTTATAATAGGAGATAACAAACATATTTTAACTACCTGTTTAGTTACAATTCTTGCTCAAAACATTCTTATATGTTAATAAATACATAAAAAATCTAATCAGCAATAAGTATGATAATTTCTTTTCTTTAATTTCCAGTAAACCTTTATTAAAAATCATAATAAAATATTTAGGTTACTAGGTGAATAATTTCCAAATTTGCATTACTAGGTGAACAATTCCAAATATATAGTTTCCTCTTTTTTAGCTGAAATAATCTCATTTTAACTTCATATTCTTTATTTGTCAAAAATGTATTTGTTGTGGTACTTATCTTTGTTAAAATCAGTAAAACATTTTTAGATTCGAAACATAGACAAAAGAAAAATTTCGCATCTACACCTAGTCACATAAAACGTAGTATCAATATCAAACTGCAAAATACAGACTTTTAGAAAACTTGCACTGAATATGTTGTTAGTGATGAAATACAAAATTTTGTTTACTGGAAAAGCATGAAAAATGTCATAAAGACGTCAATGATATGAATGCTGTACAATGAAGAACTAAAATAAATACTAAAACTGTACGAGATAATTTGTCAATGTAGTCTGTCGCCAAGTCTTAAGTAAAAGCGTCCAGCAAAAGAATCCATGCGATAAACTCCAAGATTATAAAATAACATTCTGAAAAAAATAAGGAATACCAGAAATTTCTGTTAAATTCGACCAATAAGAAAAATGGAAGCGCGTTTTTTAGAATCTGTTGAACATATCCATTAGCATTCTCATCGATGTCTACCAAGCCATCCCTTACTGATAGTTTGTCGTATTTCTACACACACAGCCGAGTTTATCATCCTAGGACTAGTGATTGATAATCTGATATTATTTGTCTATGATGAACATTCTAATCGGTGTCTACTAAACCATCCATTAATGAAAGCATATCGTATTGCTAAACATACAGCCGAGGTTATCATCCTTGGAATAGTGAATGATAATCTGATAATGTTTGTCTATAATGAACATTCTCATCAGTGTCTACCAAGCCATCCATTCCTAGTAGCATGTGGTATTGTTACACATACAGCCGAAGTTATCATCCTTGGACTAGTGAATGATGATCTGATATTGTTTGTCTATGATGAACATTTTCATCGGTGTCTACCAAGGCATCCATTCCTGGTACCATGTGGTATTTCTACACATACAGCCGAGGTTATCATCCTTGGACTAGTAAAGTAAAGTAAACACCAGCAGAGGTCCCTGTCCTTGGACTAGTGAATGATAATCTGATATTGTTTGTCTATGATGAACATTCTCATCGGTGTCTACTAAACCATCCATTCCTGGTAAAAGATAATCTGATATTGTTTGTCTATGATGAACATTCTCATCGGTGTCTACTAAACCATCCATTCCTGGTAAAAGATAATCTGATATTGTTTGTCTATGATGAACATTCTCATCGGTGTCTACTAAATCATCCATTCCTGGTAGCATGTGGTATTGCTACACATAAAGCCGAGGTTATCATCCTTGGATTAATAAAGTAAACACCAGCAGAGGTCCCTGTCCTTGGACTAGTGAATGATAATCTGATATTGTTTGTCTATGATGAACATTTTCATCGGTGTCTACCAAGCCATCCATTCCTGGTAGCATGTGGTATTACTACACATACAGCCGAGATTATCAACCTTGGACTAGTGAATGATAATCTGATATTGTTTGTAGAAGATTCTTTTTTATGGGAACATTTTGATTGTCAACAAAAGCTGCTGCTGTCTCAAGGGAGGTTCTTACTGGGCTTATTATTTACCGACACTTGAACCTTTATTAACTTCACAATTTTAGATTCCCCATGTTAAATCAATAGAATTAACTTCAAATATTTACTAGAGACTTCTCCCTCTAATTAAATATCTCCTCGTCGAAGTAAAGATGTCATTGCTCTTTACTATTGAAGTAAAGACATCATTCCATTGCTGTCACGGATGAAGATATATTGTTGACACAATTCCGCAAAGATTAGCATGATCAGTATAATGTTACATCATTTAACTGAATTGGTATGGGAAAGGACAATGTCTGATTTTAAGTACAACAGTTCTTGAGTTCAACTCTTACTCTGAGCTCTTTGCTTGCACTGATTCAAAATCCAGTTTAAGCAGATGTTAATTGCCAAAGTACCTTTCGTAACTAATAAAAGGAAAATAAAATGATAAACTGAACTGAAATTCGGGGTTTGCATTCCAGAATATCAATCCGATTGAGATATAATTACAACTGAATACTTCTAGAACTTATATAGAACTTTCTCAATTAATCAATGTAACAATGGGAAAGTTATATATATATATATATATATATATATATATATATAAATATATATATATATATATATATATATATAACTTTCCCATTGTTACAAATTTCCTTTTATGGTACTGCACAAGTGAATGTTTGAAAATTGAAATTCCAGCTACTTTCCTCGAAATATTTTCGTGATTAATTTTCTCTTATTCTAATTAATCGATTTTAGAACTTCCTGAACTTAATTGCATTAAAATGCTCCAAATTTTAGTTATAATTATCAGACTCCCATTACTTATTTGAAAAATAAAGAAAATTATTTTTTTCTTACTTTTTATAAATTTTAGTTAAGTATAATTTTTCTTTTATATTAATATTAATCAATATTTTTCTAAAACGCAACATGATTTGAGATTTGAATAATTTTTTTTCCTGGAAGAATAAAATGATTTTTTCTTGTTTTGAATAAAATTGAATTAAAAATAAAAATTAGCTTCGTTAATTTTTAAAATAAAACTTTTATATTTGCAATCTCATAATCTTAGTGCCCTAGTAGTAGAATTATGCGTTTTGGAGTAAATATCAGCGGGTTTGATATCAGTCACTATCGAACAACCTATGGTAATTGTTGCGCTCTTGTTTACTGGATGGACGTCTGTCACGTGACCGATTGGAAGATTTCTCTCTCTTTTGCTGGGTTGTCCTTTATGGGTGTCAAATATGTATAATTTCGATACACATAATTACGTCTAATAAGCGTGATATAAATTTTTAGTAGTAAAATATGTTAATAGATTATCTGATTCTATATACTAAATATATTTTAAAATCTCGTATTTTGTATAAGTTTCTTTCATATTGGATTTATATTCTTGAATCAACCGAATGATATATAACTCTTGCATTCATAATTTTAAATTATATTGATCTTTGAAATTTTGTTTTTTAAAGGATTATTACATTTTAAGATCAAATTATATACTGGCTAATTTGTCCATGAACTAAATTTTGTCAAATAATAAGATATTTCTAGATAAGAATTATTTCCTATTGAATTATCTGTGATACATGCACTACTAATTTATTGTTTAATATATTACATACGAGAATCTTTTTTACTCATCAAATTTGATTTTATATATTCCAGAGAGCATTTAATTTAAATTGTATTTCCATTCACGTTTCAAAATAAAAATGTGGTTGAGTTTTAAAAATTCTTTACAAATTAAAATGAATTAACCTGTTAAAGTATTATGATTTTGCTTTCTTTTTAATAGAATCCGATATTTCCTTTTAATAAAATTAATAAAATCTATCCATTTTTTCAATTTCCTTTTACTAATTATGTTCTCAGGTTGAATTACTAGAGTTTTTTGAGTGATTTATGCAACAATCACTTTTCCTGTCATATTGAAAAGATTTTTAAGAGGAAATATTTTTAAATTTAATCATTAAAATAATTGAAAGGCTGAATTTAATTGGTTCATCTAATTTCTAAATTATAATTGATATTTTAACTCCATGTGGCTTTAGATAATATAATAAGATTCCTTAAATATACATTTTTGCTAATCCATTGGGCTCTGCCCGCGTGGGTTCGAATCCCATCCTCGTCGTAGTCTTTTTTAGCCGACCGATTGGCTGAGTGGTTAGCGTTCCTGACTCCTGAGCTGTTGGTCCCGGGTTTGAATCCCGGTTCGGGCATGGGTGTTTCTTTCCTTCTCTGTTATCTCTATCCTTTCTTCTGTGATGATGTATGAATGTGGCCCACCCTATAAAAGGGTTTGTGGTGGTATGGCGCGGGTAACGCTACTCGCCTCCGTGACTTGGTTCACAGGTGCCCGCTGGGTAACGACAAACGAGTAGCAGTTTCTGGCCTTTTATGGCATAGGGTTCAACCCTCTTGTGCCCGCCATTTTTAAAACCAAAAAATGTCGCAATATCGCACCCGCCAAAAAAATCATTTTTAAAATACTGTCATCTCATATGTTAATTTTCTCCTTTCAAGGTATATTTTCGTGTTTTATCACTCACGTAAGATACGAAATCATTTGTATGTAATTGTTAACTAACTTTACGGGGACTTTAGATTTTTTTCCCCACTCCATTTGAAGTAATCTTTTTCGCATTTTTTTTATTCGGAAAAATGACGCACTTATGCTTTCAGAATCATGTGAACTGTTTGAAAACTATTCCTGCAAAATAACCAAGAAAACGATCTGCATATATCAACCTGAAGGATATACAAATTCGTCTGTCGCAAAAAAATAAAAATAAAAAAATGGAGAAGATCGAAAAGATCCACTCTTCGCAATGCTACACGCACTTCGAACTTTTTAAGCCCTGTGGTTTATCTCGGATGGAAAAGAGATAGCTAAAGAGGAACCGAGGACTCGCATAAGGGACGGCCATGACGGATGCGGAAGATCAAAAAGGAGGAGGGGAGTTCTGTCCGATCCTTCCCCTACTCTGGGATAGCCTCGCATGCAGATTGGGATGCGGAAGATGAGAACGGAGGGAAGTGGGATGTGAAAAGATTCAGAAGGGATGGGGTGGCTTTATCGACTTTTTTTTTTTCGAGGCCACGTGTTGATCGGAGTCATTCTTTCCAGGAGTGACGCGTCACGTGGGAGATGGTGTGATTTATACCACGAATCATTCTTCTTTTGGGTAAAAGGAGAAGAAAGGTGAACGTTGTGTCTTTCTTTTTTTTAACTTTTTTTTTTTTTATCTTTCCTTCTTCTCCAAAATAAAGGCACTTCTAGTTTGGGATGGCTGAATTTTTTTTTTTTCTTCTTCTTTCGGTATCCTGGAAAAGCAAAAGATAGACTGTCACTTGCACCACTTTGCTTGTGTTTGTTGAGGTTTGGAGGAAGTTTTATTTCCACCCTTTCGAATAAGTCTAGCATCTCAGTGACAGGTCTATTTGCGTAAACAGATAGGAATGTTTAGAGTTGAGAAGGAGGGCAGTTTTCTAAACTGTTCGTCTTTTTTTTCTCTCAAGAAGAAAAGTAAAGGGAGGAAGAAAAACATTGTAATACATATAAAAAAAGTTAAATAAATGATTTCTGTTATTAAGTTCTTATCGGTAAACATTATCAACAATCATAAGATGAAGTATCTAACTAATATTCCAGATAATTACTATACAAATAATTAAAAAGTTTACTTAATTGGTTGTTGAACATTAAAATTTTCACACCATTTAGAGTACTTAAGTATATAGAGTACTTAAGTAAATTTAGAGTACTTAAGTAAATTACTAGGGAATTAATTTTGAAATGAGTTTATAGTCGCTATTAAAATAAATAATTAAAATTTATTATTACTGAATTATGTAGCATCAATATGTATAAAAAGATCAATTATTTATTACAAATTGTGCGTACTCAAATTAAATACATCAAGGGCAAATAAAATATGATTAATTTTTTGATGACGATATGAATTTCTATTTTAAGAAAAATGAATTTCACAAACAAATAATAAATAAAATCAGTTAAAAATTAAAAATTTATATAACCCGCTTTCATTTTATTCTTTCCATACAGAAGTTAGTAATTAATATAATTCTCACCACAATCTGCCTTGCAAAAGAAAAGCATATATTTTCATATATTATATGTTAGGAATAAAAGTAGTTAAAAATAGGGCAATAATAGTTTTATATAATAGAACAATTATGTCGTCGTTTCTTATAATATAAGAAATTTTGCTTTTGGTTTATGATAGCAAATATAACTATCATAAAAGCACTTTTTTTTGCGATTTTCGCTTAAACTCCTGAATGTCTTATCCATTATTATCATACCTATTTAGAAAACTAACCGGTTCTCTTTTGTAAAATTTCTTGTGCTTCCGAGACTTTTCACGAACTTTTTTTTTTTGAAGAATCCAAATTTTAATACAGTTCTTCATGTTAATAGGTTGCGTTTGTTGTTGAGATTTCTTTTAGGTTTGAAGGTATTTTTTCCAACATCTCTATTTATTCCTAACTTAAAGAAAATTTCAGTTCATTGAACTAAACTGTTGAAGGAAAAGGCTAAAGGGAAAGTAAAACTGTTCTATTCATCAGGTAGAAAATTACACTTCCAAGTAAAGCATCAAAATATAAAATCGTATTGTGAGCAAAGCATATTCACAATTGTTTGGGTGAATGTTTTTCTACGGTATTTTGAAAGGGCATGAACATCTTTTAAGGACATTTGTGACATTCATATTTATGAAGATAAGCGAATTAATTTCTCTAAGAGCAAAACCTTTTAGAACTGAATAATATTTCAAATATTAATTTTACTTATTCTCAACCTTTTCTATGATCTTTAACATCGAGTCCATAATAGATGGAAGGATTTCCATTGGCGTATACCAAAGATTTTTAAATAATTAAGAAAAAAACTTTTAATAAACTTTTTCAATTAAAACTTTTTTTCGGGTGATATTTGATTTGAGAAAACAGATTTATAAAATCTCAATTTTAATCCTCTATGAGCACAATAAAAGATTAAATATGCCATTCTTCATAATTTCGATTCATATCTCGAATGTGTTTTTTTTCAATGGAATGTTAGAGATACAACCTCTATGAAGTGATAGTGGAATTACAAAATAAACTAAATTAATTTCCTTGTTAACAATAGAGGACCATCATCACATATTTTTTCAGGTTTACCTAAAGACTGTTTACTGCATTATCAAGAATAACACGCAGTAATGTAACGTAGTTATAATATAACCTGTGCAACCTTGGTACCAGGTACCGCGATCAAATTGCACTTGCACGTTTTCTTAGCGGCCATCTGCTTTCCATGACTTTCGTAGGTGGTAACAGAAATTTGGAGACCTGCGCTAAGTGTTCTTCGGTGCAGGCCTCTCCTGACCACATTTTATCTTGTTTGGGCCTTACCAAACAAGACCAGATTCGGGATACCCTTCTGGTGCTTGACTTTTTTAGGATGAATGGACTCATGGACCTGGTCTAGCTTTGCTGATCACGGGGATTGGAAACAACACAACAGCTATAATATGATATAAAATATGACACTATCTAAAAATTAACTGTGGTAATAATTCCCATTAGCCGGTTTTGAAATAAAACTGTCACCAATAATAACAATAAATATTGGTGACTGCTTGTCGTCCTCAGAGCTGACCTCTAGAGTTAGGATGGCTACCAATGCTACTTTTAGGGATACCATTCCTACCCACGAATGGTACACATGCAAACATCCTGGTTCCGCACTAGTGGGTAAACACAAGAGATGCAGCCAAACGGCTCTAACAAGACTACGAAGTGGCCACCTGCTTGCTCAGAGACACGTCTCTGGTACCAAGTTCTACCCTCTCTGTCCTAAATGTCTAGTGGTTCAGGCCTCCCCATCTCATATTTTTCAGTGCATTGGGTGTGAGAGAGGAGACATGGAATTGAGACCGGAGGTGGTGCTTGAGAGACTGACTATTTTTGGATTCATGGGGCTGGTGTGATGGTACTGTCACGCCAGTCGGGGATAAGCAACAACAACAACAATAAATATAAATGTTTGAATTTCTTATCTATTTCACACACAAAAGCGATTTTACGCTAATAAAAATAAAATGAAATGCAAAGTTTAGTTATTATAGTTTATCGGGAAAAAAAGACGATCTACAAATAATTCATGACTTATTAAAGATTTCTTTTAACTCAAATAAAGTTTCCTTATTTATTATAATTAAAAAAGATGTTTACTGTGACAGAACAGTATAATTTATTGCAAATTTTGTTCAATGAAAATAGTTTTGTGCATTAAATATCTAAAACTTTGATCTGTTGCATAATGTTTATTTGACTGCGGCTCAATAAATTTTCACTCGATTTCATATTTCATTCTTCAATTGATACCTTTTTCGACAATCCATCAAATTGTGACAGATACACTCATTAAGATAAATACTTTCATTCACGCATGTCTTGAAAGTGCTATCACTTCTGTAATAACTACACTGAGACGAAATGAGACGAATTACGATGAATTACGTGAAGACGAGTTCAAAGACGAATGACCTGAAATAAAAATAATTGAGTCAAAACAGTTATGGCATGAGATTGCACAATATCTTATATATTATAAAAAGACATTCATATTTCAATTATGTGTAGAAAAATGTGAAGGAATCATTAATAAATTATATTTATTGTATATCATGGAAATTTAATATTTTATCTGTGTTTTAAAGTAAACATAAAATACATCATATATTTTGATGATGTATAATTAATGTCACTCCATGAAAGACTGTTTATGAAAGATTTTAAAAAGAATATTAGACATAGTATTATATAAAAGACATATTAATATACGAATATTGTTGACTAATTTTTCCTTTCGTATCAAATTTTAAAATCCTATTACTTATATTTTTTTCTTTCAATATATTAAGTTTATTTATAAGAAATAGTAGTTATATTAAAGCAATATGCTAGTGGTAAGAATAATAATTATTATTTATCAACTATTACTATTAACTATTATTTACATTAATTAAGTAAGTCAATTATTACTTAATTACATATAACTTAAGTAAGTGATTTTGCTTTTATGTTAAATATGATGTTAAAAACACCTTTAGAATTTAATCCTTAAAAAAGAATATTGCAAACATAATTTCATTTGAGAAAACAATTAGTTTCAAAGATTTCTAATTGTAAAACTAAAATGTTTGTAAAACTTTAGCTTTAAAAACAGTTCTTAAGATTAAGAATAATTAAAGGGGGAAACACAATTTATCAATATTATTTATGAAATAGTGTCAATCTGTTTTATAAAATGAAACACACACTGTGTATTTAGTTGAAATATTGAAACCTACGTATATATATTTGATATCAAAAATTAAAATATCAGATCTTTATCAATATCGCATTTTTAGAAAAAAAAATCAATATCGTATTTTTAGAAAAAAACGTGATTCCAATTAATTGTAATCAGGTTTGGAGAATAACTGAGTTTTTCTGTTTTTTAATTGAATATTATATATTGCGCAAAAGAAAAATGCTAACGGTAATAAGAATTTCTAACACTATAATATATATTTCAGGGAACGATTAAAAACAATGCCTAATATATTTACCATGATGAAGAACCTGATTTTGTAATCATAATAGTTTTTAAATTGTTTAAGAAAGAACCGACAATCATCATTTTTAATAACCATACTATCGCAACCAGCTTTTGAAATTAAACTTTATTATCAAATTTTATGTTTTTAATATGAGATATGCATAGATTTTTCTAAAATAAATTCCAATATTATATTGAAAAAATTAAAAATTCAACAAGTTTTGAAAAGAAATTTAATGGTATTTTTTCAAATCCAAATATAGCTCATACTTTGATTCAAAACCAAAAATCAAAGTAAACTATATATTATTTAAAAAACATATCAGAACGAAATATTTAATCCAGGTGGTAAATATACTGAAATATGGAGTTCAATTGTCAAAAATAAATATAAAATCTTAAATTTATTTGTTTCCATAAATTTGAAACACTATTTATAAAAATGAATTCTAAATTCTTATGAATATAAGCAAAAGCACTCAAAATCACATGACTCTTTTCCACTGCACATTATGTTCATGTGTACAGGTGGCACAAAAATACTTGAATTTTTTTACGGCTTAAGTTTCTATTCAACCAAAAAGCTTTTACAAAGATTTCTAATGTCACGAACTTTCTTGAAAACACTCCTTTCGTAATACGTAATTACTGTTGTGCACTCTTCTTACAGAATCCCCTATTAATTTTCATTTTCCTCTCGACTGCTTTCAACCAGCACTCGGTCCTCTTTATCACTTTCCAAAATCTCAGACTCCATGTAAGCGAAAGAAAATAAATTAAAAAATAGCTTTAAACAATTATCCAGAAGCACTAGCGTGGCTCATTACGATAGCTGAAACAGCAATTATAATAATAACTATAAAAATAAACCAAAATAAAACTGATCACGTAGTCTATTTACTTTATCCTATCCCAAAAAATACATATAAAAACGAAAATTTTTAAACAACAAATAAAAAAAAACTTTCTACATTTTAATTTCTCGCATCTGACATCTGCTGAAATCACATCATCGCTTTTATTTTCATATTTTATTTCTTTTTCGGTAGTTATGTGCTTTTAATTTCTGAAACCGCCTGCGGTACCAATATAAGCGTTACCTACGCACGGGAGCGCCTTAACGTCGAATTAGGGATCATCATTCTATCGATGGAACGGGGGGTGGGAAAAATATAAAAAAAAAATAAAGGAAGGTTGAACCATTCATTATGTTTTTCTGTGCCGTTTCTCTATCCAATGAACGGAGTCTCTCAGATTTTTAATGATCTGAGTTATCGTCATCATCATTATTATCAGAATACAACAGTTGGTTATGAGAGATATAAAAGAAAGGCTCGAACGATCGTGACCAAAAAAGTTAACCAATCCGGTTATCCCTTTTCACCTGATCAAAAAATAAAAAAGTTGTTATATTATTAGTAAGTAGTTGAAAAAGTTCTTGGGAAGCTTGGCGATAAATTTGGGCGTGTCCACCAAAGATTTCTATGGTAGAATCAACCTATTATGCAAGAGGATTGTCCATTTCAGACTACAAAAAGTCGAATAGTAGCGTGCATGTTTTTGCAAGATTGTAAGATGAGTTTTGTTATCATCCTGGAACTGCTTTTCAAAACAGTTCACGCGATGCTCAAATAAGATGTCTTTATATATATCAGACAATTATTTTTGACAGGACGTCCAGCAATTTGTTAGTTCCTAGCGACAATTTGTCAGTACCTTTCACTTTTCGAAATCTCATTACATAATTATCCATATGGCTTGATTGTGCTTTGTCACACACAGCAGAGAAAATCAGAAACTCTGAATTCAAACATCCGAACGATTGTTTTATATACTTGAATAAAATGGTAAAAACTAGTAGAGAACGTTTTTAAGCAGAGAAATATATTTAATCAAAGAATTTTATTTCATATTTTTACTAAAACCATAAAATGAAATTTCAATTTCCTTATCAATGCACAGTTTTTAATTTTCCTTGAAATTAAAAAATATAATTTGAAAATAAAAATGCTTAATTGTGTAATATAATGTAAGAAAGGCCTTCGGGGAAGATAAGTTATTACGAATCCAACTGAATTAACCACACATTTAATCATCAACTATGTGTTATAAAGCTAAAGTTAAATTTCATTTGTTTTTAGCATTAAAATTTGCCTCGCCATATTTTGTTAACATGATTAGTAAGCCTAATAATACATTTTATTGATCATACTTAATAATTAATCTTACTTAATAATACGTCTTAATTTTTCAGATGAATCGTAACTCATGTATACTTACAATTTCCCTCTAGAAAATAAGCAGACAATTTTGCTCGCAAGAGTTCAGTGACATATGCAAGTATCTAATTGTCTGATCTTTCAATAAAAATTCGTCCCATAGCAGTTAGAATCATGAATAATCGCTTAGTTGCTTAACAGGAGAGAAAAAGAAAAACAGAAAATAAGCGAAAGAAATTATTTAAGACATAAAATAGACAAGTAGACATCAAATGCTACATTTTACTGAAGCCTCATTTACTGCGGGCAGTGATTGGGAAGGTGACCATGTACACTCCATCGCTGAGTTGCTGGAGCTCCGTGGGTTGGGGACGTGTCCACATTAATAAACTTTCCGCTGGTGTGGTGTGGATGTGGAGAGAAGGTTGACAGTCAGGTGTGACCTCGTCACCTGACCGTGGTTCAAAATTACGAAGCATTTGGTGATGGGCGAGTATTCCAAACCTGTTAACCTGAAGGTACCGCTTCGGGCTCACCCACACCGCTATCTATATGTGTACTCATAAAGTGTTTGTCATAAACGTCTGTCTATCAACAATGACGGTTTCGTTGAGACTGAACAAGTAAGATTTAGATATAAAACAAGACTGAGGTCGATTATTCTTCAGCCAATTAATTTTGTTTGATAAGAGAATTGCGATTGTGGGTGTATACTGCTGGAGGGAAACGAAAAATGCCGTTCTTCATCAGCGTTTTCAAAAACATCCTTTTTGAACATGGCAAAATTCTCCTGCCTGATATAGAACTGTAATGTTTTGGACACTGAGAGATCCAATACAAGGCTTTAAGGCCCCACCATTGTAAATCCTTCATTTTCAACAGCATGCTGGGTGACGGCACAGTTCGGGGACAACCTTTTAACCCCTGGAAGGTGCTGCTTGCTCACGATGGTGATGAGTGGACTAAACCCGATAACCGATTAATACAGAACGGGGTTCACTCCCATCTCTTATGTATGTATGTGCTTATGGTAATCAAATTGATCTCCATATTCTCTAAAGTTGTTCCATCATTATCTGTCATTTTATAGGGTTTTTACATCTCACACCCCCTTAACGTAGACGATACCTATTAGGACTTCCCCGTCATCCACAACGGCACCACACCTCGCTTTCATGCATAGAATTAATACTTTATTATAGAATTAGATATCTTTTCGCGTATGTTTTATTAAAAATGCATCTGACTAATATTTCAAAAAATTATGTATTGTTTTATTTGAGAGTTATTCGCATAGTCTAAATATGAATTATATACAAGCGTTGTAAATTATAAGATTTGATTACATTATTTGTTGTCTTTTGTCATGAAATTCGAATAACATCATGAATTTGTACTAAAAAGCAACTTAACAAAAAATTTGTTTTAGAATGAAAAAAGTTACAAAAAATACTGTGATGGTCAACAATTTAACTTTTAGTTTAAGGACAATATTCTCTATTTCATTTGATATGTCTAAATTATATACAGAATATAAGTTTAAAGATAAATTTTAATAGAACTGACCTCTTTAGAAAAAGTTAATCACATGTTATGAAATAAACCACTGGGATAATCCAACTATCTTGATGTATGAAATATATATGCATGTGAAAAAAAAAATAAACGAAGAGAACAAATCATTTCAACAGTTGCATGGCTTGTGTTGAGTTTTTCGGAATCTGGCACTTTCATTGCCTTCCTCTCTCAACCTCTTTCCTTTCTCCTAGTATATTAGCCTTTGGATTCGCAATCCAACCCCTAAAAAGCAATAATTTACTTTTCACGATTCCCAACCTCTCTTGAATAAAAAAAAAAACTCTACAATGGATACTGAGAGAAAAGAAAAGTTTTCATGTTGTGCAATCTTTTGTGCGGCAGACGTCCTTGGCTGAGATACTGAGTGCAACATCACCGAGAGATAGAAATTCAGTTTCTTCTTGCCGAATGTTCTTTTTTTTAGACCCGACAGACACGCAATTTCAGCAACTGGCCCAATGGTGGAATAGATAGAGCGATAGGCATCTGCTCCGCCCCATTCCTTGATCAAAAATCCGCCCTCTCGCCTTGCAGTGGCCACCTGGACAGGTACAACCCCTCATCCCTGATGACAGAGCCTCTAAGATATAAAAATATTTTTATAACATACACTTTATTCCTTAAGTGTTAACAGCCAACAAATACTGTGCAAGTCTAATAGGGCATTATGGTTCTTTTAACATGAAAAATTTTAGATAAATACAGCTTTATGGATTTATATATCTCCTTTTTTCGATAGCAAGATGTTTTTATCAAAACACCATTTCCTTAATTTGTTCAAAAAGACGAGTTTATTTATTTATTTAAATTTAAGTTCGTTTTGTCGTGTGTGGACATATCTTATACTCCAGTTAATTTTGATGTTTATTTAAGCAAACATAACATTTTCACGTTGTTGAATCGATTTATTATTATGTATTGTTCCATATTTATACTCGCGATAATTTTCGATACATATAATTTTAAACTAATTCTTCAGATGTAACTCAGAATTTTCTTATTTTCCTTCCTTTTTCTGTAACATCTTTGGAGTTGTTTCATTATGGAGTTTCAAAAATTATTCTATGTTCAAAATAAGTGTGTGTTGCATTTAAATAAATAAAATAATATTCTTAATAATTTTGTACATGAAAGTATTTTAAGGTTTTAACGTCACATAAAACTTTCTTTATAAGGCACATATTTTCTATCCACAAATAACATTTGCAATGTAAGTGTCTCACCATGATGCTAAGACTTAAAGTTAATTTTGTATTAAACTTTGAAAGATTAATTTTAGAAACCATTATAAAAGCAATTCTTACTGTTCAAAATATATTCCATTCATCTAAGATTTAAGCTAATACACAAACGGTAGTACTAAATGTATCTAAGTTATACGTGACTTCTGATGTCAAAATATATATCATTATGATATCGATTAAACAGTGTGAGCAGCTAATATCGATATACGAATCTGCTCTATTTGTAATTAAAAAGACTAGGGTTCTACGAAAACACATTTTAAAAATTATATAAGCGAATCAAAATAAATTTATTAAAAGATCTGAATATAACTTTGAACAAATATTTTATAAGCTGCTATGCATAATGAAATATACATTTTTAAACTTATTTCAATTACGATTCAATTTTTATGGAAAATTGAATATATTTTTACGTAAAATTTACTATTAGATGATTTCTCTTAAATTTTATGAATATAAAATAAATGTATTTATATTCTTCTCTTTCAGTTTATTTATTTATTACAAGTATACTGACAGAAATACAAAAAATTGTGAAAAGTCTTGAATGATTTTAAATTTCTTACATATCAAATATGAATAAAGACTTTTTTTGCATAGAAATTTTGTTTTTAATCACTTTTTTTATTCATTTCACATTTCAGTTTTGGTCCTTAATATAGTTCATGCAATATTATCGTAATCATATATACATTTTCATTTATATTAATTTATATATTTTTAATTAAAAAAATTTTTAAGTTTTCTTTATTTTCATTAAATTTTTATTAATAAATTGATACCATTTATTTTAATAAGTAATTTTTTATTTATTTAACAATATAAATTAATTTATAAAAATAAGTAAATTATTTTGAGTTAAAACACAATTTCTATTGTAGAAAAATTCTGTGATAATACAATTTAATCGCAGTTATAAATATGTTAGGCTAATTTATCTAGTATTCTTTTTTTGTTTCCATATGGATAGAAGAGGAAAATGATAAACAGAAAAAAATTCAATATTTAAGTATAAAATGTTATTTGTTGTCTATAAATAATTTAGAATTTTTGCTGTTTCGTGACTGTTACTCAAAGTATCATTTCCCAGTAATGTAATTAGTTTCTACAGTATATAATAATCACTATATTATTTCTTGTAAATTAAATTTAATCGAACAATAGAGTAAGTCAGTTACAATTGCAAAACCAATTGCTTATGAATAATTTTAAGAATTACTCGGTTTAACTAAATGCTGCAAATAAACAATATATGAATAGTAGTAAATGTTGTTCAATCATCATTAAAAAAACTTGTTAAATCTCCTAATGTAAAAATCATGAAATTTTGATGATTTTATCAAAATAACTCAAATTTTATAAGTTAAACCACATTTAGTCTGTTTAGATTGTTTGATAATCTTTTTGTAAAAACTTGTAAAACGTTTGTTTTAATTAAGTTTGTAAGTAAATTACTTATAAACGGTGTTTAAAGATACCCAGTTTTAACTAAGATAATCCGTGAAATAGTCTATGTAGAAATCGTTAGCTTTTTTGATAATTTTACATTGAAGTTAATCTGATTTTACAAGATAAACCCTATTTAGTCAGATCAGATGTTTTAGTGATATTTCTTGTAAGAATATTTGAACAATATTTCAAAATGATGCATTAACAATCAAAGATAGTTGATAATTTTGACAGGATATATTATTTTATATTCATTGAATCCCAATTGTTAATCAAATCCAAAACCATATGAAAATGTTTGATGACTAATATATTTTATTTTTTGATGTCCCCGGTACTAATACGTGCATTTATTTCTAGCCTTAAACAGAAAATAAATACATTCAAAATAATGATACAATAATTCATTTGTCATTCTTTACTATTAGTAAAATTACATTATGTTTCTTGATTGTACAAATGCAATCATTAACAATCATAGTCCCCAAAAAAATTTCGAATCAATATAAACAATGGTTTTGTACGTTTGAATTCTAAATATGTATTTTTAAGATATAAAAATAATATTTTTGAGTCTTGGATTTTTAATTCAATACCTAGGTCATTGAACGAGAACAAATTGCCTCATTTGCTATCACAAAACGAAGGAAATAAACCCTTATATAAACACCTCCGTGTGTTTCGCATATAAGTGGATGCCATTATAAAGGTATTCTAATTGCTTTAAAGCTTCGAAGAGGGAGAAAATATATATTCTAGGTAATTGATGGAACACAATCTGACTTTGAAGGGATAGGATTCCGGATAAACGTTTACAAATTTTTCAGTCCTCGCTTGATAAAATATGTAAGATTTCTTTGCCATCTTCTCACGTCAGTTACAAAATGTTGAAAAATGAAAAGAATCATTAATGTTCCTCGTCATCCATGTATATCAAAATAAAAAGAAAAATGGCAGCTCCCGCGTTTCTTCAGCATTCGGTGATAATTGGCTCGTTAGCCGCGGGTCACGTGATATCTCGCCAATTACGAGGCGAGGGGCAATTTCAGAACGATTACGCGCCGCATCACGCCGCAGCCATCTTGTCTACCTCCGCCAGTAGCATCATTATATAGTTCCAACCTTCATTATCTTCTGATATCTTCTCGAAATCTTACTTTCTTTTTTATTCCTCATAAAAGACTGACAGGGACCAATGAGAACGGAGCACGAAAAAATTATTTCCTTGCCTTCTTACACCCTGGAAAAGAGTCCTCTCTTTTTGATTCGTGCTATTCTTGAGTTATTAGGCCTTCATTTTTTTATTTATTCATTTTTTTCTGGTATCATAAGAGAGGTGATTTGCAAAGACAACGTAACGATAGCTTATCTAGCGGATTCGCAAAATACGAAGCAAGTGCCGGAGACATTCAAACATTTTATAACCATTAAAAATGAATCTTCAGAATCTTCTAGCTTTCGCCAAGTCTAAGGTCATTTACACTACTTTCTCTTGGATTTCTTTTCCCTTATCGTTGTTCTCATTTAATTTAAGAAATACGGTAACTTTAATAAGTGATTTTGAATGGTTTAAAGAAAAGATTTCTTAGAGAACAAATTTTTTGATCTTTAATAAAAACATTAAATTGTAGTTAGTTTAAACTTCAGGAAAAATTACATATTGATTAATATATTTAAAAAAATGTTTTACAAGGGAAATATTCGTTTGCCTTTTAAAAATTCATATTTACAGTAAGTGAAATTTTTTACTAAAACAGGCTCACTAATTATTTTACTTTTAAATTACAAAAAAAAAATACCACTCTAATAATAAATCCTTGTAATTTTTTTCTTTTATGTCATAAAAATTAAAATCAAACAATGTGACACATTTCCGTGTAAGAAAGAAATTATTTAAATTGATTAGTTTTCAAGCAGAAATTTCAGTAAACATTTTATTGGATTAATGAAAATTATTGTACTGGAAAATTATTGGATGAAAGCTTAATTATAAGATCTAAAAATTCAAACCTGTGAATAACTAAACATGGTAACTTTACGAAAATATTAAATTTATTAAACTTGACAAATATATTAAAACAACTGCTTTTCTGAAAGTATCAGATTAATTTCGCTTGTCTTTCAAAATCGTTACAATAAATAAAAATAGAATATGCCGATGGACGTAATATTACAGTCAGTATGCAAATTATTAAACTGAAATTTGATATATATAATTTATAATAATAAAATAAGTCGCTAGATGTGATGTTATAATTAAGTGAAAAAATAAATAAATGTATTTATATAACAGAAGTATGGTTCTCCATAAGCTGTTGATACACTAATAATACTTCTAAGCATATTTTCATCAAGATTCTGAAATTTGCAAATTGATATTTATGTTTCCTTTTGCTGTAAATGTGTCTCCATTTCAGCTATACAATTCGGGAGCATTATCTTTTTATAAGCATTTTACTGTAATTGGACTCATCCATTCTTTTTCTTCTTTAATTGCGTAACAACCTATAACAGATCTTAGCTGCCTCTACAGCACGCTTTTTCCAGACCAGTCTGTTCAGAGCGACACTTTGCCAGTTCCTAATTTTCAGTATCTTTAGGTCATTTTCAGTGTCAACGAGCCATTTTGTAGGTGGTCTTCCTCGGGCATGGGGTCCTTCGGGGTTTTTAACTTTGATATTCTAGTGGGGTTGTTTTCCCGGCTTCTCCAGACATAGCCGAGCCATTTTAACCTGTTGCTTCTGAAAACCTGGGTAATCTGGGGCTGGTTATACAGCCTATACAACTTAAAATTATATCTGGTTCGCCAGCAATCCTGTTCCTGTACAAGCCCATAATACAGGTAATCTTAATACATTCTACATGTACATGGTACAGCCCATTCTTAATACCTTCCTTTCAAAGGTTTCCATGATCCATTCATACTCACCCTACGAAATTTCCTTGGCGTTTAAGTCAACAAGAAGAATATTGTAACTCGATATCTTATTATCTCTATTTGAGAAAGACTAAAACATCACATCACTCACGCACATCGTCGTTCTGAGGTTATCATTCGTTGATTATTTACAATTGCCAGAGAGTAAGAACTCGATTGCTTAAAATGCTCGTGTAAGCATAGGCATTCAATTTATTTGGAGGAATGTGCAAAGTTTACAAGCCATCTATGAGAAAGCTCTCTAACAAGTATAACCTTACCACCAAACTTGATATTTTTTAATGATGCACTCTACTAAAAGACACTTGTCCAGCATTCACCTTTTGCACAAGTTCATCAATCCAATAATAGAAGAGAGTGCAGTGTGATCAGTCTGTGATTATTAAGCTGTGACAACGTGATGATTAATCGATTTTGTTGTGGTATACTGTTCAATTGGGATTCCAGAAATATTCTTTCAATTTTGGTTGTTCTCTATAGTGGTGTCACACTCACAAAATCTGGTCCATAATCAATAGAAAGTTATACGATCTGATCAATCTTCTTTCACGCTTTTCTCTACAGCAAGATGGATGCAAATTTCGAGAGCGCCTGCAAAAGAGTATGTTAATGATTGTCTGTATACAACTATCAAGGTTTCTGAAGGTGGATCTGCCATGATATAGGCAGCCAAAACTTATTATTTTTATGTATCAATCGTAAATCTGAAACAAAATTGATGGGTAGAAACATAATGAAATTTTAGCAGACTCTGTACATCCTATGATACAACTTATCCATCCTATGATGCCACCTATAATTTAATTCCTGCCTTATAAGGAATTTTCCATGATGATAATACAACCAATCTATTTAGTGGGATTTGTCCAATCATAGTCTGAATGAACACAAAAATGAAGTTAAACATCTATCTTTTTTTACGCAGTCTCCTGACCATAATAAAAGGCGAAAGATTAAGACGATGTATGAAGAGAAACCACAGCAAAATGCAAATGTAAGGATAAGTCCTCCAAGTGAAAGGATACCTTCGGGTGTAGCAGGAAAAGTATTGGGGGTCTTCTGCTTGATCTCTTCTTGAAAATCACGAAGACTCCACCTGGCAGCTTTTATCTAACTAGTAGAATCCAGCACATGACTACGTACAGGAAAGCATGCTGGTGCAACAAACCCGACTATAATATAAACGAACCAATATGGTCTGTCTTAGAGCGTATAATACGGAATTAATACCCTCTACTGAAATCTCTCCCAGATTTTTTGAAATATCGCAATAAAGAATGGTGCAATATTTCTCTAAACTCTTCAGAACTTGCTTGAATCGATTCTTAGGTGAAATCATGCTATACAACAAGCCAAAAGTGGCCCTACACCAAATCAAAATGGATTCTTTATAAATCTAAGAAGTTTCTATTTTTGTAATAAACACTTGCGCACTTATGTATATATTTCGATAAATATATATACTTATATATATTGGTGTGCCGAATGATGGCTGAGTGGTTAGCGCGGCTGACTCCTGAGTTGAGGGTCCCGGGTTCGAATCCCGGTTCGGGCATGGATGTTACTTTCTTTCTCTGTTCTCTCTGCGTTTCTCTGTCCTTTCTTCTGTGATGATGTATGAATGTGGCCCACCCTATAAACGGGTTTGTAGTAGTATTGCGTGGGCAACGCTACTCGCCTCCATTACTTGGTTAACATTTGCCCGCCGTTGGAAAAAATATATATATACATAAATTTGTTTATATTCTTCTAATATCATGCATTAAAAAGCATCTTCTGATTTCTATATAATTTTAAAAATAGTTATAGTGCATATAAACAATCAAGCAATCAAACTTATTAATGAATTATAGGTTTATCCATATGATTAACAAAGGTTTTTATTTGGATATATATTACTAATTTGAAGACATCAACGTATTTGTCAATCTGACTTAATAAACCAGGTTAACTAAGCAATGAGACATTGCCTTTATCATTGATGAATCCTGATTATGTTTCATATCAAATTACAAATTTATTCCAATACGAAACAACATTACTGAAGTTAAAATTCTCATTATTAAATAAATAATGTGGTCTTTTTGTAGGTAGTATGATGTGAAAATTTATCACTTATGAGGGTAGATGGAATCAAATTCATTTTAAGATTTGCTTAAGACTTCATTAATTTGAGACTATTTCTTGCCAGATTAACTCTCTGGCCATTGTGATAGTCGATATTAAAAGAAACGCAGGTTAAATTTCATGCATTTCAACATTTTCCTTTTTGGAAAATTATCATTTTATTCTACCTGAAAAGTCTATAAATATATACTTGCCTGATATATTTGTAGAAAAAGACAAGATAATGAAATTAATGCATTTTATCCTTAAATTAGAATATTAATCAATTCATGCAAGATTATGTATTAGTTATTACAATGTGGAATATTAAAAATTTAATTAAATTATAAAAAATCACTAAAAATTTCCTAAAGTGTAAATGGAATTAAATTAAAAACTTTTGTGAAAAAATTAATATTTTGCATAGGATGTACATTTAATTTTTTTTATATATTTTTTATTTGGTTATAGATTAATAAAAATATTACTGAGTAATCTATTGATAAACATTAGATTTTATTTAATATTATGGGACCCATCAATAAACTTTAAATTTTACCTATTATTAGTTAACTTATAGTTATTATTTGTCATTCATTTTAGAAAGATGTATTTCTTGAATTTTTGTGCATTAGAAAATACTTTGTTAAACATAATATAACTAATTAGCAATTAATATGATTTTAAGTGAATATTTATTCATGAATAATCTCAATAATAACATTTTAATGATCCTTAATTTAACATTTCTTTTTAATTCAATACTTTTTAATTATGTTTACATAACAAATTAATTTTACAGTTTTTAAAAAAAATTATTCTTTGAGTTCTTTTTAAGACAGATAATGCTATTATCGATTCAAAATATTTTTATTGGAAAGATACAAAATAGTAATTATGAAGGATTTATCTTTACATTCATTTAATCAGTTTATTACTTTTAGAATAACCATTATCATACAAAAATTAATAATCTCTTTGTTTGTCTTCAATAATAATCGATGCACACTATTAAATTAATTCTTAAAGTATCAATTTCTAAGCATTTTCTGTTCGTAAATCTAATCGTTCCAAGTAAAATTCCTCTTTTGTGTTGTTGATAATGATCACTTTGGAAAAAAAAAGAAAATAAAATAAAACAAAGTGCTTCAACGTTTCCAAATATTTAGAGGGAAAAAAATGATGACGCAATTCCAAACCCTGAATCAAGTTGGAAAGGAGGCAACCAGGGGGGTACTGAAACAGTTGTCTGTTCATTTCCACTTACATACCCCCCCCCTCTGTAGCTAGATGGGGCGTCACGCTCATACTTTGCCATGTAAATCCACAAAAATCCCATAATCCGGGAATGTGAGCCCTTACATATTGTCGAGTAAATCGCCAAATGTGTGAGTCAGCGACATTCGAAGTTAAGTCCAGAATCACTCCTCCCCACCAAAAAAAAAATCATTGACATCTGAATCATTTCGGGAGCAGGATGTCTGTGTTGGGGAGGACTGCCTGCTGCTCTTGAGCATCCTCCTCTTATTCTAAATCTCCCACTTTTCTTTCCATTTGGAAAATGGTGCATTTTCCATGTTCTTCCTTTTTTCCTTCCCAAGGGAGCAATCACTGAGTAATATGCGAGAGTGCGTTCCGGTGCCGAGGGACCACCCCCAGCATCTATGCAGATTCGACCTCCTCCGCCTTCAAATTTCATGTCTAAAATGCATTGCTCAGTCCTCACTCACTCTTCTCGAAAGAGGAAATGTGTTTTTAAAGGATTGGGTAAAACAATTGTTTCCTCGTGTTCACAGAAGAGCAGAAGGTTGGCTAAATTCCTGTTTTTTTAAAAAAAAAATGTGAGAGTGACAAGTGCTTACAAATATAACACGTTTAGAATGTTTTTTCGGTGTGCATTAAATTTATCTATATTTTATCAAAATAGGAGTTAAAACATTTATTTTATAGTGGGAAGAAGTCAAAATAAAGTGTAACCTATTACTTTTATGTTTTTTTTCTAATATAAAATTGTGAATTTGGCCATGATAAATTATCATGCAGGAAACTTATAACTGCTTTTCAATTTATTTAAAATTCTACATGCCTTAACTTTTAGTCTTCTGAATGAATGATTGTTAAATGAATGTGAAAATAGCTATTTTTTGTCTTCTAATTGCTGAAAATAGTTTGAATATAATTCAGCATAGTGAAGTATTGTTTTGATCAACAGCTATTAAAAAAAGAAACCACACTATAAAATTAATCCATTTGAAATAATTAATATATTTTTTTACATTATTATATTTTAAATTTTACTTTTTATATTCATTTGTAATAAATTAGTTTTTTATAGTAATGCAATGCTTAGTTACAAAATGTATATATATTGAGAACTTAAAGGGCTTATACTTATAAATAACATTATATTTGACAGTATTATTATCATATTTTTTATAATATTCATTACTTAGTTCAAATTTTATTAGTTTTTGCTTAATAATAAAGGAATAATTTAACTTTTCTTATTATAGAAATTAATTTGTGCAGAAAAATACTAAAATTTTTATATATAAACAGCTGGCAAACATAGTTTTCTGCACGAGTATTTTAAAAGAAGTCACTGTTTTAAGACTTATCACATACTGCTTAAATTATTAGGAATTAATTTTTTGAAAATTTTATATAATGCTGAAAAGTGAAATTCAAAAAATCTTTGATCAAAAAATAAAAAAAATTGCAGTAAAGTCAATAAAATTTTCGATGCTAAGCTGATGTATTCAAAAAAGTCAAATATGTTATTACTCATATCCATTAAGTAATTCATACTATGCTATGATCAGTAGTGAAAAGAACTATTTTCAGATGTTAATTCCATATTTTTATTTTACTGAATTTAATGATATAAAATAAGATTTCATTGATACAAATCATTTGATCCAATTTTTTCATTAGTTTAAAACATAATTTAGCTTACAACTAAAAGTTTCAGATAAAAATTTTAACAAAGTGGATTTTTCATATCAAGAAGACAGTATATTAAAATTTTATTTTATTATGAAAGATTTAATCAATAATTAACATTATATTACACATATAATGTGTATAAAGATAATCTTTCTTTATAAATATATTTATGTGGACTATTTAGACTTTTAAAAATATTTCCATAGATAAAAATATTTTATTAAAACTTCGAATGTTAGAATCACGATTTAGACACATTTCTAAATTTCTTTACTGTCAAATATTCCTATTAGTATCTAGTGTATCAAATATATTTCCATTTTAAGCAGCGAAATCCAATATTTGAAAAAATAATATTGTTGAAGGTGTTTTTAAAGAGAAAGGTTTTTATTCTCCTTACAATAATCTACAACAACAATCATTCATCGCATTTCAATTTATTGAAATAGAAAAAAATAGGAAAGGTGAAATAAGTATGAAGAAATTCATTAAAATAAATATATTAAATTTTTGTAAGTATCTTTGTTTTTGAAAAGAAAAATAATCGGTTTTTATGTAGTTCTTATAAATTTATATTGTGTTAATTTATGTATTATATAAGTTTGATATCACTAATAATAATGAGATAAATTGCTATTGTTTACAAAACCGTAATCCTTATCAACAAAAAATGATAAACAGAATATGTCATTGTTAACTAGTTGGCAGTGATGTGCAAATAGAATATATTAACTCAAAAATGGAATGTAAGCGCAAAAGGCAGAAGCTCAATCTCAGCGCATGCGACACACAATACGCAACTTTAAAATATTTAGCGATGACACATCGCCTCGTTTTCCTGCTGCCTGTACCAACCTTTAAAGCACGGAAGATTAGCGATGTTCATTTTTAATGCCAACCTCCGTGGATTTCTCTACTCCGTGGAAAGAGATCCTACCTTCATTACGAGAGTTATACATATTTATAAAGTTTATTTTATGAACTACTAGTAAGTGCCCCTTGGCTATGTTCGGTAATCTCAATCACTTCAAATTACGCCAAAGTTCCTTCGAGGAAGAAGACACAATTGATATCTAATGCTGTCTCGCGACGAATGGAGGGGGTGGGCTTGCTTTACCCCCTGGGCCCTCTCTCACAGTAGCAAAACTATATCATTGCGACCGATTACGCCTGAATGAAACTGTTCCAGACTTGCTTCCGGATAGGGAAAACGGTGGCGGCGATGCGAATTAAAATCCTTTGGTGTATTTATAAGTAAGTAAGAATACTTAGGGAAAAAAAAGAAAAAAGAAACGTGAAGAAAAGAAGGGTTTAAAGTGTGCGTCTGAGTTATATTAGAAGGGGGGCCTCTTAATTTGAGCAATTATGATCTTACGGTAGTCGATATAATAACACGCCATAAATTAGATGAAGAGCTGTGTGCTAAGCCATTGGCGTCTTTCAAGGTATGGACTGAATATAAACGGAGTCATTTCTGATATTTTGGGCTGCATCGCACAAAAACACTGTCTTTCGTGTTATTGCACTATATTGGAAAAAATAATAAAGCAATTTATTGCATTGGATATAATATTTTAATCGCATAATTTTTGTTTTTGTAATACAATTTAAATTTAAGTAAATAATTATATCATGAGAAATTTAAGGCCAAATATCTGTTAAATATATATATCTATATCTATCTATCTATATATATATATATATATATATATATATATATCTATATATATATATATATATATATATATATATATATATATATATATATATATATATATATATATGATATATAGTATATATATACTATATATATATATATAATATATATATATCAACAAATTATAACAAATAAAACAATTCTCTTCAAATTAACTTGTAATTGATTTTTCACTAATGTAAATCTCTCTTTAATAATTTTGTGTAAATCATAATATTTAATTAAATTATGATTATAAAATTATAAAAGTGCGCAGAATAGAATGCAATTAGTTTTTGTTAAGATAATATTACTAAAAACTCTCTTATTACTAGAATTTTGCTGTAAACAAAGGATATTATAGTTTTTTGCTTGAAGTTTAAAATAAATATTTTAAGGATTTATTAAATATATTTTATAATTTTGCAAAAATGTATTAAAGTCTTTAATATATGTTTCAGTATTCATTAAAATAATATTATATATTACTATATAGTGCATTATTTAATTTAAAATAGTGTCTGCGTTCACAACTTTATTAAAGAATTAGTTTTCTATCTCTGTTTGATTTTTTTTTGATTCATCGTAAATAAGTTTTTGAAGATTGACAGTAAATAATACCACATTTTAAATGTATCTTTTTCCCGCTTTTTCTTCGTAATAAAACCGTTTTCTTTCAGTATTTTTCCTATACTAACTCGTTTTTTTTTTTTTTTTTTTTTTTTTTTAGTTTAATTGAAAATATAACTTTTAATTTTTCAACTAAAATTTCATAAAATATTCACTTTTAAAACCTGTATAAAAAATTTTTAATTTCCAGATGATTGTTAATTATTATATTAATTATTTTTATATAAAATTATTATTTTTTTATATACTCTGTTTTTAACCACAGCAGTAAAAATATTTCCTTCCATTTAAAACATTCAATTGTTGTTAATATATATTATCAAAAAAACAGAGCGGAGAGGAAGCAATCATATCATAGCTCCTGTTTTAATTTTATATTTTTATTTATTTAAGTTGTTGAGAAAGAAGATATTTAAATTACGCCCGCGCTTAAAAATTTCTGAATAGGGGAAAAATGCTCTTAGTGATTATAACTAGGAAAATAAATTTTTAAATTGGTATCTTGTTATTAACCAACCGATGGCGATAAGTTTAGCGTCCCTAAATTCGAATCAGTAGATCTCGGGTTAGAATCCCAATTTGGGCGTGGATGTTACATTTTCTCTCACTGTCTTTCTTTATCCCTTCATTTTCGGGGCAAAGACGGCGCAACCACTGAGTGCCCCACTGCATGCGATGCCATCATTTCGCCGATTTTAGAGTAAATTAAGTATGTCCTAACGGCACCCCGGCCTTAGAAAAAAATACTGTGCTATTAAGACTGTGACAAGAAAACCATTTGACTGTCTTTGGCAGAATTTTATAAAATGCCTAACACATTTTGGTGTTAAAAAAATTTTAAGAAAAAGATAGTGAAGATAAATTTTAATTGATAATACTGGTAGTTAAGCAGACTCAAAATATTTCATGAAATTTGCCAATGAATATCGGTATTTGCGATATTCATCACATGGAAAATGCTAAGACTGAAGTCAGTTTCGTACTAGGTATGGGGAAACATGTCAGCCCCCCACAAAGACGATTGTGGCTGATATCCTGGCCTATAAGTCATCAACATTCCTTCTGTAAACAATGTCCTTAACGAAGTCTCAAGGGAAAATGTCTAATGTCCTCATATTAGGTGACGTAAATATGCAAGTAATTGATCCGTTACACCCAATCTCTCTTTCTAGGAAATGGTCTTGCAAAGAGCTATGAAGAAAGGTACCATAATGAGATAGTGCAACATCTTGTTGAAAAAAGATATGTTGCTGAATACCTACTAGTTACAGAAATACGTCTAAGTAACTAACAGGTGTTGGTGTCTTTTGGCTGAAAAAAGAACCAATGACACTGTCGTTGGTTCTTTTCCCTTGGTTATGTACCATTTAGGGATTTTCATTTCCATTGATTCTGTTCTTTGTAGTTCCCTTAATACATTATGGTACTCGAGTGAGTTTCAGATCCTCGTATGAGCACATTGTTACGATTTACAATGCCAGAAAAAGGAAGCCAAGTTTCGTTGGGGAACATTATGTGATTAAGAAATTTAGTATCACACTTTTACCTTCCTTAGCATGTCTGTTGAAAGGCCTATCGTCGGATTCCAATTCATCGATGATTTGAAATTGGTAAGCATGAAAATTTATTAACTATTATTAACTAAAGAACGTGTACACATCGTTAAAAATGGCAGATTATCTTGCCCTTCATCTCACACATCTCCTAGAACTATGTATGAACATTTTTTTGACATGCTCAACATGAACCTTAATTTTTGTGAGGATGATCGGAATGTTCGTATTTAAGACTTTTCCAGATTCTAAAATCAAAATTGAGGAGTGTATCCCTTAGTGGTGCCATCTATCGAATGAGTCTTAGAGCAAAGCCGTACTTTCACCCACATGGTGCTCTATTAAAGGAAAGACATATCCTTCCGGCTTAATTTCGCACAGCCGTCGGCTATCGAGCTTGGCTTGTCCAAGTGTTATAAGTAACAACAGCAACACAACAGAAATTTCATTTTCCACAGCAAGATAATGCTTCTCGATTATGAATATTTCTGGAATACTCTTTTGTAATTTCTCTGTGTTTGTGTGAGAGATTTCAATTAGTTGAACCACAATAACGTCAATACAGTATCTTGTAGTGCTGTCGTTCTCGTCTCAAGTTCTGATCAAATAAAACATAACATAAAATAATAAGTTGAGTGAACACATCAAATGCCGAGCTAGCATCCGAATGTTTAGGGTTCCGGCTTTCAGTTTAACCGTTCGTGGGTTTGAATACCACTTTGGGCATGAATGTTTGTAGTGACTCTATTGCCAATTAATAAGTTTAATTATCCTAGCACGTACAGTTTGGAATCCCCTTTGAACTGTACGTACCAGTATAATTAGACCTCGTGTGCAAAAAATGACCTTGAGGGACAAGAAAACCAAACCGAACACATCAAAAGTAAAAATCATAATCTTTGCTAAAAACAAAGATAAAAACAATTAATAACTATCGCAGACCAATTTTCAAATGAAATAAGAAAATCTTTAAGCAAGCAGATGTTTTTTACTCAAAAACTGGCAAATCAGAAAAGGAAATTTTCTATACCAAAGTTCACTGTGAATGAAAACATATAAGTTATTCTGTATATAAATGCCCTGAGATTGCTTATAACTTCATTATTTCATAAATTATTAAACATAAAAATATTTCCAACATTTTATAAGCAACCTGTGTATTGTCTTGCCTTTTTTGGATACGTTATTCGAAATTGACAAACTGTTTGTCATTAACTTCAAGAGATTGATTGGCTGAGCCGGACTGTAAGTTTATATTCGTAAATTAGGCCAACAACAAAACCATTCATACTTGGTATTTTATGTATACATTTGAAACATTTGAATACGTTTGGAGCATTTGTTGGAGTTTTCTTTTACAATAAAAAAGTGTATGAGAAACAATCATAATTTCTGAAGATAGATATTTGAGATTTATCACATTGTCTGTGTATCAGACATTTCAGATTAAATACATAATGCTATTTTGAAACGATAAGTCATATTTTCGACAGTTTATATATTTTCTCTGTTATTATTTAATCACCTCATTTATCAGAGTATAATGTCACTGGAAAAAAAGAGAAAGAGTACAGAGTTGAAATATTTAGCGTAAAATGCATGGAAGACTATGGTATCATTTATAATTGGCAGGCTCATTCAATCAAAGCTCGTAACTGTTGAAAAATATTGACATTTTGATACAGAAATAATAATACAAAGTTGAAATATTTAGCGTAAAATGCATCGAAGACTACGGAATCTCATAAAATTGAAAGACTTACTCAATCAAAGTTTGTAACTGTTGAAAGATATAGAAATTTTGATGAAGAAATATTTAAAAAAAGATGATGTACTAGATATAAGAATGTTAAAAATAATGTTTGTATTCACAAACTAAATGAATGCATAATATTTTCTCAGAATTCAAATTTAATTAATAATATTCAATTAAAAGATTTTTTTTTTTTTTAGAATTTGAGTGAAATTTCAGAATTTAATAAATTGAGAGTTGATATATTTTTATTTTACGACCTGTTTGTGTCTAAAATTTAGTTTCAACTGTTTTGAATTTTTCAGAATTCAAAAATCAAAAATGTTGATTTAGAAGGAATTTTTAAATATTTTATTGTTTTGACATAAATATTTGTACACGACTAATTGAAAAATGCTAATTTAGTACACCTCATTTTCTATTTTATATTTATTATCAGTTTGAGTAATTTTTATTAATGTTTGTAGATGTTGAAGACTAAACTAGCAAATGATAGACCAGCAGTTCGTGTATTTTTTGTGTTTTCACTAGAAAATTAACTTAATGCAAGAGAGACAAAAGAAATCAACATTTTTTATCACATTCAGTTCCTTAAATGGCCGTACTGCACAAATTGAGCTTAAGCTTTTTTAGCAAATTGATACTAGCTTAAAAGACAATGCATGCTCATCTGCAATTGATGACGAAGTTTTGTTGGAACATTTCGAACATCAGTCAAGCTTTAGCACTCATGTATTGCTAAGTAAACTTGGTCTTTTCCAAAAAGACATAAATTTCAACGACAATAACTCAGTCTTAATATTTGGAATTGTTGAGAAGCTTTCTCTAAAATAACATGTCAAGAGCAATAGAGAGTGAGTAATGTTTCACAAAATCACTTGCTAACATCCAAGATCTCTTATTTTAAGTTAAATTTGGGAGTAAAGATATAAAAATAATCTCTGCCCAGTATCTGATCTTGGAAAGTAATAACAATATTCCAAAAGGAACTTTAAAGATTCATTATGAATGGGATGTTTTGCAAACAAGTCGATTTGCAACTTTAATATATATCAGGATAGTATTCCAATGAATTATTTCGCTTGGAATTTTATTATATGTGTTGCATGTGTACTTCAAACATTTTTATTACATGTGTACTTCTAACATTGAACATTTACAGTGAGCATATGATATATGGACGTTCAAAAGTCCTAGTAACTGCTGAAATCAATCAAAAGTGCGTATTCATTATTAATTTGCGATAGTTTTATAGATTAAAATATGTAAAGGAATTTTCCCTTAACTCGATCTTATGTGATAAACATTCAATTTATGATATATCAAGATATTAAACTCGCTTATGGAAAAAATGCATTGAAAATAGGTTTTTTCTTACCGTTTTTATGAAATGTTTCTGAAATTTAAAAAATAAAAGAAAATTATTATACTTTTCTGGGATGTAAAGTAGCCATGTCAAATTATGTTGCTATTTTTTGATCTTGTTTATATTCCTTCTAGAAATATAAACAAGACCGAAATATATTTTATAATGACTGAATTCTTTTGTTATATCAAATTTTGATAAGGAAGAGTTAAATGTCGCATGTTACAAAAATATATTAAACATTATTTCGACTAATGAGCAAACCTTTTAAAAAATCTTATGTATAAAATTCATTTAGCATTTATTATTTCTTTTTTATACACCATACATTTATAATGGTTATAAGTCCACAAATATTTGGATATTTTGTCACACATTAACACAAATTGAATTTCTTATTTAATGATTTAATTGATTAAACTCATTCTTTGAAGAAACTATTTAAAATCATTCGTTTTCATCAACTTTAAGCAAAATGAACTTTATTCAAAAATATAGAATTTTTAAACACATTAAAAAGTCTACAAAAAAAAAAGTTTTAAAATCTCCCAAAATTATTTTCTGGGATTCGAACTTATAAAATTCGTAAAAAATTTAGTTGGATTATAAGCACATGATATTTCATTTAAATTTTATAAATACACAAAAAAAATATTTAACGTAACGTTTCGAAAGAAAACTTTAAAATTGAATTCAAAGATCTAGTGTTCTGATTATAATTATTAATTACGATATTTTTAACTGCTTTTATAGCAAAGATATTCTTAATTATTTCAGAATAATTAATAAATTGAAATTACTTTGAAGCAAATTCAAAAGCTTTCACAAAAAAATCAAATTAAATCGCTTTTAACCTATTATTAATAAAAATGAATCATGATTTATTTTTATTTTAAATGCTTTTTGACGATGGAATTATTGTTTTAATATAACCTTTAACAGAAGTTATTAAAATGTTATTTTAATTACAGTTTACGTGCGCACTTATTTTGTAATATAAAATTGTCGTTTTTTAGTCATCTATTCGTTTCATTCAATTATAGAATTTTTTGAAATGATGACGAAACTTCAAAACCAAAGAAAGTGTTTTCTTATAACTTAAGAAATTAATTTAAAACCAAAACATTATAATGTTGAACGTTATTCATTTTTAAATATTTTATTTTCAATGATCATTTAAAATATTAACTTTATTATCTAAATTTCTTAAAACTATATGCTAGAAGTTGTATTCTTTGTACTTTTTATTTGTGTGTATTTCCGTAAGTTCTCTACTTCAAATCAAGATTTGTTAAAAAAAATATTCTCTCAATTTAAAAAAAAATCATTTTTTAAAACCTAAACAACGCTTCTAAAGGAAATTCACATATTAAAAATATAATAACAAACCATGCTTTTTTATTCACATGTTAAATCCCACTGAAAATTTCGAAATATTACTTTTAAAGAATTTTTTTATCAGATCTTTTAAAGAAAAATGTAACTGTTTAAAGATGACTGCATTCTTCTCATAAGAGAATGGGTTAGCATAAGCACTTATTATCAAGACCATGTATAAGTTTTAATTTCGACATAGTTGTAGATTATATATAGGTCGATTGATGCACGTGTAACTTCAGCAAATGTAATATAATTAACATTCTAGTTAATTTACTGATATTGGTAATTTATATTTTAAGTTAATTGAGGGGTAATCACAATATATATACATAAAAAAGTAAAATGAGAAATTCTTTACGTTTTTCTCTAAAATGTGAAATGTGGAGTATAATATAGACTTCCTAATTTAACAGAAAATTGTGAATTTATCTCTAAACTACAAAAGGTTATTGAAAATATCTTACAAGTACTCACTTTATTATTAATAACTATTTGGTTATAATATAGTTTTAGATGAACTGATACTGCTAACCTTAGAATGGAAGTAACCTAAGAAGGAATGTTATTTTCTAAGAATATATTAATCTGTTAATAATTTTCATTTGTACAGTTTTGTATTGTTAAATAATAAAAACATCTTTCTCAAGGTAATTAAGTTAGATTTCCTAAATACAGCAAAAATGATTACCTTCACTGCAAACACAGAACTATAATTCAAAGTAAGTAATAAAAACAGTTTTCAAATGCTTACTATTTCATAAATTCTTCACATTTTCAGAGAGAAATGGTGCATTAAAACTCACACACACAATATATATCTATATATATATATATATCTATATATATATATATATATATATATATATATATATATATATATATATATATATATATATATATATATATATATATATATATATATATATGGCAATTCAAGCTTCTTATAGCTTGAGTGACCTTTCTGTATTGAACACTATTTGGCTAGTAGAGCATTATTCTTTGTTATATATATATAAATAAATTGTTTTGGCTTCATCTATTTATTTGCAGCTTTTGTGGGTTTGAAATTGGATTTGATTATGATAAAAAAAACTACAAATTTAATAATGTATTTTGGTAACTTTGGATTTAATATTATATTTTGGCTTATATTTTAGCTTGGCATTTATTTCCTCTATTTTGGCTTGATATTTTGGTTTTATATTATTAGTGTGGCTTTAGGGAGTATTGACTTCATTAAGACTTTAGTCTAGAACCAATGCTGAAAAAGCTAGACTTCATGCCAATATGGTTAACGCCCCCTGAAGAAGCTGGCCATTTTGGTACTTCGTTTCATTTTCTCTCTTTTTATTTTATATTTATTTTAAAGTTTGAACTATCTATTGAACATATGTTCCATCAGTTTACTATATTTTGTATTTTCTCTTTATTATGCTCCATTTGGAGTTAAATTACCCTCAAAACGAACGTCATAGTATGTATGGCTCAAATCATACAAACGGTTACACTTATTTTATCTTCAAATGTATGCGTTTTGATTTGAAGATAACGGATATATATATATATATATATATATATATATATATATATATATATATATATCATATCATATATATATATATATATATATATATATATATATAATAGTATATATATATATATATATATATATATATACTATATAATCGCACATTCGTTTTGAGATTAATTAGACATCACAAAACCACCTGTTAAGACTTTTGGAAAAGTTGCTGAGCAATGTACATTTCTCATGGAAAAAAATTCGTAAAATTCCCAAACAGTAACTCCATAGAAACATCTGCAATCAACAGAACTGCAACATCTATCTCCCATCGACATTAGTAAATATTATTAAAGATTAAATACAAACTGATTTATCAATCTCTCTCTCTCTCTCTCTGTATATATGAAATTAAAAAATAGAAACTAAAAGAAAAAATTTCTTTCCAAGATCTAAGAGTATTTGCGTAAGCCTATTTTGATACACACAACAAATTCTAAATAGATTGAATTCTGTATGCGCGAACCTACGCTTTAAAAAATAAATACAAAAAAAATTATAACCTTAAAAAGGAGAATTAATTATTTAAATTTAAAATTTTAAACATATACTTAGAGTTTTGAAAGATATATATATATAATTAATTAATTAAATATGCTTATACAAATCTATTATTTTTATAGTTTTATTGTAATATAATTCAATTTTAAATAAATGAACTTAACAGATAATATAGGATTCATATTGAAAATAATATTTTTTTAGTTACATACAGACCAAATTTTATTAATGGTAAAGAAACATTTATTTCCCAAATAGTGATAAAACTACTGTTATAAGAATTTAAAATTTATGTTGTGAATAAAATTAAAAGTAACAACAATATAAAAATAACAATTAGAACTCTTTATTTTTCCAACTATTATCCTCCATTCTATAAATAAAATTAAAACTAATGTTTAATTGATAGTTACAAAACATTCCCTGATTAGAAAATCATATTCGTTTTGTTAAGAGGTTCTCATGGTGATGATGAATATAAAGGCACAAAACTGTGTTGCTAATCAATAGTGCATCGCACTTGTCACTTCGAAGGCTACCACTTTGACAAGTGAAAATATTTGCTTAGATAAACCTGTGATGTTGTTAGAACTCAGACAATCAATCAGGATGATTATTGTTTCTTATCTTTTCATATCAATAAGTTAGAAATTCAATAATAGCAATTAATCAAAAAGGAAAAAGTTTTCTCGGTTCCACATAAGGCATGTCGTGAAATAAAACCGGTTGAAAAAAAAGGGAAAGAAATTGTAAAGTAATTTCTGACCTTGATATTATCGTAATATGATGGGAAAGATGTTTCTTACTCCTTCTAATGACATGTTCAAAATGAAAGAGAAAATCAATACTGATTAAGTAAATTATATAACATTTGCATTTGTTGAGGAAAAACAATGGCGAGACCCTCAGACGAGCGTAATTTAGCACCAAGATCACTTGTATTAAAGGTAGCTTTCGTTAATAGTTAACTTTTTGGATTAATGGTAATTAACAAAACAATTACGATATGTGCATATGCAGATTCATCAAAATACTGTATCTGATGCAGGATATTAAAAATAAAATAAAAAATTTTCCATCTTAAATTAAATTAAAAATTTGAGTTATAAACAAGTAATACGCTTTCAACTTCAAGGATTGCATATAAATTTGTAATTTTTTGATAATTTTGTATTAAATTTCTAAATTTCCAAAGGTTTTTGTAAACTTTTTTTTAATGTCCAAACATTTTAGACTTTTAGAAAGATTTTCGATGGATAGTGAGATAAAAATACGTATCCTAAAAGAGAAAACCTGGGAAAATATCCAAGCACACATACCTGTAAATGAAATGTAATGGTATCAAACTGGTATCAAACATTGCTCAGTAGTGATGGGTATCAAACTGGAAACTTCTCCTCTTAAAAGTACAGCTAACACATTTGTCTAGGATATTTTCTTTTTGAAGATTTAATTGCTTTAAATTTTAAAAGTAAGAATATATATTTTACTCTTAATCTCATTGAGATTTTCTCATTGTCCTACCAAATATCCTTTTGTAACTAAGAAATCATTTTGAGTGAAAACAAATTTGAGATTATTAGCAAATGTAAAATTTTGGGATTTGTACTTCATATTTTGCTCTACAATCACAAATTGTTGAGTAAAATTAATACATATTGACAGCAAAGTGCTCCTGCGTCATGAAAGTCATAAAAAGTTTAAAGTTTTTCCTTTTTATTAATATTATAAATTATTCCTTTAATGATAGTTCTAATATTTAATGTTAATATTATAGTTAGAAATTCTTTTTTAATAAGAATTCCATTTAGTCAATGAATGTCAAAAGAATTTTCAATAGCTAATTAGACTAGTTGTAATTTAAATGTTAAAATATACGAATAATTCAAATAGATTATTTGACCTCCATTGCAATACAATAATAGTCCTTTACAGTATATTTATTCTATATTTATAACGGTAGCTCCGTAATAATTCCAAATGAATGTTTGTTAAATCGATATTTTAAATATAATATCGATGCTTATTATTTTATTTACAAAAATATACCAATTTACATTCCATGCATTTACTCTTTACAACAACAGTAAATAATATTTTTGGATGCAATTTCATAAGTAATCCTAACACGACTTTTTTCACAATTCAGAGAGTTATAAAACATTAGTTTTTCTTACAAAAAAAAGAAAACATATTATTATCTTTATCTTGAATAAATAAAAAAGCAAAAAGCTTACTTTCTTCCTACAAAAGTGGAATAATATAAAAATTTTGAAAATAAATTTATATTCAAAAATAATTTGGCGATTATAACCATTTTTACATTAAAATTACCCCAGAAGGATAGTAAGAAGTAAATAATTTTATTTTAAGAATAAAAGCCGTGGCAAAAATTCCAGTAGCTATTTTTTAAATGCTTCTTGTAGGAAAGCATGTGATATTTTTTGCAACAGAAAAATAATTTATTTTTGCACATTATGTAAAAAGTTATCTTGTATTTTACTTTGTTTGATAAGAATAACATAGAGTAAAAATACTAAGTAATTTAAAAAAGAAACGTTCTTCAGAACGGAAGCACTTGCGTTCGATTCCATCCAACAATGGAATATAAATGATGTTGCAATGCTACCTTTTATTAATGCTATCCACTGTATAAATGTATAAAATTTCTTCAGAGAATGCTTTGAATTTTACAAACAGAAGCCTCTATTTTGCTTCATACATGTATAATTAAATATTAAAGTGAGTGGGAAGTTTAATTTCATTAGTTTTTATCTCTAGTAAGACTATATGTTAATATTTATTTTTTTCATTATTATGAGATGAATCATTTTAAATGCTAAATGCACATTAGAATCAATAGTTTTGTTTATGTTTTGAAAATGATAATGTTCACAAAAGTCTTTAGGCTCCTTTTATTGTTTTTTAATTTGTCACCGAAATCTTTTAAAAATGTGTTTTTGCAAAAAATATGACTAAATGTCATATTGTTAATTATTGTTTTTTTTTAAATATCATTCCTCAAATAAAGTTCAAAATGAGTTCAAAGAATATTTAGAAAAATGTAACAGAGAAAATTTACATATATAAAAAAATAAGGAATGGCTAAAATGACCATTAGACTCACAGATCAACAATGCTAAATCTGTCAAATCAAGTAAAATTTTATAATTTTTTTCATTGCCAAAAAATTTAGCAATTTTAATTACACAAAAATAAAATATTAAATAATTTAAACATAATTCAATGTGTGTGCTATATCTATAACAATTTTAAAAAGAATTTAATTAAATTAAGAGAAATCATTAAAAAATGGAATTGATGGCGAAATTCAATATGTGAAATAAAATTATCGTTTTCTCAAATAAAGAAGTTTATTATGATCTTAAGTTAATAAAATGCTTATAAATAATTGATAGAAAGTTATTAAGTAATTTTTAATTGAATTAAAAAATATGTCTTGCATAAATATACATAATCTTGAATAAATAATAAAGAATATCTTTAAAATATTAACGTCAATTTTGTCTGCTTCATCAGAACTGTCATCAGCTATTTCTGTAAGAAATTTGTGTTTATAAATCTGAAATATTATCGAAAAATTTTTGTATGTGATTTTATCGTAATTTTAGAGTAATTTTTTTAAATTTATTTTATATTCAACATACATAATCAAAACCAACATTTTCCTAACATTCTTAGAAATTATTTTTTATACACTAAAAAAAAAAAGAGAATTACTTTTTATTTTAATATTTAAAGTAATTTATTTAAAAAAGTAGACTGCAAAAAATTAGAGTAAAATTAAATAATAATTAGATTATGATTTTATTTCGAATATTTTTAAAAATATTTTAATATTTTCCCCAGCAATTTTTGAAAAGCTTAGAAATCAAGAAAATAAAGCTGCTTTTTCTATGAAATTTTTTAGTACATTATTCAATTTTGAATAAATGTACACAATAATTTCTTAAATAATTGAGAATAAATATAACCTTTTCTATCGACTGGGCTATATGTACAATGATAAATATGATGTAGACATTTTTGATAAATATCCAAATTTAAAATAAAAGAAATTTTAATACATTAAAAAAATTCTGTAAGAATTGTAGCCATTCAACAAAGCTTTATCAAATAAGTCATTATTAATCTTCATAATTTATCCGTAAAACATAATTCAAATGAAATCTAATGCTTCAAAAGAAATATTAGTTTATGTTAATTAATTGTAAAAAATAAAAACAACTTTCATTTATAAATATAAATTATAAATGTATTATTTATATTTACATATGAATTATATGTACTGTTCATAAAATTCATCATACAAATGTAGCTCTTCATTATACAGATTTAAATAGTAATATTAATTTTAATATATAAAATAAAAGAATATTTATGTCAATAAATTTTCATTTTGATTTCTGAAATTTTCAACATTTATTATTAATGTATATACATATATATATATATATATATATATATATATATATATATATATATATATATATATATATATATATATATATATATATATATATATATATATTTGATAAATATGTAAAGAACCTAGAATTATAATTAAGTTGGTACTGTGCTAAATTAATGATTTATTCAGCAGTTAGTCACAAATGTGAACTAAGAGGAAAATTTAATTAAAGTTTAGATTTTGAACATTATATTGACTAAAAATATCATAGCTTTCAAACAAACTATTTTATCAGATGTCGATGAACCCTTTCTTGTTGAAATTTTAAAACAAACCGGTTAAGCGTTCCTCTGGTTAATATTCAAAAATAGTATTGATATCTCGTATTGTTTTTAAGATTTGATTGATTCTAGTTACTATATGCTGCAACATGTTTCCAAAATTTGTAATTTTTTTTTTAACTAAAAATGCATATTTCTAAACTATATTTGCTACTTTGAGTAAAATAAATTGTATTCTATATCCAGAAGGCATTACTTGTATAAATTCGTATCCTTAATTATAAATTGTTTTTATAATGGAACATAAATAATATCTTAGTATAAATAACTACGCATTGCTATGAAAATTTATGAAATTATAGCAAACCTTAACTATTTGAAATAAAATTGTCTCTTCTATTAAAATGAAAATAAATAAAAATACAAAAAAAATTCTAGTGTCACTGCACAATTTTTAATATTTTCTTTTATATTCTAGAAAGTAAAAAAAAAAAAAAACATTTTGTCACTATTATTACAGTGACGAGAAAATATAAATGTGATTACAATAATATTTACCCTTAAAACATTTACTCTCTCTATGTTTTCACAACCCTATATTTTTTAAATCTTATACACAATCCATAAATAAAACGAGTTGAACCAGCCAAACAAATATTTAACAAAACAGAAACATTAAATACCACAATGCCAAAATTATGCAAAAAAATCTTCACCTCTGCTCCTGTATTCAAAAAGCAACAGCTTCTGTGCAGGTGTACATGAGCCCAAAAAATAATAAATAAATTTCTCACAGGAGGAATGAAAAAAAATTCAGTAAAAAAAACAAAAAAGGGTCTTTTTGACACGGATATCATTATAAAAAAATAAAAAAGAAAGGGAAAAAAAGTCAAAGACTGGAAAGGCCCTCAGGAGCATCTGAAAAATAATAATAGCTTCATTGGTCGGTTCTCAACCAATGAAGAAAGTACTAATAGCACTAGTTTGGTCTTGGCGTATCCAATAATTTTCGGTTATCATCGAATGTTTAGGCAAGGGGGGTAGGCAAAAGGACAATTACTGTGTTACCAGAATACGTGAGGGGTCATCGTGCGGTGTGGGCCTACTCTGCTTCCCCCTATTTTCCACTATATTATTTTACTTTTGTCTAAATAGAGAGGGGAGTAGCAGGAAAAGTATGAGAACTTATAGGAGAGATTCGAACTGCAGCACGATTTCTGTTGCAATAACGGCTTTGGCTGAGAATTTGGGAAATTGCGCATTATCCAGATGGTTGACTTCCTTCGACTCTCAAATAAGATGAGAATAGGTAGACCAAGAAAGAAATGCTTCTGCTATATATCTTCTGATCGGTGGAAAAGCTGTCTTTTAAGTGGATTTATCTCTAAAATGCTTATAAATAATATTTTTACAATGATGTTCATGGTCAACATATTTTTTCATAAATATTTTGTAATCGATAATTTAACTTCTAAATTTTTAACCTGGTTTGCTATGTAAATATTTACCGAAGGGAATTTCATAAAATTTAAGATCGTTTACTGAATTTGCCTGTTTGTGAATTATTTTTACAAGAACTTTATATATAAATAAGTTAAAATAATTTCTAAAATAAATGCAACGAAATCATGAAAGATAATTAAGATATTAAAGAAGGAAAGATTAGAAATTTTTCTGAAATATTTTATAAATATAAAAGTAAAAGTTACATAAGATTGTGTAAAAATTTGATTTCATTTAAACAAGAATAATATAAACTTAAAAGAATAAAAATAATGGGATTAAATGAACTTCATAAAAATAAATAAAGTGTCAGTGCTCTTAATTTGCAATATGTCTTAATTTATTTAAAAAATACATGATTCACTATAGTACTTATTAGTTTGCCTTTTTCATAACATGAAAAAATATCTCTATATTTATATGCATGTATTACACATGAAAATAACTTCCAACACTAAAAGCATTCTTAATTTACTAATTAAAATTTGCAATTATCTAATATCTTAATTGCATATGTGGCATTCAAAATTTTTACAAAAGTGATTGTGATAAAAACTTGTGAATGTGTACAATGCTGAGATTAAGGAAATAAATTTATAGATAAAAATAAAGTGGTTTGTAAAACTTCAAACAAATTTATTTGATTTTTCTTTTTAGAAAACACTTATTTCTGATTCTGAATTCAAATAGCGTGAAATGTTGCAGTAAATCAGCCCTAGACGCGAGGATTACGAATACATTCAATAAATTCTACTCGTTCCTATTCAGCTGGGTTATATAATTTGAGTATTTGACAATTTTTCAGATCATTAGTGGGTCATCCCTCTCTTTCAGAATACTAAATATTTTTTAAAGTCAAAAGGAATAGTTTTCTTTAAAGTTTATAGCACTTTTTGCATTAATATCCATATTTATATTCAATGAGTATCATTTTTTTCTTTTTAAAATATCCCTTTGTTAGTAAATTTATGGCTATAAAAAAATATGGGTTGGTATTTATGATGTGTGCGTGAAAAAGAAACTAATTCTGATCTGAATTATTCTTAAAAGTTGAATTTAGATTTCAATGTTCTTTAAATAAAAGTACAATCAATTAAAAAATCATTATAATTTTCTACAAAAAAATGATAAATTAGCTTTTACCAGTTTTTAAGGGTCTATTGAGTACTAATAAATGTAAGAACTAAAATGTTCATAAAATTGTACTTGGAACATTATTGCACTTTTTAAGGATTATGTAAGTTCGAAAACTTAGTTGTTTCTATATATATATATATATATATATATATATATATATATATATATATATATATATATATATATATATATATATATATATATATATATATATATATATATGTATATATATATATATATATATATTATTTCTTGAAAGATATTTATTTTCTTCACCAGGAATGAAATTTAATATTTTCTGCAAAAATTGTAAATTACTTAGAAGAACGGAAATAGATACAATCTTGACCAGACTAATGATTTCTTAGTCGATGGTAGCTTTGTAATTTAACAAGCTTTTCGTAAAAGAAAAAATTGAAAGAGATGTGCAGTTTTGAAACACATGCTGTAACAGTAATGATAAAGAAAAAATAATTTCACACAAGATTCCAGAAAACCTGACAATTAAATATAGATCCATATTATTTGCACAAACTTATAAAATAAAGGTAGTAAATAAATACTCCATAAAGTTTCGATTCATAACTTCTCTTTACTGTTCATATTTAGTTTAATTTTTTTCCATTGAATGCTGCCTTACATATCATTTTGATTTCACATCCATGAAAATAAACGTTGTTACAGTGGTAAAATATATATATTTCAATTAAATATAATACCAATAAAACATTTTATTCGAAAATTCCTTAAAACTATTAGAGATTTTCTTAAAGTATCTTTCGTTAATATATGTAATATAATTACACTCCATTAATATATTGTATTATATATTATATATAAATATATAATAAAATATATTTTGAAGTAAGTATGCCTATATTGCCTAGGAATTTTGAAAACTCTGAAAACAAGTCGTTTTCTTCAAGAAAATTCTGGATTCACACTTTCGAATTCAGCAGACGTTACGTCAATGAAGACACAGGCCGCTGTAGACATATTCTATGATAACG
The DNA here is from genome assembly GCA_037975125.1 of Latrodectus hesperus. Taxonomy (NCBI): domain Eukaryota; kingdom Metazoa; phylum Arthropoda; class Arachnida; order Araneae; family Theridiidae; genus Latrodectus; species Latrodectus hesperus. The sequence goes on from JAJQOW010000014.1 coordinate 18,263,043, forward strand.
CATCAACTAAAAAAAAAAAAAGTTCATACTCCTAAAGCTGGTGTATCTGTTGAAAAATTTCTCAGTGCATTAAATCTTCATGGCAGAGAAAATTTCACCACACGATGCCCCGATTTAGAAAATTCGACAATCCTCCCCTTTTCCTTCAGAACCAGGATATATACCACATTTTTTATTTCGCTGTTGAAATTGTTTCGTGTTTACTTCGGTATACCGCCCAAAGTGACAGTGATCTTTCCTCTGGTTTGCTGATGCTGAAAATGTATTTGTTGTTGACACAGCTAAATTTTGAAGAAACCAGTCGCGTCAGCAGATTTCATTTCTGTTGAATATTTCTTTTTTTTAAAAGGAATATTTGAAGCAAGCAGACCTACTTGAAAATTTGGGACACAGAATAAAGTGGTATGTTTCTTCTAAAAATAAACACACAAAAGAAATTTTTGGAATTTCTTTAGTAACTAATCAAACAAAGCCTAATAAAATCATAATAATAACATATTTGTAGTTATATATATCATCAATTTTCAATCATTATTTACTTCGAAATACTGAATTATAAAAATCAGAACAATTTGTAAATGATAAATAAACTAGATTGATTATAAGAAAATTCATAAAAAGAGTTTTTATTTTGCATTTATCAATAAATATCATAGTACAAACACTTATTGATTAGCCTATAAATTAGAGTTTATTTTAGATTATGTTACTAATCTGTATAAATTTGCAATAATTATTTATATAGTTCTTCAAATTTCTTATAAATTGCAAAACATTTAAAAAAAATCAACACCACTGAGAATCCTTCATTTCTTTTGTAATTTTTGAATGAATAGTTGTAAAAATTTCCTTCATAATTAAGTAAAAATTATTAAAGTTTTTAATTTCCTTAAATTACAAGTAGTTTCTTCGTGACTATTCTTAACATTCCAAAATTATTGAATACGATTACGATGAAGAATTGATTGTGATTTTGAGCTAAGCCTTTCTGAATTCACTCGTATTATCAAAATTAAATTATATAAAATTGATTTTTTTTTTTTTTTTTTTTTTTGCAGAAAGATGTTTTTCGCAAAATATGCAATCACACTATATTAATATTAAATAAAAACATGGACTTTCAGATTCAAATGTATTCCTTAAAAATCATTTTTATTTTAATTTTAATTTGCATTCTATCTGTCTCTGCATATTAAAATTACATAATTTGGTAGATAAAGATGTAAAGCTGCTAGAGAAATTGTGATATATATATCATAGAAACTTTTGTAAGTCTAATATTTTAATAAGAAATTTTTCATATCGCTCCAAAACGATATATATATATATATATATATATATATATATATATATATATATATATATATATATATATATATATATTCTGTTGCATTTCCTTATTATGGGTGACAGCAAAAAAAGGCAGCTTAAACTATTTGTATAAAAGAACACAAATCCTGATTGGAAAAAATTTTGTAGTTATAATAATGAAGTACCTTTTGTAAAATGGAAATAGGTTAGAATTTTTCTTTAAAAATAGTATTGACAATCAAGTAATTAGAATTAATACTTTAAATCCATCTTTTGTCAAAATATTTTGGCTATATGAGCAAGTTAAATTATAAATATTGATTTTACTAAACAAGGGAATGGGAATTTTGAAAATTATTTTCCAATACAATTTTCGAAAATCACTTTCCTTGAAAGAGCCGAAATCGTATTTCTCGTTTCAGTTACAATGAAAAATGATACAAGATTTTAATAATCTGATAAATCGCGAGGTATTCTTAAAATCAGCAATTATTTTTTCTTTATATTTGCCATCTTTATTTATTATTTTGGGATTTAATTACATGTAATAAGCAATCACTCCATATAGTACGCTATACAATTCCATATGCATACATTTTCTACAGCAAATGTTTTCTTACATTATTAACAATTATTCAAAAGTGCAATGAATGAACTCTTTTTCAGTTAATCTCACGGTTCCAAGATTTATTTAGACCAGGATCAAACACAGTACATCTCATACAATGATGAATTTACTCAACTGAGCATAGTCATAAATTCATTGTTATATGTATAAAAAATCAAGTTTACTCCAATGTACTCATCAATTTGTAAATTCTTAAAATTAAAGCCATTTTTTGAGTAACATTTATTTTAATTCATAAAATTATTTTATTTTGTAATTAAGTTATTTTATTTCGTAATTTCTTTTAAGTGTGTGTGTGTGTGTGTGTGTGTGTGTGTGTGTGTGTGTGTGTGTGTGTGTGTGTGTGTGTGTGTGTGTGTGTGTGTGTGTGTGTGTGTGTGTGTGTGTGTGTGTGTGTGTGTGTGTGTGTGTGTGTGTGTGTGTGTGTGTGTGTGTGTGTGTGTGTGTGTGCGCGTGCTCACACTCAATAATCAAAAAATACAAATTAATTTAACGTCCTTAATTTTAAAACAATTATTTTGATTTTCATAAAAATGTTAAGAGTTTTAATAATAAATTTTTACTAATTCTTTTAAATGTTAATAGAAAACATGTGTTAACATTACAAATTATTTATTCAATTGATTCAATTTTCCCTAACAATATTTTATAAATCATCAAAATTAAAATTTCTCACAAAAAATAAGAATTATTTAACCTTTTTAATATATTATAATATTTCGATATTTAAAAATAACATATTAAATCTCTTTACCAGTTCCAATTCCAGAACGATGCTCTTGCAGATAGATTTTTACATTTATTTTATCTCTTCTAATATTTATTATTTCTTTTTCCTGCTCAAATATCTTTTTTTTTTCACCTTTTCTCACTTGTCTTCTGTCTTAGAAATGATATGACATTCGGTGTAATTACGGAACTTCCAAAAAGCATAAAAAAAAATTTATCACTTTTTTTTTCCAACACTGAAGCATTTTTTCTTTATTCTTCGAAATAATAACCGGGAAAAAATCCTAATAAATGCTGGGGAAAGAGTCGAGGGATTCATATTCTATTGTGGGAAGAAATCCCATAGATGAGAAGGGAAAAAAAATACGAGAAATCTTGGGGGGGAGGGGCGAGTTTATGCACTCTAGCATCAGAAGGTTCGGAATGCAATAACGCTACGAAAATATAACAGAGCATAGACAAAGAATGCGTGGAGTACTATCCTTTTTTTTAATGAAAATGCCTTCTTTTGTTCTAGTTTAAGAAGGAATTCTTCAGTTTGGTGCATGTGCAAAATGAGAAATAACTGCATTCGCACATTCTAAATTGCTCAAACGGATAAAAAAAAAAGAAAGTACTAGAAATAATTACTGAATAAAGAAACATAAGAGAGTTTATTAAAAATATAAATTTATCCAGTATTTTTTTGATGGATTTCTAAGTATATTATGTTGCAAAGTGTGGGATATTAATTTAGCAAAATCTCGTATTTTTTAACGATAACTTTATCAGGTTGTTATGTATCATAATTTGAACTATATGTGAGAAATCTGTAACATGATAGTTTAAATTGGATGCTAAACATGTTGAATATTTAGCAGTTTTAAAAAAAATTATTATTATTTATTCATATGTTCTAATCTTCTATTCTACAGCTCTTATATCCGATTTCCTCCTAATCCAATTTGGGCCTGGATTGTTTTATTGGTTTAGATTCTACTTTAAACTATTGTTCACAAAACAATAAGTCCTCGTGTGTTATATATATATATATATATATATATATATATATATATATATATATATATATATATATATATATATATATATATATATATATATATATATATATATATATATATATATATATATATATATATATATATATATATATATGGTGATCTTTTTAAAGTGACAGGGTTTGGAGCGCTCTGTAGAGTGATCTAATAGCCAAAATGACGCCAAACTTGGTATTTAGACTAATCAAGACACGGGATAAAAGATTACGTGAAATAAAAATTTTAGTTTCAAAAATCACCGTTAGGTCATTTTGATGCGCTTTACAATGTATAAAATGTGAGAAAAGAGAAATATTGACACATGCAATTGTACAATTAAATTTTTAATGTTTATTTATCACATTAACTTCTCCGGTGATGAATTAGGTGACATTCCATGTGAGCTCCGTTCTCAGAAATAACACAGTGCATTCTGCGTACAACGTTCCCCATAGTCATAACATGTCACGAGGAATATTCCGCACTGTCTTTGTTAGGTTGTCCTTTAGAATAGGCAAATTTGATACTCCACCAACATAAACGCACGTTCCGGTAACGTGAGAGACATGGCCCCTGGAGCTCGTTTACTTCAGCTGAGATTATTTGTCACATCTGCCTACTACTTGCTTTTATAGCCCTTATTACTGGCACTGTCATCGAACAACATTTGCATTTTGCTTTGATACCCGTGTTTTATAGTAATAATTCTCGTTATTGTAAACTACAGCAGCGCCACAAAGTGCCCTAGCGGTGACTTTTGATCAAAAACTTCTTTTTACGGAATTTTTTTCCCATGTCTTGATTAGTCTAAATCCCAAGTTTGGTGTCATTTCGGCTATTAGATCGCGCTGCAGGACGCTCCAAACACTGTCACTTTAAAAAAGATCACCCTGTATATCCATAAAATTATTACTCGCATTTAGGGAAATAATTAAAAAAAAATCAAACCTTACTAGCTTTTTGCGCTCTTCAGTGCAACTATACAATGTTTTATAGAAAATAAATAAAAAAGGAAACACACTAGCCATAAGTTGAAAAGGCAGTTTGATGAATGCTTTTCCATCAATATAAGAGTCAAAACTCAACAGTCAACATTATTTCCCTAATAATAATATTGGGGATTACAGTAAATGAAAGATGCCAGCATAATATTGTTGGAATTTAATTATGATAACTTAACTTTTTCCTGCTTATAAATAAAGTAAACATACATTTATGTAAATTTTCTTTCATTATATATACTTAAAATGCCACACATGACGACCTAAATATCTAAATTTGATATTTTTGCTCCATTGAAAAATGGAATAATGTATACTTTAAATGTAATAAACTCATTTTAAGAATAAGCACTTTGGAGTCAAGTTGCATTATCTTATTCAAAATAAGAAAATATCTTCTTTTTCTGAATGATAAGACTCTTAACTTCTTTGAAAACAAAACTAAATGCAATTTATTCCCTACGCACTTAGTTGGTTTTGCCAAAAGCTTGTAAGAAAGAACACAAGAAGCTAATATTTTTAAAAACATTCCACGAGAAATGCTGTAATACTAAATGACCATTTAGTTTAAAACCAAGAAAGTTAAAAATACATAAGTTATATAAATTCAAAACAAATGGAGATAGAGAAAAGAAACCACTTTTTGGCAGGAATGTTTGTTCATAGTAAATAGTATTATAAAGGAAAAGTTATGAATTTAAATCGAGGAAACGCAATTTATAGCGTTGAGCTGACCTAGGAATAAAAACATATTCATAATATTTTTAAACAGCATTAACAGAAAATATACTTTTAAAGCTGTGTGGCCTCTTTAAGTTTTAATAGAATGAATTTTGTTTTAATCTTTCCTGTTAAGCACGCATGACTGTTAAACACGCAATACTAAAATATGTCTAGAATAATTTAAAACATATTATAACATGTATATAAGGTTTTTGATGGCTTCCTTTAAAACATAAAAGGATTCACTTTTGTTCAAAGTTTCTTTTCATGCTTTATTAATAGTAACAGATTCTAAAAAATTTTTAAAATCTTTCTTAATTTGGAGAAGAATTTAAGTAGTTTTCTTTTGTATTTTTTAAGTAATAAAATTTACGCAACTTATATATGCATTCTAATTATTTTAAATAATTCTTACATAATTATAAGTCGTAAGTAAGATTTATATGTATATACAGATAGTGTGTATACATGTATGTATGAACGAATATATTTAAGTATAAAGTGAAGTTAAGAATATTATACATGTAAGGTCAGATTAATAACCAAATTAAGTAAATGTGCAAGATTAGCAATCCATTCTGCTCAAAAATGCAGGTAAAACTAGAATTACCAAATATATATAATCGAATTTTTTTTACAATTGAAAGAAATATTATTAAAAAAACAAATATTAAAATTACTGATAAAACTGATTCAAGTTAATAAACAGAATGTAATGAAACATGGAATAAAGTACCTACATAGCCAGTTTCATTCGGGAGAGTTAACTAAATTGGCGCATAAATTATGGCTTTTCTGCAATAGCCAAAGATAATAGTCTAAACTAACCTATTACACCCTAACCCATACCAAACCATAAATAAATCATAAGAGATCACAAATATAAAACTGATGATAAACAATTAGTTTAGAACTATAAATATAGAAAAAATGTTTAGACTGTTGCCAAAGAAATATAAGTAATTTTTAATTTTGAAACCTGGACAAGCCAAGCTCGCTATGCCGTTTGCTATGCGAATTTAAGTCTGTAGGGTGAGTCTTTCGTTTAACAAGATCACCACGGAAGAGAAAGTACGACCTTGCTCTAATCTCCTCCGATAGATGGCCCCACCAGAAGATGCACTCCTTCAAATTTGACATTGATCTGAAGGGGGAGGAAATTTTCCCCAGACCATTACACTAATGGTAACTGCTCTATGATCTATCACAGGACTTTCGATTCCACAGATTTAACGAGCAACGTATATCGCAAGTACTCGAAGGGTCTTTGGCGGTATTGGGAATCGAACCCCACCATTCCAGACAGAAGGCCGATGCTCCTAATCACTAGGCTACCACGGCCTTTAATTTTCTAATTCCTTTATTTTATATATTTTTTATTTTTTATTTCTTTTTTATGTTTTATATTTTTTAATTCCTTTACTTTGTAAAGCATGTAAAATTGTAAAATAAATAATAAGTAATTGAATGCAAACACTATTGGCAATTTTAAGCTTCTGATAAACATTTATGGCTTGTGTGATCCATCTGTAGTTTATATAACTACGCCTTACTTCACACTTGTCAGCAATGCTTTACTAGCATGTGTTTAATGAAGTTTATATTGTATTATTATTAAAGTTTTTTAACCTTTTGTTTTCTAACATTATTTAAATTATTACATGTATTCCATTTAATTTATTAAAAATTACGTTTGAAATTCATTTGTTTTATTTTTATTATTATATATATATATATATATATATATATATATATATATATATATATATATATATATATATATATATATATATATATATATATATATATATATATATATATATATATATATATATATATATATATATATATATATATATATATATATATATATATATATATATATATATATATATATATATATATATATATATATATATATATATATCAGTATAATTATTATGTTATTTTACTCCTATAAAAATATCCAAAAATTCAAGTTTTAAAGTGTTATTATTTGTTTTAATTAAATTTAAATCTTCAGGATATATATCTTTATAAAACTCCTACATTTTTAGGAAATCAAAAATTATAAAACCATTAATTTACCGAAATGCCAAAAATATCTGAATAACCATGATTTTTCATAATGGTGTAAGAATAGGTGAGGTAAAAGAATTAGGAACATATATTCCTGAGAAATGCCATTTATTTGTAAGTATAATTATCGCCATAAAAAATATAATTATTATAAATACAGAATATGTAAAATCTTTCCAATAATTTATGCTAATAATTTTTAAATAGGCATAGTCATGAAAATAAAACAGATGTTTATCAATGAGAAAACTGGTGAATGAATCCCTGAAATGAAGATATATTTTGTTTTTTATTTGCAGATATATATAAAATTAATTATAACTTTAATACTATAAATTATCTAAGTATTCTCTAACTTTTTTATATTTCCTAAGGTGATATTTAAATAACAAGAAAATAATTATATTTATAAATATATGTATTGTAGTTGCATGTAATGTATTGGAATTTTATTGGATTTCATTTCAAATTTAGGACTAATGGTAAAATAATTATTATTAAAGTTAAAAATTTAAACTTTGAAGGCCGGTGGAGAAGTGGTGTTTTGCACTTAATCATAAAACCGAAGTTCGATCCTTAGGCTAGGCCAAGCCTGTTCATTACTTCAGGTGCTATAAAATTAAATACCAGAGGTGTTTGGGAACTGAACATTTGGGACTGACCACCTAACAAAGACACATCCTGTGCACCACATTGCTCTCAATAAAGAAAACAAATATTGGCATTACAGGACACTCAAGTCGCTGAATTTAGTTTATTTTTAATTTTAAGTCTTTTAGAGGAAGATAGAAATTTTTTTTAAATGGTGTTTTCTGGAATTAATTTTTTTATAGGTTTCAGAATTGATATTTTTTTTCATTTAAAAGTGGTAGGTAGAATTTTCTAGAAAATAAATGCATAACTGTTTGAGGGTGTATCAAATAACGTAATTAAAAATTGTTTTTGGAGCTCATTTATAGAATTTTTAAGATTCTTTCATTTAATTTAAATTTAAAAGTTTCGTTATATTTTTAAATTAATTATAAATGTACCACTTCCGTAAGGAAAAACGTCTTGTTGGAACTGAACATGATTAAGAAATTTTAACCCTAAATTTTACAAATGGATAAGAAAAAATCAAAATATTTGCCAATAACTAATTATAGTTGAATCTAAATTTAATGCCTTTTTTAAAGATTTCCTTAATTCAGTATTTAAAATAATATCAGTATTACCTGTAATTATGTGTCCAAAAGAAGAATCTACAAATTCACTATATTTACACTCTTTACAGAAATAATCAGTAATAAATGTAAATAAATAGGAATAAAATATAACATATATGCAATAAAGACAATACTATAATTTCTGGTAAAAAATATCTTCATCTGAATGATACTGTTTATTCTAAAGTAAATGCGTATTGAATGAAAATGGGTCAATTCATTTTTGCATGATATTTTATCTTAATTCAAAGACATTCTAGAAATATTAAATTGTTTCCACAATTTAAACTTTACTTTTCCAATTTCATTCATTCATAGATATTTGATTGTTTACATAATGCAAAATAGATTAGTTAGTTTAATTAAACTAAAAATTATAAATATTCATGATTATGCACTAGAATATCTTACATTCATAAAAGTTATTTTTGTATCTATCTTAACATTTAAATATGAGCTAAAATTTTGTGCGTAACAAAACTTGATACTTCATAGGATATTCAAAGATAACCTTTTGATAACCTAGAAGAATGTATAATTTTTGTTATTTATTGGACAATATTGATTTATATAAAATTTTCATCTATAAATATTCTCAATATTTAGGTAAATGACTAATTTAGAATTTTAAATTTAAATAATTCTTATAAAATACTGATTAAAAATTTCTATTAAATTATATCTAAGAATAAGCATGACTATTGTTCTCTATAAAACATATTTTACAGAAAAATTGCATACAATATTTACGATATATCTTTTTTTTAGAAAATTATAATTTTTACTTCTCATTTACATTTGCCAAGTTTATACATTATCAAGACATTACGCTTGACTTTGAATTTAGATCACTGTACTATTGATGTTTATAATGACTTTTGAATCCATTTAAAATTTAAATCTCTGTCAAATTACTTCTAGTTTGAAAAAAGTAATCTTATTGTAGTAACTTAACCACAATTTTTTGTATGGACTTTGAAACATTTGCATTCCATTGTAATAAAAATATGATCCTAATATTTGCAGAGTTCCATAAATTTCATCGTACAAGATGTAATGATTGGAAAATTCAGTAATATATAGTAAAAACTTGAAATCTTAACTAGCCATAATTTATTTAATACAGTATGAAATACAGTATGTTGCGTAATTTGAAGCCATAGTTGTTTTGACGTTTACGACAAAAACGCGCTAAACGTGAAAATGGATTATGTAAAAAGTTACATTGGCATACTGGAAATTATTTGTATCTGACTTCTTTTTTTATTGACGTTATTTACACCTTACAAAATCTATCAAAAAGTGACAGCAAAGCAAAGCAAAAGCATCTGTTTATACACTCTCTCATATTATTTTATACAATGAACAAAACAGATCCAGATAATGTCTGCTACTTGTATTCATTTTCATCAAGTAAAATTAAAGTTACAATGTGATGCATTATATTATCAGTAAATCGTATATATATTAATTTTATCTGTATAGGACCATAGCAAAAGTGTCTGTTTACATCATTTTTTTATGCATTGAATATATAGATCTAAATATCTGCTGTTAGAAATCATTTTCATCAAAGTAACGATGAATAAGAATGTAATACGTTATATAAAAAATGAATCCCATTAATTTTATTTGCATGTGGGCTTTTCACCTCTTTTTCCTATTTACCATACCTACTAAGCCAGAAGAATTGGTTTTAAACATGATTGCAGCAATTTTCCACGCTATTAATTTGTTTTATTACATAAGTGGAAATCATTGACAATGCATAAAAGCATTTTACGATTCCCATAAGCTACTTACTTAATGTGTTAGCATTTAAATTTCACTTAAGTATTTTTATGACAGAGAGCCAAAGACTCTCGTAGCCCCTAGAGGAAAGAACATGTCCCCATAAAATGAAAGAAATATTTCCCATTTGTATACATAAGAGATTTTCGTCACCGTTTTTCAATTAGGGGTTAAGAAACAGTCTTCTATTTCACTTTATCAGCCGTGTTCTCTCTCTCTCTCTCTCTCTCTCTCTACAAGCACTCTGACTGTAAAACCATTCTCAGAATATTTTCATTCTCTTATCCTAGAGGGTTCTACTTCGTCGGTGCTTTCAAAATAATTATATTTTATTCATGGCATAAAGTGAGATTTTCATCTCCTCCCTGAAGATGAAAAATCTGGGAAAACAAATAGTGGAAAGAAAAGAGTATTTGCAGTTATGAATATTTTCTTGGAACATTAAACTGCTCATAAGTCTCGCCAAGTGCGCTCACGAAATCTTTTTAACCTCGTCTCGTGTATTTTCTCGAATTTCCTTCCCATTTCAACTGCGCGCCATTTCTCTATGAAAAAGTCTATTACAGAAATAAAATAGAGAATTGTAGGGCTCAAATCGTTAGCTTTTTATCGTGGATGTTGGAAGGGGTGGATGAAAACTACCTCCAGCAGATGTTACTCTAAGACGCTCGATTTAACATCTAAGATTTCTTTGTAGAAGATTTAGCAGAATTAGATAATTTAATAAATGTTTCAGGTATTTTCTGCTAAGAATTGCTTTTCCCCCTGAGATAAATTTCGGTAGGAGAAATTTTTTAGTATGATGACTATATTTATGGACTATATATATATATACACATGTAAGGCATAGCATATTCCTATTAATAAAATTACTGCGCTATTTTGACATTTTTCCCAATTAACTGAGGATTCAGTTTGATTTTAAAAATGTTGTTGCTATTTATGACTCTTAGACAAGCCAAGTTCGCTATGCCTTGCCTATGCGAATTTAAGTCAATAGGGAGCGTCTTTCGTTTTAATCAGAGCACTGCGAAGGCGAAAGTACGTCTTTTCTCTTTTAATCCTCCGATAGATGGCACCACCATAGATTAATGGCACCACTCCCTTAATTTTGACATTGATCTGAAGGAAGAGGAAATTTTCTCCAGGCCATTTCACCCATGTAACTGCTGAATGACCGACCACAGGCCTTTCGATTCTACAGATCTAACGAGCAGGTATATCGCATGTACTCGGTGGGTCTTTGGCGGCATTGGGAATCGAACCCCACCCTTCAGGATGGAAGGCTGATGCACTAACCACTAGGCTACCATGGCCCACACGATTTTAGAAATCGTATGCAAAGATAATAAAATTTATAAACAGTTACTAAAATAAACTTTTGCTTTATAATTTTGAGAAAATAATAATTCCGATCAAGTTTAATAAATCAAATTGAAAATAAGTGAAGTGGAAAAGATAAATTTATTTTCATTAAAGAAATACATTCTCAATTATATATTAATGGAACTATAAATAGTAAGAAATAGTTTAGAAATTAATATTAAATAATATTAAAAATCTGTTTTTTTTAATTAAGCGGGGGAAAGTGAAAATAGTTCTGAAGTTAAAATGTGTGCCTTCGAAATTACATCTGATCAACGATTTATTGTAAATGATTTATTGTTCATAAAAATTCTTTGTTCATTATTAGATCATATATTTAGAAATCAATATTAATTATCTTTAAAAGCCTGAAGTAAAATGGAAGAATTATTTTACACTTTTATGGAAAAGTCTTAAAAATAACAACTAGACATCTCAATATTTTCCTACACTCATAGGCCAAAGGTAACAGAAAACAGTCATTCAAACATTCTATTCCTCAGCAATAAATAGCCATTGCTTCTCAGTATCTTTCGCAAAACTGCTGTTGTAGTTACACGACCACAAATCAGAAAAATAGCAGATTCGTTAGCGAAAAAAAAAATGGAAGCCAAAGAGCAGAATCTGTGCTTTTCGCAACTTCAGAACAACACAGATTCAGCAGAACTGTCCTTTGCAAGTGAGATTAAAAGAAAAAGATGCATAAATAAAGCTTTCTTCCTTTCACAAAAGGAGGCGCCTTACTAGGAGAACACAACTGCTGCCAACAAAAGTTTAGGAACTAAGATAATGATAGAGAAGATGAGAAGGGAAAATATAAAAGGAAATTGAAGAACTTTAGTTCTAAAGAGAAAGCTGCTCATTTTCTAGGTGTGAAAGATAAAAAAAATAGCGTTCCACCTAAAAAAAAAAAAAAAAATTAGAGAATGCTATAATAAATATTTTTTCCTTTTACGTTGAACACCTGGAACATATCTTATTTCTAATCACTTTTTTGGACGTTTCTTTTATAAAATAAATTCCTCGCAAATGTAGAGTATTGAAAGCCTTGAGCCAAGCACCATAATATCTTAATTTGCACTTTTAAAAGACATCTCCTCCTAGTTTGCAAAACTCCTTATTATGAGATTGAAAGGAGTGTTGCAACGTAATTGAAATAAAAAAAGCAATAATCCAATGTCGGCAGACTTTTATTACATGTTTTCGAGGTTTTATAAAATTAGGCAATGTAATTTATAACAAATTAATATATATGTTATTCATTAAATTCTTTATAATTTAAAGAGTAATACACGCAAATTTCAAAGTGATAAAACTTTTAAAATTTAAGATTTATTTAAATTAAAAATATTAATAACATTAATTAAGACATGAAAAATGTTAAATTTTTGTATTAAAAAAACTAATAAAATATTTTTAAAAAATTAGTTCATTGATATTGCTAGAATATTTGTAATAAAATTTTTTCATACTTTTTTTGAATCAATGTATTTACACTTTTAATTATATGTACTAAATATTTTATTTTATGCCTATTTGTTTATTTTTAAAGTTTATATTATTTGTTGTTGTTGTTTCCAATCCTTCAAAGATCTAGCGGCAGCCAGATCAGATCTTTGACACCGTGAAGTCTAGAACCAGTAGTGGACTTGCGTAAACATTCTCCAGTTATATTAGCTGTAATTTACTTAAGCATATGTATCCATCAAACTAAAAATTTTCATAGTTTTTATCAACTGTATTTAATTATTGTTCTATTAGTTTGCATCGTGTGGAAGATTAATTAAAATATGAATTCCGATTTAGTTGTAAGTAATGCACGGCAACAAGAAATCATAAAAAAATTTTAGATGGACCTTTTAGAATTTTAGATAACCTAGAATTACAAACCCAAAGTTAAATTATGTCTATTTCACCCTTATAATATCGAGATTTGGTATCTCTTCTTGAACAAAATGTAACACAAAATTTTGCAGGATTTCATTAAATTTGTTTGGATATAAATGTATGAGATTTTTATAAATTACCAGTCTTTAATTTTTTTAAAAAAATCAATGGTTTTTTTTTTTCAACGGTGGGCATTTGGGTGACGAACCCTATGCCAACAAGGCCAGAAACTGCTACTCATTTGTCGTTACCCATCGGGCACCTGTGAACCAAGTCACAGAAGCGAGTAGCGTTACCCGCGCCATACCACCATAAACCCGTTTATAGGGTGGGCCACATTCATACATCATCATTCATAGAAGAAAGGACACAGAAGAAAGACATCATAGAAGAAAGGACAGAGAAACACAAAGATAACAGAGAAAGAAAGCAACATCCATGCCCGAACCGGGATTGGAACCCACAGCTCAGAAGTCTAGAACGCTAACCACTCAACCTTTGGTCACCTAAATGGTTAGTATCTCCCCACCGGTGAATCGAACCCCAAATCGATGGTAATATTTAACATATAATTTACCAGAAATATTTATAAGCAAGCGTGATTGTAAAATGAAGTGAGAAGTCATTATTTAACTCTTATAGTAAGAAAATGAAGATTATCACATAAAATTTTGTCTTCGCTTGTTAAATTGCCTCAACATTCTCGGTACCCATATAAATTTTTTTGAATATCTATTTTCTTCCAGTGAGATTATTCATAGATAGTGAATTGTATATATTTGTTCACAGAAAGAAACTAAAAATGCAAAAGAATCTCAAATTCCCACTATAAAAATGTAGGTAACAAATATGTAGCAGGTATTTTATTTATATAAGTCGTGATTAAAATATAATACCAAGGTGTCTGATTAAGTATCAGAGAGTTATTTAAGTTTTCTACCAGTAAAATGCTGTGCTTGATTTTTAATCTGTGGTTTCTAATCTCTTTAAAACTCAATTGTAACTATCTATTCCAAATATTAAGACGTACCACTTAATATTTTTACTTTTGCCATCCGTTCTACATACTAGAGTATATATATATATAAGTGATAGTATATAAAAAAACTTAGAATATTTGTAGTGAAGTAATATCAAATGACATTCAACGATTTCTGAGAAAGACAAAAAGAAGTTTTACGATGCACTTGCATGGTGGCTAAGTATCCAGATGAAAAGTCAAAGGAGAATTTATTTCAAAGTATTTGAAGCAGTCATTGTTTCAACATTCCATATAAAATCTGTTTTACCTTAATAATCCCTTATGTAATATTAATATCATGAAAATATAAAACTACAAAAGTATTTTTCTTTGTAAACTAATATAAAAATTTAAAAGTATCGCAAATGAGTAGTTTTGTTGTAGAATTTTCAGTAATTTCTTTATTAGTTATAATTTCTTTATTAGTTATAATTTCTTTATTAGTTATAATCTTTATTAGTTATAAATTAAAATAACAATGAGAGGAAAGAAATTAATCCATTCTCAAGTACTAAGAAAGATTACAATAGAAATTTTCTGAATTATATAATTGAAAAAAATTTATTTATATTCAGTTTAAAAAATTTATAAGAATTTAATAAATTTTCACTGCAATTTATAATCTAGTGATATTAACAATGACCTAAAATAAGCTATTTTCATTAACATTAGCATCCAAAATAAGCTATTTCCAACCCTGATACAACAATGTCTCCAAATATCAACCATTGGCTGGAAACAAATCTATTGTAATTGCTTAAAACAGCTTACACAAATTTGAACGACATATCATCCGTTTAATTGGCAGACACATTTCGTGTTATGTGAGAAATGTCACTGGTTATATAGGCATCATCAAGAAACTTTATGCTGCATTTCCATGAAATATGATTTATATACTGGTACTTGCCTTCGACTCTTTCTTTCTCTTCATTAGGAGGCCAAGCGAGTTAGTGCCCGTTCCGAGCAAATGGATGGATAGGCACCTTTTATGAGGGAATCGTGCCTCTGCATAATCAGAGAATTTCCGCCATAATGCTTGAAAGCAAACATTGCTATTAAGAAAAGCCGCTTCAGCTGCAAATTTATGGTGGACGTCTCCCCTCCTTGGGCTCTGTCCTTCCACCTAGCTGCATAAATACTTGCTGAGGAGATAAAAGGCCGGCACTCTTTACTGGTACCCGGACATTTTAATCACTGCGATAATGGAAAGGAAGAGACCCCGGCGGAGTTGACAACTAAGCGAGGTGGAAGTTTCCGCGGCCAAGAAATGTTTACCCTCCCAACGTAATGCTTCGTTGGACTTTTTCATAAGGCACTGTTGAATTGGCATAAAAGTTTTAGAATTTATCGTAGGAAAATTGATGATAATATTCCTGGTAATAATTAATATAGTATAAAAGTTCCATCTGTTCAAAAGTAAGAATTTCAGACGTGGTACGTGTCTAATATTCATATGCTGTTTATTTTCACTTGAATACCATCAAACTTTTTTGACTGCTATTGTTGAATTGTCGTAAAAGTTTTAGAATTTATCGTACGAAAATTGATGCTAATATTCCTGGTAATAATTAATATAGTACAAAAGTCCCATCGGTTCAAAAGTAAGAATTTCAGACGAGGTATATGTTTAATATTCACATGTTGTTTATTTTCATTTGAATACCATCAAAAATTTTGACTGCTACTGTTGAATTGTCATAAAGGTTTTTGAATTTATCGTACGAAAATTGATGCTAATATTCCTGGTAATAATTAATATAGTACAAAAGTCCCATCGGTTCAAAAGTAAGAATTTCAGACGAGGTATATGTTTAATATTCACATGTTGTTTATTTTCATTTGAATACCATGAAAAATTTTGACTGCTACTGTTGAATTGTCATAGTAAAAGTTTTTGAATTTATCGTACGAAAATTGATGCTAATATTCCTGGTAATAATTAATATAGTACAAAAGTCCCATCGGTTCAAAAGTTAGAATTTCAGACGAGGTATATGTTTAATATTCACATGTTGTTTATTTTCATTTGAATACCATCAAAAATTTTGACTGCTACTGTTGAATTGTCACAGTAAAAGTTTTTGAATTTATCGTACGAAAATTGATGCTAATATTCCTGGTAATAATTAATATACAAAAGTCCCATCGGTTCAAAAGTAAGAATTTCAGACGAGGTATATGTTTAATATTCACATGTTGTTTATTTTCATTTGAATACCATCAAAAATTTTGACTGCTGCTGTTGAATTGTCATAGTAAAAGTTTTTGAATTTATCTTACGAAAATTGATGCTAATATTCCTGGTAATAATTAATATAGTACAAAAGTCCCATCGGTTCAAAAGTAAGAATTTCAGACGACGTATATGTTTAATATTCACATGTTGTTTATTTTCATTTGAATACCATCAAAAATTTTGACTGCTACTGTTGAATTGTCATAGTAAAAGTTTTTGAATTTATCGTACGAAAATTGATGCTAATATTCCTGGTAATAATTAATATAGTACAAAAGTCCCATCGGTTCAAAAGTAAGAATTTCAGACGAGGTATATGTTTAATATTCAAATGTTGTTTATTTTCATTTGAATACCATCAAAAATTTTGACTGCTACTGTTGAATTGTCATAGTAAAAGTTTTTGAATTTATCGTACGAAAATTGATGCTAATATTCCTGGTAATAATTAATATAGTACAAAAGTCCCATCGGTTCAAAAGTTAGAATTTCAGACGAGGTATATGTTTAATATTCACATGTTGTTTATTTTCATTTGAATACCATCAAAAATTTTGACTGCTACTGTTGAATTGTCATAGTAAAAGTTTTTGAATTTATCGTACGAAAATTGATGCTAATATTCCTGGTAATAATTAATATACAAAAGTCCCATCGGTTCAAAAGTAAGAATTTCAGACGAGGTATATGTTTAATATTCACATGTTGTTTATTTTCATTTGAATACCATCAAAAATTTTGACTGCTGCTGTTGAATTGTCATAGTAAAAGTTTTTGAATTTATCGTACGAAAATTGATGCTAATATTCCTGGTAATAATTAATATAGTACAAAAGTCCCATCGGTTCAAAAGTAAGAATTTCAGACGACGTATATGTTTAATATTCACATGTTGTTTATTTTCATTTGAATACCATCAAAAATTTTGACTGCTACTGTTGAATTGTCATAGTAAAAGTTTTTGAATTTATCGTACGAAAATTGATGCTAATATTCCTGGTAATAATTAATATAGTACAAAAGTCCCATCTGTTCAAAAGTAAGAATTTCAGACGAGGTATATGTTTAATATTCAAATGTTGTTTATTTTCATTTGAATACCATCAAAAATTTTGACTGCTACTGTTGAATTGTCATAGTAAAAGTTTTTGAATTTATCGTACGAAAATTGATGCTAATATTCCTGGTAATAATTAATATAGTACAAAAGTCCCATCTGTTCAAAAGTAAGAATTTCAAACCAGGTACGTGTCTAATATTCACATGCTGTTTATTTTCACCTGAATACCATCAAAAATTTTGACTGTTACTGTTGAATTGGTATAAAAATTTTTGAATTCATCCTACAAAAATTGATGCTAATATTCCTGGTAATAATTAATATAGTAAGATACTCTCATCTGTTCAAAAGTAAGAATTTCAGACAAGGTACGAGTCTAATATTCACATGTTGCTTATAGTCACTTGAATATAATAAAAAACTTCTAGGAAGATTAATATTCAAAACAATTCCATTGAATATTGCTCAGTAATAAAACTACAAAACCCGTCAATATCGAATAAACTTTTTCCTCTTTATTAAAAAAGCAGGTTTTTAATTCCTTATTTAATGTTTTTCATGAATTATTGTCGTTAAAATTACAGTTTTGTACTTAATAAAAGGATATTTAACATTTATAGAAAACTTCAATTTATTAAGAGTCTAGAATTTTTCTTTAAACTTCTATAGATCAAATGTAACTGCTTAATTTACCTAAACATAAATCCATCCATTAAATATGAAAATGATTTTCATTGCTTGTTCTTAGAATTTAAGCAAAACTATTCTATTATTTTGTTTAATGCAATATTTTTATTATTTTATTAATGCTGTGAATTACTAATAATCAAAATATGAAAGATTTAATAAATTAAATATTAAATTTCAAATTCTCATAGTAAATAGATATACTTTTTTTAAATTCTGCTTTAAGGAAGCTTCAAATTTATTTACAGTTCAAAGATGTATTGCCTATCTTATTTGAATATTCTTATTTCGGATAATCTTATTCGAAATCTCTTATTTCAAATAAAATATACTAATGAATGTAACTTCTTTATTTATTACTTTTTAATGAGCAAAAGGAAAATATAAAATCAATTTTTCATTGAATATTCATATTTGAAAATGTAATTCTATCTCAAAATAATATCTTAAGCGTGCAAAAATAAATTTAATTAATTTTTGTAATTTATGCATCTTTTATGTATCTGAGATTGTAAAAATATATTATTGTAATTTCATATACTACGTTTAAATTTTATTATTATTTTTTTATATAATATTTTAAGGAAAACTTTTTCTTAGCAATTATGCATTGAATAATGTCACTCATTCTATAAGTGTTTAGCATTAAAGCTTTCGTTACAGAGAGAGAGAGAAAAGTTTTAAATCTGAAATAAATAACCTTAAAAGCGTCAATTATATATATATATATATATATATATATATATATATATATATATATATATATATATATATATATATATATATATATATATATATATATATATATATATATATATATATATATATATATATATATATATATATATATATATATATATATATATATATATATATATATATATAATATAAATATATATATATATATATATATATATATATATATATATATATATATATATATATATATATATATATATATATATATATATATATATAATATAAATATATATATATATTTATATATATATATATATATATATATATATATATATATATATATATATATATATATATATATATATATATATATATATATATATATATATATATATATATATATATATATATATATATATATATATATATTTGCAAATTTACTTAATTTAATATTTTGTTTTAACAAAATATATATGAATTTGTTAACAGCAGTTAGAAAGTGATTTATGAAAATATTTTATAATTTTCTAACTAGTAGTAACAAGACTTGTCAGATATCCTATTAAGTATTACTAAAAGTTAGTAATGTATTAAAGACAATTTTATTGGAAACATGGAATAAAAATATTTGATTTTATAATAGAGTGAAAAATAAACTATATTGCAAAATTAAGAACAGAAAAGTATATTCATCTGGTTGTTATCAAATACATGAATGCAAATTATGCATGATTTATATTTAAAAAGACATTTTAAGTCTTATGGCAACTCCCTTTACAGAAAAATCGAATGCTGTAGGATATTTTCAATAGCAGTGTGCTTCTGACGTAAACTAGGGCAACGGACCACAGCTTGCTTTCAATTCATCAGTCCTTACAATCAGGGAGAAAAACTTCCAATCTGACTTTTTTAAACTTCCATTCAGAAGAGTCTATTACAAGATGATGCCTTGAACACAAAAGATCGCCTGTCAATTAATATATTTCTAAAGATATTTGAAAATCAGTTTAAAAATAAGCGAGACTTTTAGTGGGAGTGTTTGCATCCTTATAGAAACTGAGACCTTTCCACCAAATTAAACGAGATAATCATCGTGTATGGCATCATTTATCATGGGGGCCCCCCAATATTTAGAGTAAACGGTTCGCTTGAAAACCCATTACCTCCCATTAATGAATAATTAAATAATTAAAACATGTATTAATCATCACGGACAATTAATTAAAGAGGCTTTCACATCCAGACATAGCAAATATATTCATTAATTCCGGTAAAACTAAGTAAATATTCGGGAAAGATAAGGCAGGAGGGTAAAAAAAATCCCAGGATGCTTTGCTAATGACGCTTTAACATTGTTTAATCACCGATTACTTTTATCATTTCTTTTCTTCTGATATTATCTTCATCTACATTCCTCTTATCATCTGATTTTTTTTTTTTATTTTAAGAAATGTTTCAAAATCTAACACAAGAGAAGAACCTTTCCATTTGAATCTTAGAAAAAAGTATTTTTACGCCATTAAAAATTAAAAACAAGAAATGATGATTTGTAAAATATATATTTTTTGTGAATCATTATTTAAAATGATTGCATCAATTTATATCTTTTGATAAAACTTCAAAGGTGTATAAAATCTATTATAAAGTTTTGAATTATTAGAAAAATTGCTTAATTTAGAAGAATAAGAGAAATTTTAAAATTGATGCTTATAAATTATAATATTGGTAAAATAAAATTATTTTTTATACTTTATTTTTTCTAAGAATGAAATATAAAAGTGTTTTGAAATGGTCTGTTTCTAATGTGAAGAAGTTGAAAGATTCGATAAGTAATTTTTCTTAAAAACACTTTCAGAAAAATAATTTTGCTTTTGCTTTTTTATTAAAGATTTTAATTTTATTGTATATGTTGAACGCTTCTTCGTCAATGCAAAATATATGAAATGAAGTTGAAACAATGAATAATTTAAGCACACGGTCACACAATTTTATGAAAGTTTGTAAATTACGGTGTGCGAGTAAAATCCTATAAAACTCAATTATTCAAAAGAAATATTTTTCTAAATATTTAAAATAATCATTCAGCAGTTTAATCGATTTTACTTTATAAACTTGAATAAAAATTCAGTGGTTTAAATTTAATTCATTTCTTTAGATTCTATGCAGATTTCAAATCAAGAAGATATTTTTTGATTGTAAAATTGTTATACATTTGACAATATTATTTATTTAGCTGCCATGTCTGTTTACACGTTCAAAATAGTATCTTTAAAGTTCACTGATATATTTAATTTATGAAAACAAATGAGATTTTTATCAAATTAACCGTATCATACAGTTAAAGGATTATATTTGGTGTATCTTTAAGATAAATTTGCCTTTTACTCATTTCAAAGTATGAATTAAAAGGGAAAAAAAAGGAATCATTCAAATCAAAACAAATCATTTTAAAAAAAAATTTATCTTTTAAAGGAAAATCTTAAATTTATCATTTTTCAATAAAAAAATTTAGTTTTTGAATAATTATTTCTGTACTTTGTAATTAATTATTATAATAAAATCATTTTTTAATCTAATTTATATTTAAATTATTTTATGAGTTGCTCCTCTTTTGCAAATTTTCTTTTCTATGCATGCCTTCAATAAATAATACAACACTTATTTAAAAAAAAATAAGATTGATTGGCATTTCTCTAATTGATGAATTATTTACATCTATAATTTATTACTGTAAAAGTTGCTAAATATAATATGCAATAACTTATAGGTTCGTTAAAAAGTTTTTCCTCATTTTATTATAAGTTTGAAAACAGAAGTTTTTCAAATTTTTATTAATGGAGTATATCAATACTGTTTGATATTCATCATGAATAACTAGATAACATGATTGGTACTTTATAGATTATATGTCGGTTACACTGTAAGGTATAACATTTCTGAGGTGGTATGCACGCATGCAGTGTTATCGAATTCAACTACTCTTGCCAAACTCTTAAATCGTCATTTCCATTTTATATCCAAAAAAGTTTTTTGGAATACCAAAGATAAAATCCAACTTTATTATGACACTCAAAACCCTCTTTCTTATCAAAATCATGTACCAACATTTTTTGTCATTTTTTTCCAGTTGAAGATTAACAATGAATTAAATGGAAATAAAAACAAATAATCATAAAAAAATACCAAAAAAATTACTCAGTGTGAGCTAAATTTCTCTCTGAAATCATAACCATCATATGCACAGTAAAAAAATAGCGAAGTTGGTGTTGGAAAGAGGGGTGGAGGAATCAATCGGAAAAAAAAATACGCTTTTAACAGCTTTCCTGTAATCTCTTGTGCATTAAGATAAAGAATGCATTAGTTTTCATTGTATCTGTGTTAAAACATGTTGTCACATAAATGGGTTCATTCATGCTTTTTCGAGATGGCCTTCCAACAGGTGGGTCGGAGGATCAAGCTTCGAGGTCAACTTGCTTATTAAAACGATCCACGGGGTCCCAGAGGATCTCTACTTCGATAAGACAGAAAAATAATTGTTGAAAAGTGTTGCTGTCGGGATGGTGTTACTTTTACATTCTGTAAGTGACAAGCGAGGAGATTTGAATCGGAGAAAATTTAGTATAATCTTTATTCAATTAACTTCTGACAGAGAAGTTAAACAATCGGTTCATGTGATCTTTTCTTGAGTAAATTTAATTTTAAAAAAAATTCACTATGAATATTTTTCTGTATGTAAAGATTTGACTTTGTAAAATGTATTTTATAATCTTGCCATTTTTTTTGTTATAGGAAAAAGATTATTACTTATTTTGAAAAGTGTTGATCTGAATATAGAAAATGAAGATCTCTATTTAAAGGGGGAAAAGTTCATTTTTTGCAGGTAAAAACTTTTTTCCTGTTACAACTTACTACTTATAGAGACACAATTCACATGAAATGTTACATAAGTATTTTTTAAATATAAACTTAGACGATAAATTTAGCAATTGATTTTTTAGCAAAAATTATTTTGCAAATCTAATAGCATAACGAATTACTTTATGCAATATTAAATGTTTAGAATTTCCAACATTGTTATAGAGATATTTTTTAAAGTATTTTAATCAACCATATAATCAATTTATCATTGTTTTAAAATAACCATAAATAAAAAAGTCATTATTAATAGTTTGCTTTGAAAATAAATGCAAATGAAACTCTAGAATTAGGATATTTTAAGTGCGGATTGTTAAAAATATTATAAGATATTTAATATTCAAATGACACTCTATATAGCATTTTTAAATATTAAGCCCATAACAGTCTCTTATTTAAGTACATAAATATGTTATGTGAAATAATTATAATAAATATCGATATATATCTTTCTGTAGTCCCTTTCTACATCCAAAGCTTATAGTTTTGTCTTAAAATGCGCATTTCTAGAAACTTAAAATAACGTAAACTTAAAAGTCTGCTATATGAATTATTGCAAACAAATTTATCAGAGATGGTTGAGGAAAAGTCGCTTAACCCAACAGAGGATCAAGGTAATCAACATTTAGCCATTTTTTTCAGCTATAGTAAAATCATATATGTAGTAAATCGTAATTAAAGCAATTTTTAAGACTGTTTTATGCTGATAATTAATTTTTTTCTATGTTTTGTAGTGAATGTGATTGTAAATAACTAATTCGTTAAATAATTGATTCAAATAATATAAATTTCGATTTTCATTGTTAATTTTGTAAATATTAAAAATTATTGTCCAATTTTTAATAATTATTTCTATTGGTATTTCGAGTGTTTAAAATTGAAATTCATTCCTTTAGATTTTCAATCAATTTATGTTGCACATTGTGATTAAGTATATGTGAATTTAAAAAACAAATTTGATTTTAAATAAAAACATTTTTAATAAAACGATAACGATTTTTTAAAAAAATGATTTTTTAAAAAACGAAATAACCTAGTAAAATAAATTTTGCAATTCAGAAATAAGTTAATATATATTTCTAAGCACTAATCTAGTAATCCAAATTCCATCAAAAAAAAAATCACGAAATCTCCAAAACCACTTGTTTTTCAGAACAGTTAAAAAAACTGGTGGTATGTACCTTAGAATAAATATAGGATAATATAAAAAAAATAAAGCACTTTTATACGCATATATTGTACAGTTTTAATAATAGGCTGTAATATCTGTCTTGAAAAATAATTTTTATACGAGTTTAAATTTTCTATGTTTAAAATTGATTATATTTATATATTAAAAACTTTTCTCAGATATAAATATATTTGAGTCTAAATTCTGGTTTCTCAATCATCGATTTGTTTTTGTGTATTCTAGATATATATGGCCCATTGAAACAGATGACGTATTCACAGAATTTATTGGATTATTTCATGAAATTTAATTTCAGAAAACCTAACAAACATTAAATAATACGGTACTTGTATTTCTAAGAGAAATATTAATTTATTCTTGATGAAACATTTCTGTCAGAAAGTAAAATAGACATGCACATACAATCGATTTCATAGTGGCCTTGTTTTTTTCCATGGTTTTTAAAGATGCTATTTATTCTTTATAAAATTTTATTTTCACACATTAAGAGATTTTTAAGTAAAAAATTATAACAATTCAAATTATACAATATATTTCTCAATTATTTAATATTATAACTTAGTAGTAGTTCATGGTAAAAAATTGTGTTTTGTCTCTAAAAAGTAAAACCGTATCTTAAAAATTCAGAATATTTATGTTTAATTACTAAAATATCAGATTTTTAGAAACAAAAAGTATTATGAACTGAGCTTGTATAATATATATATATATATATATATATATATATATATATATATATATATATATATATATATATATATATATATATATATATATATATATATATATATATATATATATACTCGTATGTTGCCGACTAATATTTAATTCTATTTTTTGATTTTCAAATAGTACGTCACAAAATTAAACAAAATCATTTTCTAAAGAATTTTTCTTTTTTTTTTAAGGAACTGTTCTTTGCTTTAATCTATGTTTTACTATTTTATGTTAACTTAATGTATGTGACAATTCAGTACTTTCAATATCAATAAACAATATGTTAAGGTAGAAAAAATAAAGTGTGGGATTTCTTTTGTTAAATTCGTGTTTTTTACCTGCTCATTTTGACTGAGACACATTTTTGTGGTTAGTAAATCTTTGCGTGTGAACTCTGCTAGAAAGATGGAAATTTTTCTCCAGTGACAGTAACTGAAAAAAAGCAGCAATTCTAAATTTGTAACATCAATAGAATCGGTGTAATTACATTACCAACCAAGAATTACTGTCTGAATTATTACGTCATAAATTAAAGCATCATT
This sequence comes from Latrodectus hesperus, assembly GCA_037975125.1. Lineage (NCBI taxonomy): Eukaryota > Metazoa > Arthropoda > Arachnida > Araneae > Theridiidae > Latrodectus > Latrodectus hesperus. Next base: position 18,288,871 of record JAJQOW010000014.1, read on the forward strand.
AAAATCTAACCGCAAAAGTTAGTCATTGATCTTTCTTTCGGAAGGATCTGTTATTCAATCTCTAAAAGCAATTTGTATTATTCGTAATACTGTGTAAAAATTATTCAATGGAATCTAAATTTGCGTCTATTTCTGTTAATATTTGAAATGTAATATTTAAAATTCATTTATATTTTATCAACATTAATCATACGATACAAAATGGCAAAGTGTCTTTTAACTAGCAGTATTGAATAGTTGAAGATTTAGCATTATACAATAGCTCAAAGCACGAAAAATCGCCGAATTTGCCTTTATCGTGAAGGATGCAGCTCTAAGATTTTATTTTAAACTATTATGCCTTTTTCTGATAAGAAATAGTTTTGAATTTTCTGTTCCAGTATAAGAGGAAACTTATAAAATTCTAAAAATTTTTCCTTTTTCGAAAAAAAAAAAAAATATATATATATATATATATATATATATATATATATATATATATATATATATATATATATATATATATATATATATATATATATATATATATATATATATATATATATATATATATATATATAATATATATATATATATATATATATATATATATATATATATATATATATATATATATATATTTAAAGCATGATTGTATATATCATAGGCAAAAAATTGAAAAATACAAGAATAAATATACAAGTCATACGCTTAGCAATATATTCAGCTGAAAAGCAGCTTAAATAGAATTATTAAAATATAATTAATTGTAAATTTTTATGGAATTAAACAAATACCAAATGGAGAATAATAAATTGAAAATAGGAAATTTAATAAACAGATGGAAATTGTGTTCATTAGATAGTTTAAAAATTTTAAAGAAACATAGAATAAAAGTGGAACGAAGTAGCAATATGGCCAGCTTCTTCAGGGAGTGTTAACCCCATTAGCACAAAGTATGGCTTTTCTGCACTGGTTCCAAACTGAAGTCTTAAAGAAGCCAATGCACCCCAAAGCCACACTAAAAATGTCAAACTAAAATACTAAACCTAAATAGGAGAAATAAATGTCAAGTCTAAAGACTATTTTCTACATTAAAATGCTCTTCCATCAATATTCTTTATATGACTAATTTAATTTTAATTTCATTGATATAAAACAAGAGATTTTCTACTTAACAATATAAATTCTTCTCTTGAATGTAAAATATTTAAGATAGATATGCAAGAAAGGTTTGTATTAAAAAGTATTATGAACTGGAAATTTACGGCATTTTTTTGTGCAATTTTTTTGATTATTCAGAATTTTTTTATTTCTTTTGTTCATTTGCTTAGAGTACAATAATATAGAAATGATTCTAAAGGAAAATACGTGTTCAAATATGTAATCAAAGGTTATTACAGTACATTTCAAGTAATATTTGCTTCAAATAATGAGAAGCATATTAGTGAAAAATTTACTATTGTTACTTGTGAGGTTCTTTATTTTTACTTCTTTGTAATAAAAATAATGATACCCATAGAATACAATACTGTTAAAATGAATAATTGACTATTGTGGTAGTCTAATATTCTTATATGTGACAAGAATGTTGAAATATATCTCACTTAAGCTATATTTTTAGCAATAAAAATTTATCTCGGTTTTAAAAGTTATAAAATTGTATTTTTAACCTGGGTGGAAAAAACTAATTATTAAAACTTAATTAATGCTTGATTACTTAGACATTAAATAATATATATTGAATGAGAAAATTACTTAAAAGCAATTTAACTTTTAAACAATACAAAAAGTTTCTTCCCAAAAATCATTTTATTGAAAAGAAAATGTTTTCTGAAGAAAATTATTAGAGGAATATAGCAAATGATCGACAAGAACAAAAACATTTTCATGCATTATCATATTATTCTTATCGATTTTTCAGTTGTATCCCGAGGAAAATCTAACAATCATTTCCAAAAAATTGTTCTTTATGATTATAATACTTTTCTCTCAAAATATAATATTCTAAAACTCATAAGTCAAAGCCAAAATGTTAACCTTTCATTTTTCTTAGGAACATTCTTTTCACTTAAATGATCACTTTAGAAACTGGCAAAAGTGATGCCACCACCACATTGCAATATTTTTTTTTTACTTCAAATGTGAACTTTTTCGCCTTTGCAGATCTAACATCAGATAGTTTTGGGAATTTTTGTGTCAGAAGGCTCCACCCACAGCTAGGCAACCGATATCCCTAAATCGTTTTCTAATAGCATCAAAAGCAAAAAAATGTCATTATCTCACACTCTCCCCAATTAAAAAGACACATTTATTCTCAAATAATCTGGCAACTTTCGCACAAGAATGACTGTGGACACGAAGAAAGAACTGTTTCCAACATAGCAGATTCCATTTTTTATCGTTTTATTTTTCGACCATTGCCACAGACAGTCTGTTAAATAGTCGTCGAAATGGCATTGTTAACTTTTCTAAGTTGTGTGTGATGAATAACGTTTGCTTTTTATTTATCTTAATATTTTATTTCATTTATTCTCCCTTTCGTTTTCACATTTACTAGGACTTTTTTTTTATATCGTTCTGCTTGTGATTTTTCACCATTTTTTTTTTAGCAATAATCGATTCTTCTTCTCACGTTGCTGTTGTCACTAACTTTTTTTTGAGCTTCTCTTCTGTTTCTCCAGTTTTTGTCGAACATCAGATTATGATTATTTGTGACACAAAAAAGAAAGCAACACAGCCCCTTATAAAATAGCTTGGGCTTATTTTCATTAAAAATTAAGCGAAAGAAAATCGATGTTTAAATACGGAGAATAAATGCTTTTGACGTGTAATTATCCGAAAGTTGGAACATTTTTTGAAAAATTTTTAATTCATCTTCTTTTGCTTTTTTTTTCCTTTCCGATTTCTCGTGATGTAATTTTCAGGCACTTTTTCATTATTTATTGGAAAAATAGTTTTTAAGGATCTCTTTACGCGCAAAGTTTACGCAACTTAATCTCTTGACTTTTTGAGCCTGAAATCTCTGATGAAGTTGAGCGTGTAAGCTTTGTCTTTGCTCATAAAAAATATCTTTCACACTTAATGATGTTCGTCTATCGATAAGATATGCCAATAAGTTAAAACTAGTTTTATCTTCATTACAATTGATTTTTAGGTTATGTTATTTATAAATATTATCTATTTATATAATTTAGCATCATGTTTGTGATTGACTGATAAGAACTAGTTAAATATTTTTATATCAATATACTCAAGACAGTTACTTTCATTAATTTACAATAATTAATATATTTAAAAAATTAGTACTATTGCTAATTCCTTATTTATTCAAAATGTCAAGCGCACAATTAATGTTTCTTAAAAGTTATGTAATATTCTTCGCACACACGCATATATATATATATATATATATATATATATATATATATATATATATATATATATATATATATATATATATATATATATATATATATATATATATATATATATATATATATATATATATATGTGTGTGTGTGTGTGTGTGTGTGTGTATATATATATATATATATATATATATATATATATATATATATATATATATATATATATATGTTAATTTATCAAATTTTTAACTCATTGTCTTTGAAGACATAAGATAAATTATTTAACTATGCGATTCTCACATACATTTCTTCAGCCAAATAATTTATTGAATTGTAAGGTAAAAATGTGAATTCTATACTAAGAAGTTAAATTTGTCTTGGTCTTCGATGTTTTTCTGCATTTATTTCCATTTCTCTTCTTATTAAATTTTCTACAATATTTTAATCAAATAAACTTTGATCACTTAAGAACATCGTAGGGAAATATTTTTTGTGCACCATCAGATAATGAAAACGTAAATAAATAAAAATTTATCAGTAAAATAAAAGAAAAATACTTCAAAATGAAATTAAAAAAGCAGTTGTATATTTAATTATTTTAATAAAATATTCCATGAAAAGCAAACTGTCTTTTTATCGATCGAACAGAAATACACAAGAATTATAAAATCTCAAAATCATTAATAATGTAACTTCATCATAAAATATTGAAAAGGCATTATCTTAATGTATCTTTAGTGATTCGACACTTATGATAATATTACTATAATGCTTTGTGCAGAAATTAAATCAATTTTCTGAAAAAAATATAAGTCTGTGTGTGTTTTCAAATTTATTTATAACCGCCGTATATATTTAGACTCACATAAATGATATGTAAAGAATCTATATTTTTCAGTAGATTTCTAATAAATCGATATAATTCACTAATCCTTGTAAAACCAAAAGCAAATTTATTCGCTTAATTTTTGTCGCAAAATATACATCATGATAACTTTTTTTGGAATTTTCAATAAAACACAGTAGTAACTTCCATTCCATATACTAGTGATGCTTGTTCTTACATTAATTCACTTAAGATGAATAGTTAATTGTAATTTCACACTAAGAACTACAGGAAGAACTGAAGAATGGAATGAAACATTGGAAGTATAGGTAGATTTGTGACTTTTCTAATTTGCTTAGGCAACAATTAAACTATGTATTAAATTAATTATAATTTTATGATAAAAATCTAACTGAAGATTCAATTTTTATGCCTATTTACTAACATAAAGAATTAAGTATAATTATTATACAATGAAAAATTATTAATTTTACTTCTGGAGTTACTATAGTTAATTTATTTTTCATACAATTTCGAATTTAATTTAGGCAATACAAAAAACATTTAGAGCAATACTAAAAAATAAACTATGGACACATTTCTGACTATAAACAGTGGTCTTCAAGAAGCTGTGTTAATAAAAATTTCGGACATCATAATTTAAAATTTGGTACTAAACACATTTTCCAACATTTCTACTTACTCATACATATTTTCTCCTCTTTCTCTATTCTCAAGTTTGCTCTAAATATGCATTATAAAAAAACTTCCAAATTATTCCAAGCAATATCACAATATTTCGAGTTCCAATCTTTCAAATAGTTTCCTTAAGATTTCCCATTTGGAAACTTTCATCTAATTTAAACGCAGTTGAGAAATTTTGGAGAACAAACAACATTCTGCTGCAACAAGAGCCAACTGTATTGACTTGTTGTAACATTTACTTCGTCTCTCGCATCCAAAGTTTTAAAAGTAGAATGAGAAACGGCGTCAAAAGGAAACAGAAGTATATACCGAACAGTGAAAGTAATTCTGTGCGTTTTTCCTCTTGGAACAACACTCAAGAAAATTGGCTCCGACCCTCTTTCAGTAAGCGAACTTTTCCTAAACTACGTGCTCTTTTGTTGGTAAAGGCCATTTCTATACAAGAACTTTGCAATAGTAAAATATTTGCATAAACATTATGGAGAACTTGTTCCCGTATATGTTAATAAGGTATTATTAAAGCAGAGGGATTTTATATTTCTTGTAAGTTAAAATTGAAGTGTAAAGTTGGATTTATTTTAATAGTTACTCTTTTAAGAAAACTCTTTTAAAACATTTTCCAAAATGAATATGAAAAATAATTCTGAAAAATCAACCAGTATATAGTTATTGGTAGGAAACTGTTATTAATTTGCATATAAAAATTTTTCTCGCTAAGTGTTTCACTATATATTATAATATCTTCTAAAATTTAAATTCATTTTAAATGGACTTATATTAGATTTTATTTTTGACTGAAACTCTGTGAAAATTATATTTATCACGATTCTAAACTGCCAACAACAATATTTTAAGAGTTAGTAACTAGCTCAAATAATGGATTTGTGCTGGTTACGTTTATCGTAGAAACATTATAATTTTCCTAAATAGATCAAATACATTCATAATTCAGGAAATCAGTTTATTACAATGTTTTACATAGTTTTTAAGTTGAAACTATTTTTGAGAAACATTATTTCCTCTTATGTTTAAGTTTGATACCACATAAAAATGTTTATAGGTTAGTAAATTTTGAGAAAAAGTTTAACTATGAAACATTTAAATAAAAAAAGTAGAACTTAAGTACATTAATTATTTTCTTTTGGCAATACTTTGTGGGAATCCATCTTTTATTTGACTATTCTTTTGGTTTTTAACCAGTTTTCAATCATTCTCTTTTCTTTCATTTCTGAATAATTAAGAACTTCGCAGTTGTGTTATTGAAAGATTTTACTTTAACTATGGTGATATAAGGAAAGTCCTGGTTGAAAAATAATACAGAAGAATTTTACATATCATGAACTATATGAACCTCAAACATAAAAGAATTACCAATTCATGATCATTATTTATTTTAATTATTATGAATATTTACTGCAATGATTTTAAGGTAAAATTGCATTTTTACTTATAAATCATCATTTCTTATAAAAGTCTATTATATGGTTTTTTTAAAAAGTTACGAAAAATGGCAGAAGTTTTATGAAATTTACATTTTAGTTAAATTTGTTTCTTGGCATATAATTCGTACAAATATGTGAAATATAAAAATATTAATTCATTTTCAATGTTCATCCTTGATGAAAGGTAGCTAAGAAACAATATCGCAAGTAAGAAAAATGTAACTTTTCTGGTGAATGATTAAATTCTAGTAAAAAACAATGCATTTTAATAATTTAATATCAAAAACAAATATGTCATCTCATCCTATAATTAAATGCAAGTATCTGAGATTCATTCATAAATTTTTAATTAACAAGGTATGGGTTCTACCACATTCCAATTGTATACCCTTAAATAGTATCTATAACATTAAATCATTTAAATATGTGGTTCAAATTTTTTATCCTAAATTTTCCTTTTTAATTTTGTTCTTATAATATCATTTTTTAATTTTAAAATCGATATATGATCAAAAATACTTTTGAATATTAATTTATTTTTCCAATTTTTCAGAATTATTTAAAATTTATTGCTAGAAAAAATATGATTACAGAAGCACAAAATCTATTATATCTGGAAATTAATTATTGACAAATATTCCTAATTCCCATTTATTATTTAATTGAGTCTATACGATTCCTTAATATTTTATGGAAGCATAGACAAAAATTAAACATTTTCTTTTATTTAGAGTGTGTTTCATCATCGATACAATACATCAACAAACTGCATATTTTTATTCGTCTTATTGTAATAATAACAATTGATTTTATATAATAATCCTAAGGTGCAATTATTTTTTTCGATGCAAGCTAGGTCCTTCTTTTACATCATTAAACCTATTAAGTATTAAATAATTTGGTTTTTATAAATATTACGCATAATTTTAATTTTAATAATTACATAGGCTTAATAAATTATGTGTAAACATAAACACACTTATTTTCCTATTTACTTTATTTGTTACAATGTTGTTATTATTTAATTATAGATTTGCTCTGTTGTTTTCTTTAATAAATCTTTAATTATATCATTCAATTCTTTAATTTGTTCTGAACAAACTAACTAATATTTACTAAAACATAAATAAAACATCAGCATAATTTATTACTTAATAGAAAATTAAACATACTTTAATAATAGAAAATTATTTATTTAATTAAAAGCACGCATTTTCTGTCAATAATTTTTGGTTGAGTAAATACAATATAATAAACAAAAGAATTTTTATATTATATACATTTCGCAACATTTCAACATTCAAATACTAAATGTTGCATACATATTCTGTGTTAAGCTATTTGAAAAATTTTAAAAATTCCGATGTTAAATATTTATTTTCTATCAAGAGTTTTTTATTCACTTTCACGAATTTCTTAAAATCACATTACTTTATTTGATTTCAAAATATACAAATAATATTTCCCTAAGTTAACTATGCAAATGTTCTTTTATCTGCTTTATGGATGGTAAAATTTTCCTCGAAATATAAACAGCAAAAGAGAGGAATTTGAATCCAATAACTTAGTTCTAGCGTTCTAAATAGGATTATGAAATAAAGAAAAAACGTTTGAACATGAAAACAAGCTTCTTATAAAATTAGATCGAGCTTTCGATAGTTATTCCTAAACTTTAAGACTAATACTTTGTTTTGTTTTCCTATCTTACCTTTTCGTCACTCTTCTACATCTTACACAAGTTCTTTTGGGAGTAAAAATTTCTCACGTGAACATTATTTCCATTTCATTAAATACAAAACAATTATCTTTATTACATTTTTTAACGTTTTTCTATATCTTTTATTAGGATGTTCATATAGATAAACAACAGAATTGAAAGGAATGTTTTTTAATAAGTAATAATAGAATACCGAAAGAAAATTTTAGCTCAAGTCCTTATTAATTTACTCTAAAAATATTCAAAATATTTTTATTATTTTTCTTTTGATGTCAAAACAGGATAAAAAATTATCGCAAATAAATTGTAATAATTTTTAAATAAATTTATTTCGAATAGTTTGTAATAATTTTGAATATTGTTTCGAAAAATCATGTAGCACAGCAATAAACAAATATTTTTCTTAAAAACCCGATTATTCTAAAAAATTGTAGCCAAGGTAAATAGAATTTCAATCACTTTATGATCAATTTTTACATTGGAGAGCCAATTAAATTGATAAATATATATTAATTCTCAACAAATTATTTCACTTAAGGCAGAAGTTGAATTCGCGTACAATTGAAGGATGAGTTTTACTGTACGGTCACCCTTGGCGCGTTTTTTTGTGGCGCCAAATTTGGCGAACATTTTTACTGGAAACCTGGCAAACTAGTATTTTGGCAACCCTATTTGTAATTAATTTCTCATGAATATTTACCGATTTAAATTCATTAATATAAAATTTAATCAAAAAATTTTATGGAAAATTTAACATATCAACTTTATTAATTTAGTATTAATGTTTGAAATCAATAAATCTGCGCTTTTTATTAATTTTGTAAAATTAGTTGAGCATATTGTTACATACCAACAATGTAAGAAATATTTGTCACTATTTCAGCCATTTTCCTCCCGCCGTTTTTTCCCGCTCGGAAATTCGCCATACGACCTTGGTGACGTTTTGAAAATGTCGCCAAGGGTGACCGTATGGTAAATTTTTACCCAACTGAATGATTAGCAATTCAACTAATAATACTGCTAAAATGGCTTAGCAATTAAATATACAACATTAATACAAATTGGTTTAGAAATTAATACAATATGCAGAACACTTGACTATGTTGATGTGAGATTAAAATTAGATATTTTAAGGGCTGACACCCAATCGCTTTTATCTGCTAGAAGGGTTCATTCATGCTATGGAAGGGGCTGTAGCATGTTGAATAACGAACAATGATGATCTAAGGACACTTATCTGACAGTCACTTTATTTTATCATTAAATTCCTTGCAGCAACCATTGCTGCCATAAACTGGGCACACTTGTATCCATATGCACCTGTGGCCGTCTCTTGGTCAGTTTATCCATCTAGCTTGACGCTTTGTCGTAGATGATTCCTTTCAAAGTCATCCATTTAGTAATAATATCCTTGACAATGACATAATTCGTTGTTCTTCAGAAAAGGTCTTCCTTGTATCACTCGGAAAACCAAACAATGGTAAGACTTTCGGAATCAATACCTGTTTTGTACCATGCGAGCTTCGGAAAAGAAATGCACGTTATAACTAGAGTCAAAGTTCATTGATTTTTGAAAATTTAATTATTCGCAGATTTCGCATAGAAAAAATTGCATACGAAATTTTCAAATAATCTATTACTTTTTCTCCCTAAAAGTCTATATATAGAAAATCTAATCCTAATCATGTGCTTTTCTTTTGTATTAATGCTTTATATTAAAAATTTTAATTTTGGCTTTTAATTTAGCATTCTAATCACGAGCTGGTCTCTTATATTAATGTTTTATTTTAAAAATTTTAATTTTTGCTACTAACTTTTAAGTAAAAGAAACAAAGATGTAAGAACGCGCTGAAATAATTATTATAAAAAAATGATATTTATTCTTTTGGTCTTCAAAAGAATAAATTATCCTGAATTACACTCTTTCTTAAATTCAAATAAAAAAATTACCAATAACAAGGATAAATAAGATCACCAATAAATAACAATGAATACAAATAAACTGAAATTTATTTGTATTCATTTTTCAATGAGAGAAAGGGATATGTGAAAATTTATTAGTTTTAGCACATAAATTTTTATATATATCTATAATAGGGGGGAGGTCTTCGACTTGGTTTTTTTTGGAAAAAAGAAACAAAAAAACATTCAGTAAAATTTCTGGATTCATAAATCTACTACTATGTATTGAATTTTAGGGAAAAAAATGTGACAGTGGTTTTTGCCTTTAGTGATAATGTGAAACAGTAATTTTTTTTATAACCACCGAAAAATACTGATTTCGTAACCCTAAAAAAATAATCCTTACAATATAAAATGTAAAATTTTGAATATCCCGAAATATTTAGCTATTCATATGAAAGGATTTTTTCCTTTAAAATGGGTTAATTTATCATAGATGGATGAAGATCCAGTTGATTTTTACCGCAAACTTTTAATGGTTAGAAATCTACATTACATTAAACTATAAATGGCCCCTTTGGAATAAAATATCTTATTTAAAAATGCTTATTCAGTCATAAAATAAATTTTGTTTTGGGTTATAATGCTATTTGGATTTTGTATACTATCATAAATTATAAACAAAGTTGTTAAAAAAATGATAATTTTGTGAGTTTGAAATCAGCTCTATTAACCTTAAATTTAAATCTTGTGAACATAGAAGAAAATTTTTTAAGGATTCTTAGCTATATTCTTCATCAAGTACTATCACAGTTATTCATTAAATACTATTTATCAGTTGACGGTATCTTTCATTATGTAATATTGACATAATGGTTTTATTAGGATTGTGTTCAAACTTTTACAGTTACTTTGTTAATAGATTTTTTTCCTTTTCCCTTTGAGATTATATGTCTGGAACGGTGTGATGATTCTATTAAACTAAAGCAGTAAAAATATAAAACTAATCAAATTAATGAAATACATTAATCTCTGGTAAGAATTACTTGATAATTTAATTAAATATAAGTAATTTAAAATCAGAAAATTAATTAATTCAAGAAAATTGTGTTGTTGATATATTGAGGGAAATATGTGGAGTATATTTTATTATGTAACAGTGAAAGATTTCCTATTATCATAAATATATTAAATAGCAAGAGATAAAGGAGAAAAAATTTTATTCATGATATATACATATATATATATATATATATATATATATATATATATATATATATATATATATATATATATATATATATATATATATATATATATATATATATATATATATATATATATATATATATATATATATATATATATATATATATATATATAAATAAATATAAATAAAAATTTATTTTTTCATTATAAAAATATTTTTTAAATGCTTGAACTTATTCTTGGAAATATGAAATTAATTCATTAATCTGTGTAATTTTTTTATTTAAATAATATAATTATCTTTGCTTTCCAAAAATGGCAACACATTCGCTAATTTTTTTTCTAATCAAGGATGTACACATTTACTTATATTTACTTCTCAAAGTTAAGATTTATTTCACCTGATGAAAAAAAAATCCATAGAGATTATGTAATTCTTAAAGTGCCGAAGAAAAACAATTAAGGATTTTTATTTCCCTCACGAGAGAGGAAGGAACACAAATAAAACAAAAGCTGAGAAAAACCTCGATCCAGGAGTGTCTGTCGATTGCGCTTGGAGCACGGGAGGGGCCTTTTGCTGCAACAAGGATCCCGTTTCCTTTTCTTAAGGGCCCATTTTTTACGACTTCTTTCCCGTTGGAGGGCGGTAATTCTCGGGGACTACAGTATCCGTAAAATAACCACATAAAAGAATGCGCCTTACCGCTTTTCCAAACTACCGTTTTGTTTCTGTAGCCCTCAGCCATGATGGTAATGCTCACGTAAAAGGGGAGGCTCTTTTTTACAACGGGGTCGGGGTTGGCGGGATTTTATTTATATATATTTTTTTATACTGATGTTAGTTTTTGGGACTGAAAAAGAAGCGTAGTCAGATCGTTTTTATCCTTTATGGCAGTACGGGTAGAGACGTGGAAGGCAGCATGCTGTCGAATATTCCCTGAGACAGTGCGGGGCCTTTACGGCACCGACACATGCCATCCATTAAATAATGCATGAGCAATGCCCGAATTTATTAATGCATTGGGAAAACTTTCACACTTTTACGTCCAGGTTACGTCTTCATTATTGCCTTTACTATTCCAGGAGATCCATCCCATTAAATAATATAACACTATGTGCGTGGCACAATATGCGATGGGTGAAGAGTGAGAAGAGATCTAAAAAAAGTGCTTTAAGACCTTTCCATACAAAGGTGTTATCGATGCTTTTGTTTCTTCATCTGAATTGATATTGCTATTCGATATGTGTCATCCGATCCACATAACTTAAGTTTTGTTATTCATAAATTTGTCCATTGGGAGAAATTCATTAATTTCAAATTAAGTCATGATTGGGTATATGTCTTTATTAGAGTTTGTATGGTTAATATATGAAGATTTTGTGTCAAATATAAGGAAATTTGAAGAAAATAAACAGCAATTTCATGAGATAACAACATGAAGGGACTACCATCAAAGAATATCTCTTATTTAATAAATAATATTGTAAGCAGAAATAGAATATATTTTTGTCTAATCTAAGAATTGCACAAAATCTAAATAAATCGTGTTAAATTGAACGAATTGATTACTAAATTTCAATGCACGAAAAACATATTTTTGTTTGTGTTATTAAATATTAGTTACTCTTGTAGCCTTTGTATTTATTTTCCTAAAATATTTTAGTAATAACATCCGACGGAATTTCACATATTTCTTATTGAATATACTTTTAATGAATGAAATGAAAATTGAATATTAAGAATAGTTTACAGATTCTGTTTTCTTAGTAAGCTATAATATTACAAGATGAATCTAAATTATGTTAGTAAAATTAAAATGATTCTCTTTTAAAAAATACTTATTAAATAAGATATCGTTGAAAATCTCAAATTTATCCTATATTTTATAATAAGTTAATTTTTTTTTTACATTACGTATTTTTAAAAGATATAGATTTACAGGTATATCTTCTAAATGATGTAGGAAACACATTGTCAAAAATGCATAAGCTAGTATTAAAATCAATAATCTATTTCCAAATTTATTGGAATTTAAATTTCTGAGTGCAGCATTTTAATGACTTGTAGCATTCAGCTTGATCTACGACTTATTGGTTCTGAACGATTACTTCCTAGCTATAACTTGAGAACTAACATAACATATATATCCATATTTAAATTTTCCTAGTTAACAATTCTCATAGATTCGAATGATGTATAGAGCATTTAAATCCTTAAATATTCCAATATATCAAATGCGATTGATGAATTACGGAATATATTTGACTACATTGAAAATCATCAATGGTACAAAAGTCTTTTACAACATATTCCGGAAGGTATAGCAGAACAAAAAAAGAACTTCAGTTTCCTACTAACAGGATTTGATGGCTGATCGAGTGAACGAAGATGAATGGCATTCGGAGTCCACTCTCAAATCGATCCCCATGCGACTGATTCAATTCTTAGAGACATGACGGATATGTACCTGGGAAGGACAAACAGAATTATTATAGGCTTCTACTTCCGTGGCAAGCCAACTGTGTGACTCTAATGGGAACAATCCATCATCGATGAGTGGAAAGGTAATGAAATTCGTAGAAGCAACTAGTAGTGAGATAATCATTTTCGAGTAATAGTTGCTGATCAGTCTTGAAACACTGCCTGAGAGAAATCTCTGAGAATAGAGGGAACAAAACATTTCCGATTGCTTTTTTTCATGAACTGTTACTTAGTTTGAAATTCCATTTAGTTTTTGATTAGCAATATACCAAAAATATTATCAAATGTGAACATTTTCTGTTAGGTACTATAAGTAAGTAACATATTAATCCTTAGTTAATATAAAGATTAATTTAAGCCACATGATATGTATAATAATGGAGGAAAGGTTAGCGTCCTTAACTTCGAAGCAATAGTTCCCGGGTTCGAATTCTAGTTCAGGCATGGAGAGAAATTCCTTCCTCTCTCTGCGTTTGCCTTTCTTTATCCCTTCATTTTCGGGGTGAAGATGTCACAACCACTGGATACACACTGTATAAGATTCTATTCCCTTCTCCCCTTGTAGCCCTGAATAGGTATATCCTAAGGACATACATACATACATACATACACGTGCAGGCGAGCCCTGGACTGTACCCTTAGGTTAACGGGTTTGGAATACTCGCCCATCTCCAAGTGCCTCGTCACTTTGAGCCACTGTCAGATGACGAGGTCACACCTGAGCTGGCACCCTTCCCTCTACATCCACGATACACCAGCGAAAGGACTTTGGACGTCACATATTAACGGGGACACGTCCCCAACCCACGGAGTTCCAACATCCCAGTGAAGCTACCGAACCACTGGAGCTGTGATATCCTAAGGATATATATATATATATATAAATATATATATATATATATATATATATATATATATATATATATATATATATATATATATATATATGTATATATATATATATACATATATATATAAATATATTTTATATATATATATATATATATATATATATATATATATATATATATATATATATATATATATATATATATTTTAAATAATGGCGGGCACTTGGGTGACTAACCTTTCGCCGCAACAAGGCCGGAAACTGCTACTCATTTGTCTTTACCCAGCAGGCACCTGTGAACCAAGTCACGGAGGCGAGTAGCATTACCCGCGTCATACCACCACAGACCCGTTTATAGGGCGGGCCACATTCATACATCAACACACAAGAAAGGACAGAGAAACACAGAGCGATAGTAACATCCATGCCCGAACCGGGATTCAAACCCGGGACCCACAGCTCAAGAGTCAGGAACGCTAACCACTCAGCCATTGGTCGGCATATATATATATATATATATATATATATATATATATATATATATATATATATATATATATATATATATATATATATATATATATATATATATACATATATATATATATATATATATATATATATATATATATATATATATATATATATATATATATATATATATATATATATATATATATATATATGAGAACTCAATGGTTGCGAGCAATAAATTGGGAGACCAATATAAGTAACAGAATTTATGCAATTTATATTTTGACACAGTCTAAAATTAGTTGTAAAATCATTTAGCATCCTCCACGTTTAACAACTGGAAAACTTTTCATAGATGCTAAGCAATATTCAATTATTTCCAGAAAAATCTCAAGCACATGTCATGTCGAATATGAATGCAAAAAAAGCGGAAATTCATTATCCATTTCAAATGTTCAACATTTGTTGAGATTAAACTCGAAAATTTTCATTTCAAATAAAATACCTCGACCACTAGATCACGGTTATTTAATCCAGCTATATTGCATATAAAGAGAAAACAGAGCAGTGATTACCTTGTTTTTTTTAAATAACGTTTAATTTCTTATGATTTATATAAAAATGAGTCTTTAAATATACAAATAGTAAAAATACTTACTCACATTTGTTGAAATTTATCCTGTTAGAATTGTAATGCACTTGAGAGGGGCTTATCAAGTACTAAAATCCAAAACTTTTCTACGCATTTTCGCAAATACCTAAGAGTAAATTACTTTATCTTTAATATCGATCAAATATATGTATTAGGTTTATTCTTATTTTTAAGCAAAATATTCTATGAAATTTTAATTGATCATTGCTAAAAAATTCAGATAGAATTTTAATGTTTACAATTGGGCATTTTACAATTTTTTTTATATATAAGTTAAGAATAAACTCTACATATGGTATAAAATTATCGCTATCATACAAAAGTATCTTATTGATATGTGTTTAATGTATTTCAATTATATTTATTAGTTTAAATCATTTTAGATTACTTTAATTATTTAGATTTTTACAAATTAAATTGATTTCTTTTGTTTTAAGAATGTCCTATATTTTGGCAAACATTGATCAAAAATATAAATAAAATTTTTCTACAAATATTCTCTTGTACAATTAACTAACTGTTAAAACATTTGCAGCTCTTATCGAAAGTTTGTATTCGTATTAGTGGCTTTCATTTAAAAATAAGTTTTAGAATTTTTTTTGTTTCCTCGTATTCCAGAGAGATATTCATAATCA
>JAJQOW010000014.1:18310114-18515184 GCA_037975125.1 Latrodectus hesperus
AGTATCACATATGGGAGAAATGAATATATATCGCTCTAAGGAAAAGCATTCTGAGGATGTAAATTTGTTTTATTAAAGATTAACTATTGCCTCGATTGGGAAAAATGAAGAAAAATACAGTTTTTATGACAAAGACTGATCATTTTACCTATATTAATAAAAATACATCATCCATGCTTTATATTCAGTGGTGATTAGTTGCCAACATTGTCAAAGAAGGACTGTCGATACAATAACGCAGCGTAAAAAATCCTATTCTAGTATTGGTCTAATATTATAATAATTTTTATATTAATATTAATTAATTATGACATGCATTATCTGCCAAATTTTTTGGAATTCTTTACGCAGTCATTTATTCTAGGGGTTACATTTGGCTAATACAAGCTTTGAATAATTTTAACTTATTAAATTTCTACGTCAGCGAATTTGCAAGCGATATGTATTACAATGATATTGTTTAGAATAATTGGCTTAGTAAAATGTCAACGAAATTTAACATTTTCTTGCATGAGATCTTTCCTGTTTCCCAACTCATAATTTTGAAATTCAGTGCATTTAAATTTTATAGATGAAACTCAGTTCTTTTGCGGTTTTACTTGTCTAACTGTGTAAGCTAATTATGATATTCTTTATCTTAATTTATTTAGTAATAAGTATACTTGTGTACATTTACTTGTAAGATTAAAATCTAATATGTAAGAATTATGTCTCCTCGTTGTTAATCAATGTTATTTTGTATCTTTGATATTGCAAAAAAATACCATGACAATAAGTATTTGCAAATGTAATATAATCTAACGGATTCTCATAAATGGATAATACTATGTTTTAAGAACAGAAAATCCTGATTTTGAATCTTATTAATTAATGGTAAGCCTATTTTATAAATGAAATGTCTGAAAAAAAGCTGCCAAGGGAAATTATATAAATTGTTAAATGATCATTTAAATTACGTTTCGCTTTTAACTTGGGAAAATCAACGATTTTAAATTTTATAATCCAGTCAATACCAGTAAATTAAAAGGAAAATTTGCATATCACTCTATATTTGCACTCTTGCGAATATTAATTTGTATATATATATATATATATATATATATATATATATATATATATATATATATATATATATATATATATATATATATATATATATATATATATATATATATATATATATATATATATATATATATATATATATATATATATATATATATATATATATATATATATATATATATATATATATATATATATATATATATATATATATATATATATATATATATATATATATATATATACATATATATATATATATACATATATATATATACATATACATATATATATATATATATATATATATATATATATATATATATATATATATATATATATATATATATATATATATATACATATATATATATATATATATATATATATATATATATATATATATATATATATATATATATATATATATATATATATATATATATATATATATATATATATATATATATATATATATATATATATATATATATATATATTTTTATATACATATATACATATATATATATACATATATATATATATATACATATATACTATATATATATATATATATATATATATATATATATATATATATATATATATATATATATATATATATATATATATATATATATATATATATATATATATATATATATATATATATATATATATATATATATGCAAAAAAGTACAGAGAGAGAAAATCTGTTCATATCCTCAAAGAGGGTTACTAAAAATGATTGTTCTCTTCAAATTTTTTCTTATTTTTTGCTTGGATGTTTAACTTTTGGAATTCATATTAATTAAAGTGATTTAAAATGGTAGATCCAACTTAAATCCTTCCTCGTGTGCAATAAGTAAACGTACGACGACAACCAAATCAAATTTTATTCTTCATTTATTGATGATATTTAAGTTTCAGATTTTACATGAAGCAAAATTTTAAGATATAAGTGAAAGTGAATTGAGTACGAAAATAATACAGATGAAGTGTATCAGTACTAACGCAAATTTCATATTCCCAAAGTATCGTAAATGATGTAAATAACACATAAAAATGTTAAATATAAGGAAATAAAGTATTAAAGGATCAAAAAGTTTTTAATTGGTATTAAGCAGTATTAACAAAAGTAAAAATTAGAATAAAAGAGAATGAGTTAAATGAAAAAAATATAATATCTTACTTTTGATTACTCTCGTATAATTTATGCTTTTAATTTCTTCAAACATTTTAGTGTAGAAACGAGAAATGTAAACACACTCACACAAAACAATAGATTATTTATATTTTGGTTTGGGGAAATTTATAAATTTCTGCACTCAGAATAAATTATTCCGAGCTTTAACAATGTAGTTAATTTTAAATAAAATAAAATTGTGTGCTTAAATAATCAATTATCTAATGTGTTTATTACTCGAGGCAAAGTAATATAGAATCGTATTACTGGGAAAAGATATCTGATTAATTTTTTTTTTCGCAATTCTTATATTCATACAATTATTTCTTTTTTGAAGTCAGGGGAATAAAATATTTAACAACAACGGGAAAATTTGTTGTTAGATAAACTATTTTTTTAAAAAAAGTAAAAATAGGTGTCATTTTATTTTACTTCCTTTTTACCTCCAGCGAAATTTTCTAGGGAAATAGTATTCTTATCTTTGTGATGAAAATATTTTGATAGTTCTTTTTTTTTTAAAGCTCAACACAAATGTTCAAATTTAAAACCTTTTTTTAAGAGAAAAAAAAGACTTTTCTTGAAAATTTCGCTCATTTACAAATATTGTTGTGTGAAGCGTTTCTTAATTTTATCAAGTTATTTGTTATTTTATCATATCAGAGTAGTTTTTAATGTATTGGAAACAATATTTCATTATATTAAGCATAATAATGTTATAACTTCATTTTATTTACATTTCTTTTAACATTTAAGTATTTAATTACTACACAGGCAATTATATATATACTTAATCTTATATCATATACTTATTACTTAAAGATAAAATGAAAACATTGACACTAGTTACAAATATACGTGTCAAAATTTCTTAGCAATACTTTATTCCAAACAATCAAAACGGTTTTGGTTGTCCCTCGAAAATATTTCATTATTATCAACATTTATTCTTATAAATAACAAATAAATACATTTTACCAAGTTTACTTAAATAATTTTCCAGTATTCTGTGATGTCATTTTGATGTATATTTTACGAATATATAACAAACTTCATAGACAATTTTATATTAAATGTTTCATTTTATTTTTAAATTTTTTTACTTATATAACTTCTTATATGCAAGCTTAGCTATAATTTATACCTTCAAAATTTAATTTTAAAAAAAACGAGCTTCGTAAAGAGTTGAATAACAGATGGCCCCCGATTTTGGCGGACCTAGTGAAAAAAGAGACTTTTGTATTTTTTAAAAAATTTATCCATTCTGTGATTTAACTCCTTTTTTGCTTTTATATCATATTTTTTTCGCTCTGCTTTCTTTTATTTTTTTCATCTCGTGATTTATTTTTGATTTGTTATATAGTACATTTGTTGTACCTTCGGGCCGTGTGTGGTATTCCTTATTACACAAGAAGTAATTTTTGTTTTCCCAAATAAAAAATTATATATAATTTTCTCTTATAATAACAGCAATTAAAACTTTTCACAATATTTTTTATGTGAAATCTAATACGAAATATTGACTTAATACCATCAATTATCAGAACATAATTTATCCTAACTGAGGCATTACAGAATATACTAAGAAAAATTCAATATTTTAGTGAGTTGTCTGGTTGCCATTTTTGAGTAAAGTAAAATTCTATCTTTATATTTTTCTATAAAGCAAAACTCATGGTTTTTGGACGCATTTCTTGAACATTTCATTCTTTATTTTACATTCTACTATTCAGTATGTACAGTTATTTTAACTGAAAAAAAGAGGAAAAAAAATCACCTCAAGCGCGGTAGTTCAGTCCCTGCATGTTTAAGACAGAAATAAACCATATTTATACAACACATTAGATTAGAGATTTTCTTTGAAACGGGAACCTACAGAATACAAAAATATAGAGATACGAATATAAAGGCATGCAACATATACTGAATGAGACATTCTACCACAAAATCCGAATGGCTTAGGAAATGAAACTCGCTTTCCTTCCCTCTTTCTTTCTTTTTTTTATAAATATATATGTATGTAAATATATCGCCAAAGATTGAGGGAAGAAAATGAGGTAAAAGAAAAGAAGTAACGATGACTATATGAATATATTATAAAGAGTTCCCCCATTTTGGAAAAGAACACGGGGTGTTCGTTGAGTATTTCGATATTTCTTTTCGCTTTTTCCAATCGATTCTATCTCCGCGAAATTGAAATTTTCATGAGGAGTAGAAATAAAAAAAAAATGTTTTTTTGATTTTTATTCCTCCAATCGCATAAAAGAGGAAAAGTTACAACAACAACAAAAAAGCATGACTTTGACTGCAATTGGCTTCGTTTTATTCTCATACTTGGCTGCAAATGTCGTATAAAATTAAAAAAAACATTGTTTTGGTTTTAGTTTTTATGGCCAAACTCTATTAAATCATTCAACTTCATATGTTGGAATGATCCTTTATGTAAAAGTAATAAAGTGCTTAAATCAAACATTTTTTTTTTTAAATTTTAAGGCTGTGTTGAAAAATTAAATGAAATTTATATACTTAATATGAGATAAAAAAAAGTCCTTATATATGAACTATCATGATTAAATTAATCAATAAACTCCTAGGTTAAATATTTCGTTTTAAATTCTGAGAGTGCATTTTTGCATTTTTCAGGCTTAGATTCCAGTATATTTAACAAATATGATTATTATACCTAAGTATTATTATGGAAATGAGTTATGTAAAAATTGGTCGAAATACAGAAATTCATATAAATGAAGATAAAGATTACTTTTCCCACATAAGCCAGTATTTTCCTCCATAATTTAAGCTACTGCAACATTCATAACCGAAAATCAATCAATTCGTTGTTTTTAACCTTGATTAAGCTCGAGTGACCAGGTCTACATTTGAGCTGGCACTTTTTCTCTACGTCCCACCAACAGAAGCACATTAGCGAACAGGGATTTATTCTATGCCTCAATCGCTATTAATGAAAAGACGGGCTTTCAGCTGGGTAAGGTATAGATCCTATTACCTCCCTGTCAAGAGAACGATGTTTTCTCAACCAGGCCATCACGACGTTATAATTTGAGTTGCTATTCAAAGCTTTCCTGACCAATCAATGTAAATATTCAACATATCTTCGATTCTGTTTTAAAACTTAATCATTGTTTTAAGATAAGTTTCTTTATATAACAGACAATAAGAAACTTTATCTAAAATAATACTTTCGCTTAGAACTCAATTGATGTTTATCAATCGAAAATGAAATAATCTTTAGAAAATAGAAAGTTCCAACGTTGTTGTTGCTAAGCTATAAGTTCAATGATTATTGTTTCAGCAAACAATTAATGAAGTTCTCAGATAATTTGGCTAATAAGAAATTTTTATCTAAAACTATACTTTCGCTTTGAACTCAATTGATGTTTATCAATCGAAAGTGAAATAATCTTTTATTCCGGAAAACAGAAAGTTCCAACGTTGTTGTTGCTAAGCTATAAGTTCAATGATTATTGTTGCAACAAACAATTAATGAAGTTCTCAGAATATTTGATTTTTTTAGAATATCTCATCAGAATATTTGGTTGATAAGGAATTTTATCTAAAATAATACTTAGAACTCAATTGATGTTTGTCAATCGAAAGTGAAATAATCTTTTATTTCGGAAAACAGAAAGTTCCGAAGATGTTGTTGCTAAGCTATAAGTTCAATGATTATTGTTGCAGCAAACATTTAATGAAGTTCTCAGAATATTTGATTTTTTTTAGAATATCTCATCAGAATATTTGGTTGATAAGAAATTTTATCTAAAATAATACTTAGAACTCAATAGATGTTTGTCAATCGAAAGTGAAATAATCTTTTATTTCGGAAAACAGAAAGTTCCGAAGTTGTTGTTGCTAAGCTATAAGTTCAATGATTATTGTTGCAACAAACATTTAATGAAGTTCTCAGAATATTTGATTTTTTTAGAATATCTCATCAGAATATTTGGTTGATAAGGAATTTTATCTAAAATAATAGTTTCGCTTAGAACTCAATTGATGTTTGTCAATCGAAAGTGAAATAATCTTTTATTTCAATAAACAGAAAGTACCAAAGTTGTTGCTAAGTTCAATGATTATTGTCGCAACAAACATTTAATGAAGTTTTCAGAATATTTGGGTTCTTTTTTCCACAGAATCTTCAACCAAATCAATCAACAGCGCCTGAAGCTGTCAAGAAATCATCAACACCACGGCGCGTTTTATTGAACATATGTGTATGAGAGAAAGAGTGAGGCGAAACAACTTTTTTTGCCGGAGTACATCAATCTCTCCTTGAGTACTTGACAGATAATACTCACACAAATACATAAAATTCAAAATCTTTTTTTATTGCTATCAGTGGTACCATTCCATTTCTCGTCTTCATCCGATTTTGAGTGCCGTAGGCTCAGTACCCATCGATCAAATTCACCCAACCTTTGCACTTCCCTATCCGACTATTCCGTCTCAATTTAGATCTAGACAATATACTCTTTCCAGAAAAATATTCTATTGGTCTGTTCCGATGCTTCTTTTATTCTCCTCTCTCTTTTCTTCGAACTACAATTATTATTATTATTATATATGGATTTTTTTTTTACTTCCTCCTTAGAATTAAAAACCGCCGTCACATTGTAATATAACTTCCGAATCATTTGTAGACATCCAAAAGAAATTTTCGCATTGCTTTTTTAGTTTACAGGTGCAATTTTATTGGAATAATTGATCGAGATAATATATGTTCCAGTCGAAATAAAGTCTTAAAAAGCTGTTCAAAAATTTTTAAATTTCACTTATAACTAAGAAAATAGAATAATAATATCAAAAATGTGACATAGGCAAGTAAATTGTTACTCTAAGAATGGATTTCTGCGAATGGGAAATGTTAATCACGTTAAAGAATACAACTTTATTATATTTTTCCTTTTATTAATTCTCATTATTCTAATATTTGCTGTAATTATGTTTATTTTCGTTACTATACAAAATTCGCTATTCATTTTCATTATTTTACTGTCTCTTATAATCTTATTTGCCATTTTAATATGTATTTCATTTCGCTACGAAAGTATTTTACTTATACTGAACTAATTCTAAAGAGTATTAATCCCTAGGAGAATAAAAATCA
This sequence comes from Latrodectus hesperus, assembly GCA_037975125.1. NCBI lineage: Eukaryota > Metazoa > Arthropoda > Arachnida > Araneae > Theridiidae > Latrodectus > Latrodectus hesperus. The sequence continues at coordinate 18,317,492 of JAJQOW010000014.1, forward strand.
TATTTTTAAGTATTTAAAATAAATTTATTTAAATTATAATGTTTGAATTGTTACGAAATCTAAATTATACTGCCGTAAATATAAACTAGGATAAAAGAAATTAAATAAAAATAATTGTAAGTTTTTTTTCACTGTATATTCGAGTTTCTCTAATTTTTTTAAGATTAGATGAGTAAGAAAAATTTACATTAAACTTATAAATTTCTATTCATTATAAATTAAAATGATCCTCACATTAGCTGTTCATACATATAAATATTAAAAGTTTAATAAAATAATCCTTTTTTTAAAATTCCTTACCATAGAAGATTCCTTATTTTAAAATTCATCACCATAGAAATTAGTATGATTGTTTAATATTAATTTTAAGTCGAAAATTGATTTTATTATTACTTTTTACATAGTATAATTTAAATAAACCATAAAATTTACTAAAATACTACTCAAAACAACTCATTTCAATGAGCAATGAATATAAAAATCTAAAAGACCAATAGAAAATTGAACTGTGTTACACTTTTTCATCTTTCTCTTTAGAAAAACTCTGAAAAAAAAAAAAAAAAGATTTCTAAATATTCAGCATAGGTGATTTGCCTTAGATTAAAATACTTGCATACAAATCTGTAAAAAATCATAAGTACAAAAGTAAGCCAGTTCATCTAGCGATTTAGACAGACAGCAAGAACTATTTCTAAAGACCAATTGTAATATGCGATAGGCTGCGTTTATTCCGTTTGTTCACTGTTCTTGGGCTGATACGGTTAAAAAATCTATAAAAGTTGGAACAAGTATTTATTATGGCCTAGATCCAGCTTTAAGATAAAATAAATTTTCCATATTTCTAAATCAAAAATAAATAATTAAACTAAGATTTACTTCACAATTCAGTTCTTTGAATGGTTTAGAGATTGTCGTTTTAATATTTTTTTAATATTAATTAATAATAATAATATAATTTAATAATAATTTCTAATAATAATAATTTAATAATTAATTAATTATTTTTAATATTAATATTAATTTTAATATTAGTGATAATAATTAATAATAATTTTTAATAATAATAATAATAATTTTTAATGTTAATTATTAATAATTTAATAATAATTAATGCAAGTGTTTGCTCGTTTCAAGACTTTCTTATCAGACTCTAGAAAATATTAACTTGATATTTGCACTTCTGGCATTTTTTGGACACGATGAACCCTTTTGAAGCATTGTGTAAGCCATTTTAGAGATATCGGGAAAAAACTATATTCAAATAGCTAAATACAAACCTTATTCATCTAGTCAAGAAATTTGTTACTTTTTTCATGTAAATTAATTAAGAAATTATGTAGAATTATTATTTTATTTAAATTTTGTGAGAAAAGTCGATATATATATATAAATTTTACAAACTCTGTACATCTGAATGCATGTGTATAGATTACATCACCTATAAAATAAAGATTGTTTTTTTTTAAATAATGGTTAATTTATTTTTATAGATGATTTAGAGATTTCAATAACAGCAATGCATTTTTGGTGTTTTCATTGATGCTTCATATTGATGAAATTTATATAATAAGATTTAAAAAATCTATAAAGTTTACGTTGAGCATAGATTGGCCAGATGGTATTCTGCCTAATGTCCCACTTGACTTCCTTTATGAAACTATAATATATGACCATTAAAATCTGAAGAAGTTGGTCCCCAAAATGATTTACTGATATTTTTCGCGGGAAATCAAAGAATTTGAAGTAGATTTAATGAATAATTTTGTGATATGATTCAGCGTTTTGGGATGTTTATTTTTTGTACTCATGCATTTTTCATTGTTAACAAAACAAATCATTTATGCTGGATTTTCTTTGCCACCAATGATGATATTATCTTATTGATAATATTAATTTTATACTAATCCAAATATGACTTTTATCCATTATACTAACTTTTAGAGCCAGATAACATACTATTACTTTATTATACTAACATTTGGAATTAGAACTAAACTTAGGATGAAATGAATAATTTCTGAATGATTATTTTTTATCTTAAGCAAAAATAAATATCGTTTACATACACATGAAACATACACATCATACACAAGAAATAAATGAATGTGAATGTCATTTGGCATTCATATTCATTTATTTCATGTGTATGATATAGTTGTATAAGAGATCGTTTTTTACAACGTGATTCTTTTATACAAACCTATACACATACATTATAAGAAAGTTTTACCATAAGATAAATTCTTTTGATCCAAAAATAGAAAATATATAACAGTACAAAGATAAAAATAATATCAATTCTGAAACATTTTACTAATTTTTGAAGAATATTCTGAAGGTGTGCATTTTAATATTCTAAAACTTCACTATGAGTTCTTATTAAAACTTTCATTTTTAAATGTTTTTATTTTAACTTAAAAAGGAAAAATTTATTCAGAAACAGAATTAACAGGTCTTAAAAAGAAAGGAATTACTCAAGATTATATTAACTGCTCAAAATAGATATCTCTAATTTCGTTAAATATGTTTTGCCTTAATTTGCTAATTTCAGTCTATAATTCTGAAAATATTTTCAATAACTCTAATAGAATAAACGAATTTTGTGATGCTTATCTGACTGTTCTAACACTATTTGCAATTAAGTAACATGGATTTAATTTAAAAAATTCTGTTTATAAAAAACGCAGAATCTTAATTGAATTTTAATGACATTTTTATGCATACTGTCTGTTTATTTTAATCTTTATTTAATTTGTTATAATTATAGAAATAATTGTGATATATATATTTATGTGTTACAATATATGTAACAAAAAATTTAAAAACACTGCACATTTTTCTAAATATTGTTAAATGTTATTCCTATTACATAAGTGTGATCGTATAAATAAAATTTAAAAATAATTATTGCATATGTGTGTATTAAAACTTGTTATTTATACTATACAAAACATACAAATTTTCATTTACTGCAGAATTGTACAATCATTTAAAATATAAAGAAAATGATATGAAGATTTGAGAAATAAATGCTTAGAAAATAGGGGCCAGGATAGGAATAATTTCCAAAATATATATAATTATAATTCTGTAAGATATAATAAATATAATTACTTTTTTCTAGATTTAAATTTCATTTAATTTTTAATTGAATCTTTAATATTTGAAAAATTTATTTTTATTAATAAAAACATTCAATTGCCACAATATGGTTATTCATCAGTTGATTAAAAAAATCATCAAATGATTCTTAAAATATTTCAAGGATTTAATCTTAGTTTGTATAAGCCAAGATACTAATATAAATCCCATAATTTCTGATTAATTTATGATTGATTAATTGTTAGCTTACGAATTATTCCCAAAACAGTGATTCTTTCTGTTACTTTTTAATTTTCAGTGGCATTAAATTTTGAAAAACTGCATTGCTTTAGAAGAGAAAAAGCTTCCTATTTAAGTTGAACTACGTTTAAGACCAAATATTCGGATGAAAAGATTGTAAGACTAAGCAAAAAGCTATTTTGAGTATCGTTCTTTATTGATTCTAATTTTTAAGGTTATTTTGACTAAAATAGGCATCCTGATTTAGAAACTGCAACTAATTAACTTTTACTACGTGAGAGTTTTTCAATATAGCTTATATTTATATGCATGGGAAGTTGTCACGCAAGTTGAGGGTGACAAAGATGTCTGCAGAATTCTTGATATCAAGATTGCGTGATAGCAACTGCTTATAAACAAATACTATGGCATCTTATTCTCAAAATAGAGAGAGCGAATACAGAGCTTTTGAAAAGGTTTCAGTTTTATATATTGGCATTATATGCCAAACTTGATACTTGAAGTGAAGGAATCAAAATATAATGGAAATGAATCGTGATTGCCAGTCGAGAGATCATACAGAAGTTTAAAATGTATTTGTCTGTAAGCTTTTAAGGTTCATATATATGCTAAATTATAGGTCTGTTAATTTTTTATATTGCCAACAGATGGCAACGCTTAAAAACAATAATCTTTCAAGTTTATTTAAAAATTAAGCTTTATGTTCCAATCTAGTTTCGGCTTAGGTATTAATTTTGACTTTTTTTTTACACATAAATTATGTATTGTTCCTTATTTGTTTTGAATGATATTTTCTTATATGAGAAATGTAATTTTATTGTTGGTCTATAGAAATAAAACATTAAGAAAAATTAGGAATGTTGTAAATACTCATTTCATTAAATAATAAATCATATAGGAAAATTAATAAATTTATAATGAAGCTGGAATTTTCTTTTGTTATTGATTGCGATAGATATGCTCAGACTACACTTTTCCGTTTCTTCAGAGGTCACCTGAAGGGACTTACTTTCGAAAGAGATCTTAAAATACATTCAAATTGTCCTAAATGCCAAAATGAACCGGCATCACCGGCACATATTTTTGAGTGCCTGGGATTGTCTCTTGAGGACTTATACAAGACTCCTACGTTTGTTTTTTATTTCCTGAGAGTGAATGGACTCGTGTACCTCGTCTACTATACTCCTAGACATGGAGATTAGTAACAACAACAACAAAGATTGTTGTTTCACCTCTCAACTTAAGAATTCATCTAACTCATATACAGACCATTCGAAATATACGCATAACATTCCAGATTATACTAGGATTGATAAAAAAAATCTTTCATTAAATTTGAATATTTAAATAGGAGAAAATATGAATTGAAGTCATATTTTGTATATAATATGAACTTTTCAAATATCATTTTGACGGTAGTTTTGTATACGTTTATTAAGTTCATATTATTACAGAAATCTATTAATTGTATTAACCTCTCTCTCATGTCAAAATTGCATAAATTAATTTAAAATAGGATAATTGGAAATGAATGTATATGTTCATAGAAAGAGTTGTATTCAACACATTTTAAAGAGATAATTTTTTTAAAAAAAGCAAACTTCTAAGATCGTATTTCTATCAATATATTATTAGTCTTAGAATTAACAAGTTTACAATCAATTTGTTTTCTTTATGATAAATAAAGTCAACAGCCTTAATAGGTTTTCCTAAATGTTCTTTAAAAAGAAAATAATGCAAACAATTTCCAATAAGCATTTACGGGTATTTTATTCAATCAGTTAAATAAATCATCTCGTTCGGAAAGGAAGTTTACATTCAATTATACAGTAGGAAACCAGAACGCACAGTTAGTCGGTTGTATCGGGTCCTGTATTAGATAAATAAATCCGAAGCGAACCATTTATCTAAAGGCGTACATAAAGCTATCGGTTTCCTTCCTCTTAGCATTCGCCGGCGAACAAGAGTCCCCGGTATAAAAAAGCCATCAATTTCCAATATACGATGACAAACCGGCATTCGAAACATTGTTTATTGGTATTAAAAGAAGAAAAAAGGGAATACTCAATATTTCTTCTTGCACGGTCCGTTTGACTGCGTAATTGCCGGACCACCTGCGCACATCGGACAGCTTAGAACACAGAACACCTTCCATATTTAGCAAATAAATTGTGCAATAAAAAAAGGAAAAACAATGGAAAGTAGGTGAAATCGCGACGGTTGATGTTGGAAATAAATTTTCCGTAAAAGCGAAGTTGTCCCATTCGCTTGTGATTAGGTGCTGGTGTTGACAGCAATGTTAAGTTTGTAGAAGACGACACCAGTCTCGTTACTATGGAGACGACCTTGGTAATCTGACCTCTACCCCCTCGCTTTTACTGCCTCTGTCCAATCAATTCAAGTCTCGCTTTTCTCTTTTTCTTCACGGTTTTATATTTGTTTTCCCCTTAATATAAAAAAAAGAAAGGCGCAAAATAACGAGGGATAGCAGGTTTTGGTCTCAAAGTGTTCGTCTCAATGTTTATTTATTTATTTTCCCCTTTAATTTATATTCAGAAGCGTTTCTTTGTAAGATCAAGATAATATATTGTGCGGCTGTTAATTACTTTTTTGCGTAGTATCTCTTCCTCATTCAGATTTTTTAATGTCTAATTAATTTAATAAATACATAGACTTAAACTGTTAAGTCAAATATTTAAATTTATCTGAAATTGAATCTTGTAATAAGTTATAATAAATTATATATATATATATATATATATATATATATATATATATATATATATATATATATATATTATCAGATTAAAATAAATTCCAACAAAACATAATTTAGAAACATACATTTATTATTAAAATATTCAGTGTAAGATTTTTTCCCTTTCAAAAAATCTTTTTAAATTAAATGAAAGCAATTTCCGTACTTTAAAATTAGCAGTTTTAAAATGATAAAAAATACATTATTGTATTCATAGAATATGATTACATTTTTCATATAACAAAAACTAATACTTTCCTTTCATGTATTAATGTAAAATTTAACTTTAGCGAACATATTTTTACTGAAAATAAATTTGCGTTTAAAGATTCATTAAACAATCATTAATTAGAATGATATTTCCATACAAAATGGTGGATTATATATTTTTATAAATTGTCAATCCCGATCAAAATTCAAAATTGCATAAAATCTTTTTTAAATTGTGTAAGCGATTAAATTTCTTTATGGAGAAATTTAAGCATCATATATATATATATATATATATATATATATATATATATATATATATATATATATATATATATATATATATATATATATATATATATATATATATATATATGTATATATATATATATATATATATATATATATATATATATATATATATATATATATATATATATATATATATATATATATATATATATATATATATATATATATTATTGAATTATTGAATTTTTTTGGATTTGGGGATACATATAGGTCATCGTTCACGGGGGCAAAGCAATATTAATTATTTCTCACCTTACTATTAAAATTAAGTTGATTCTTCTACAATGTAATTCAAAAGTTTGACTACAAGATAAACATTTAATTTCAATAAAATGCACAAAATTTTCTGGAGTTTTGATTTTTAATTGAAAGAATGCCTTCTTTTTTAAAAACAATTTAAGATCATAAAAATAAAATATGAGTTTAGATCATGAAAAGAATTACAAGCAAGCAGAAAACATTTTACTATTTCCAATACAGAATTTTTTTCAATAGTCTATCTAATAAAATCGTGATGCCACACTCTGTAGCTGATTCCAAAATTTTTAGTATTTTTATAAGTAATTTTGACCTATTTCCTTATTTACTAGCTTACTATCTTATAATTAATAAGTTCATTATCTTTTAACATTTGTTAAAATTCATGAATATATTCTCTATTTATTTTATTATTGAATTACTGATAATCAGTGTATTAACATGTCCGTGATATAACACTCTTATTCTTTTGCCTCCTCCTTTTTGATTAAAAAGTGTTTATGTATGATCTATTAGGCAATATATTCTCTATTTTTTCTTTATTGAATTCCTGTTTGAGTTCACTGCTAATCAATTATGAACATGTCCGTGATAAAACGTAATGATCTGATTATTTTGCCTGCTGCTTTTCGATTAAAAAGTGTTTATGCAGGATTTGTTAGACACAATATATTCTCTATTTGTTCTTTATTGAATTACTGTTTGAGTTCACTGCTAATCAATTATGAACATGTCCGTGATATAACAGTAATGATCTGATTACTTTGCCTGCTGCTTTTCAATTAAAAAGTGTTTATGCAGGATTTGTTAGACACAATATATTCTCTATTTGTTCTTTATTGAATTACTGTTTGAGTTCACTGCTAATCAATTATGAACATGTCCGTGATATAACAGTAATGATCTGATTACTTTGCCTGCTGCTTTTCGATTAAAAAGTGTTTATGCAGGATTTGTTAGACACAATATATTCTCTATTTGTTCTTTATTAAATTACTGGTTGAGTTCACTGCTAATCAATTATGAACATGTCCGTGATATAACAGTAATGATCTGATTATTTTGCCTGCTGTTTTTCGATTAAAAAGTGTTTATGCAGGATTTGTTAGACACAATATATTCTCTATTTGTTCTTTATTAAATTACTGTTTGAGTTCACTGCTAATCAATTATGAACATGTCCGTGATATAACAGTAATGATCTGATTATTTTGCCTACTGCTTTTCGATTAAAAAGTGTTTATGCAGGATTTGTTAGACACAATATATTTTTTTTATTGAATTACTGTTTGAGTTCACTGCTCATCAATTATGAACATTTCCGTGATATAACAGTAATGATCTGATTATTTTGCCTGCTGTTTTTCGATTAAAAAGTGTTTATGCAGGATTTGTTAGACACAATATATTCTTTTTTTTTATTGAATTACTGTTTGAGTTCACTGCTCATCAATTATGAACATTTCCTTGATATAACAGTAATGATCTGATTATTTTGCCTGCTGCTTTTCGATTAAAAAGTGTTTATGCAGGATTTGTTAGACACAATATATTCTCTATTTGTTCTTTATTGAATTACTGTTTGAGTTCACTACTCATCAATGTATTAACATGTCCGTGATATGACATTGACACTCTGATTCTATTGCCGGCAGCTTTTTGATTAAAAAGTGTCTCTGCAAGATCTAATAGGCAAACTTGCAACCACATAAATGCCTATAAAAAATTTGTCTACCAATAGTTGCCATACATATTTCTTAAATTTATTTGCAATTTTTTAAAACATGAGGCAACGTTTGACTCTTCTAATCAAACGCGAATTTTTTATTGACAGACTATCACCTTTTTTTAATGGTAAAAAGCTTTTCTTTGGTTTTCTCTCAAATGACTTTAAGTTTCATTTTCTCAATACATTTTGCATTTTTCACAATGAAACAGCTTTATTCCTTTGATTCTCATTAATTTATCGCAATGTCTTGTAAAAGGTAGATAAAATATCATGTGTTGAATCACATTTAGTTATTTATCTAATTAAAGTCTTACATCATATTTTTATTTAAAAAACATTTTTAAAATAACTGTAAAAAATTATTAACTAAGACCGCATTTTTATGCTTCTGTCATTAATAAATGCACCTTTTCTATTATCTCCATGTAATGCATATAAAAAAGTTCCCTAAGTATTTGTTGTGTATCAATTTAATATAACTGGAGTTTGAAAAAAGTGTTATATATATATATATATATATATATATATATATATATATATATATATATATATATATATATATATATTTAAAAAATAAAACTTTCATAATGTTTTTATTAAAAAATTATAGATTCTCATATTTTTATCAACCAAACCTTTCGTTTAGTCAAGAAAAAAATATAATTGAATTCCCTTTCTATTAATATATATTATTGTACTATGCATATTTGTTAAAATGTATGTAGATAAAAATAGTGCAGAAACTTTTACAATATTTAAATTTTAATTTTTCGAACTAATGCGTTTCTTTATTTTTGCTGCTTTAAATATTAATTTATAATCATATATTATATTTCATTTCCGGTGAAATCTGTCATTTTTGGTCATTTTTTTTAATAAAAAAATTTTCAAACTGATGATGAAAAAATATTTTTAAGCTTGGAGCATAGAAATGTGAATATTGAAGAAATATTCGCGGAATAATCATCATATCATTTGCTTGTCCATTTATAGTCACTTTTTACTCTCAAGATCTAATACAATTTAATCTAAAAAAGCATAAATTAGGTTCCGAATCACACAAACACGATAATCGAAATCAATGAAAAGTGCTGCCATGTGCTGTTGTCATTCAATTGACATCAAGACGATTAACTATAAAATTATTTTAAGTTTCTTGAACTAACAGTACAAAAAGTTTTATTTTGAATTTAAAAATATGGAGAAGAATACAATGTCATATATTAAAACACTGTGTCGGCCATTTTGTTTTCGTAGTAAAATGTAGTCATATTTTGTTTTCCATGCTCTTAATTCATAATTCATTATTGAAACAAACTGCAATTTATTGTTAGTAAATTGTAAAAAAATTTTTAATTATTGAAATAAATTATAAATCTTACATTTTTTTTGAAAATGTATAGAGTTTTAAAAAATGTCCAAAGAATTTTCTTTCGGTATTTTATCTATTTTAAAACAGGATCAAGTGGTATTTTAGTATGTTCAAAATATTTAAATATGTCCAAATTTACTTTTTAAGCAATAAAAACAGTTATATATATATATATATATATATATATATATATATATATATATATATATATTGTGCATTATTATACAAATGTAAAATATTTATAGAGAGTCTGCAATATAGTTCATTCCTTTAAATGTAGTTTTTTTGTGCAAAAAACTTGTCGTGCTTTTTTTTCATTTATCTCATCTCTCAGTAACCCAATGAAAATTTATTTTTAATAATTTTTCAGAGATTTCCACTCATTTGATATTTATTCTCGGCAGCACGAGTTCTGGCTCACGATTTGCTGAAAATTACACCGAGAAAACAAACTATATACAGCATGATCTATAATTAACATAAAAAAAATACCACAAGCGAATTGTTTTGTCTTATAATCATTTCAAAATCGTGAGCTGTGCCTCAAAAGCAGAAGATCTCTGGATTCCAGCAACCTAAAAATATTTTTACCTTGCTGCTCAAGACAACCTCGGCGAACGATGTGAGAGCCATTAAAAGCCAATTTTCAAGTTTAATAAAGTTACGGAACCCACCTTGCATCTGCTTCTGCAGCCGGCTTCTTGCTTTCGGACCCCTGCTGAATTGCCCACAAATTATCGCAGATCCGAGGTTAAAGTGCAACATTCACGATCCTTGGAATCTCTTTTCGTGTGAGCCATATGATCAGCAGATGATATACGCTCTTGACTCACTTATATAGTTGCCATCCTAGGAAGAAATTTTTCCCTCACACGCAAACCAGTTAAAGTAAATAATTCCATGGAGAATGTGATACAGTAGTTTAAAATTCTATATTTATTATTTTTTTCATTGTTTGCTTATGACATCTTTATTATACAATTATTATTAAATATTTTTTTATCTTATATTATTGCAATATATTTCCAATTAAATATTTCATCGGATAGAAGCTACTACGACTAAGTCGACTGATGGAGTTGACATTAGATGCGACATCTTTCTGCCATTGATACGCTAAGTTGAAATGTTTCGAAAGTACAGAATTATGAATACACTTTGGGAGCCTCGAAATGAAACTCTTTGGTTGATGGCAGGTATCGAATTAGCTACCTCCCAAACCATAAGAATGACACTCTGCTACAACAATTTTTGATGATTACAGTATAAGTAAAAAGTGGAGTTTGTGAGAATTTAGTTGATGTACTCACTCTCTCTGAATGAATATAAATTCATTATGAAAGAATTATGTGGAAAGAAGTCCATCTAAATTGAAACTAAGCATAAGTCAGTGATAATAATGTGCACATTAATTCCACATTATGTCAACACCTTGCGTTATTGATAGCAGTCTAAAAGGAAGTTCTCACTAGCAACTTATGAGTGGGAAACACTATTCACACTTCTCATTTACATGTTTACCTATCATCCGCAATTAGAATACAAAATTACAGGGTGGTCTCTTTCTTTATGGGCAATTTTTGTACTTGAGGGCTACTTTGACCCCATAGATCAAACAATAATAATATATAAGATTAATAAAAAGGCAAAATATTAATGTTGTGGAAAATTTAATTATTCGTAATTTTTATACTGATATGCATTAGCTCATTTCTCCAGTGATTTCAGACTGTTGATTGGTTATTGCTGTGACATTTAATTCAATAGTTTGTAGATTTCATTTCCATCTCCGGCTAGTAAGTTCGTTAAAGGTTGGGGTCTAAATTAATTTTTCGGCCTTTATCTAATTAGCTATTACTTGCAAAACACAACTTTTGAGGAAAAAGAAACCAAACCATTCCTATGAATAGAGTCCAAACACAGCGACTGTATTGGTTGTTAGTTCATAAACAAATTTTGGCACTCAAAAATTAATTGAATCAAAAGTGATACACTAAGTAAAGTTTTGGAGACTAATAAGAAATAAATATATTTTGTAACATATCTTTTTATATTATTATTTTTACTATGAGTGTGAAAAATTTCTTATAAAATTGTATATAAAAATATGTTTAATACTTAAATTCCATTATTCACCTGTTTTATTTTATGATAAAAATGATCTCAAATGCAACTGCTTTCCAATTTAAATTAAATATTTAAAATAAATAGTTTTGATTTCTTCGCTTGTTGTTTTATGACAAAAACGAGGACTATTTTGACCCGGAAATGCACTCTAGGAGATTTTTAATCGCTAAAAGCATGGCACGTCTGAGAGAGGAATCAAACTCATAAACTTTTCAATTGAAGAACAAAATACTAATTATTCAGTGGTCAGTTAAGTTTGAAGTCTAAAAAGATTGTGATAAAAAAAATGTAAAATAAATATCTTAGAAAGTACGTAGATATGATTACAGTTTTGTTGGAGTATGCTAATTTTCCCTGTACAGGTATTTCTAAATTTTTTATTTTGTAATATATAAACTAAAATCGAACGCAATTTCTTTCTATTTTCAAAAATGAGCATGGTATTATTAAGCAACAGCATTGTTCTTTTATCAAAGCATAATAACAAAACTTGAGCAACAAATAGTAAAATTTTAAATTGGCCAGCGGTAAATGTATTGCTTTCTGAATTTATATATAATCCTACTCAACTCAAAAAACACTTCATAACTTCCTCGATAAAAAGTTTTGCACGGTAAATAACCTGACAATAAATTTATTATGCCTACACCTTTTTCATTTTTCATGTGTAATGAATTAACTCCATTAGAATTTCCTATAAATATTTCTTTCAAAATTAAAATTTCTTGTTCAGCATGAAATGAAAAACCTATTTAATTAAATCCCACTGAAGCATGTTTACTTAGCCTTATTTGTTGTCTTCCCGATGGTCTTTTTATGGACAACTAATTTGGTTTAATGGTAGGAAAACACTCTTCTTAGTAAAGATTTTCGAACTCTACTGCTACCATTGTTGAAGAACGTTTTATGATGGTTGCACACGTCTATTCTGATTGTAAATCATTCGAGAAGGTACTCTCAGAATTCGCTTTTGTGACATTAAAATATGTCAACATTATCAATGAAGAATCCATTCGTATGGTGATATGCTTTATAAAACTTTACGACAATCTTCAGGTGTTAGATTATCCACTATATAATGTCAAAAAGCAAATTCTGGCAACTGCATAAGGCAGAACCAAACCTGGAACCTTTTATTTTAAAGAATGCAGCTATAATATAGATTCATTTCAAATTGTTGAGAGCACAAATTTAATTATTTTACAACAGGTAGGAAAGCCATGTGGCTTAGTGGTAGCGTTTCTCGCTCCTAAGGCATAGATCCGAGGTTCGATCCTCGGGCTGGACAAGGACGACTCAGTCTTTCATCCCTTCAGTGGGTCGGTAAACTGAGTACCAAGCATGTTTGGGAACTAAACATTGGGAGATCTGCTTCGCACCCCAGGGCCCTCAGGCATGAAAACAGTTATGGGCACTGTAGGCCTTGGCCCACATAGTCTGTACCATGAAGTTTAGTTTTAGCTTATAACAGGTAGTGTGTAATTTAATAACTGAAAACTATCGAAAAAACTTTTAACATCCATTATATAAGAAAGTAATCTAAAGAGGATATCTGTATCCACATTCTGAAGAGGAAAAGCCACAGTAACCTTATAAATAGGCATGTAATTAGCGATTTTAATAATTCAATAAAAATTAAAAAAGATTATTCTTTTATGTAAAGTGATTGATAAAAAAATTTCAAATTAGAAGATTTTATTATTTTTAATAAATGCAATGAATTACTAAAATATTTTTTATGTCTAAATAATATTTTAAAAAAAATAAAACTCAGTAAAAACAAATTCTTGAGAAAAAACAACTTGAAGCAACCGGGAAAAACCTTCCAAGAAGCTAGCAATCTATTGAGATTAGGAGGTAACAGCTGGTAGTTCTTTTGCTTAATACTGCAACAGACATTAAAGGATCCTTATAGTGCTTAGATAACGGTTGGCCTAAGATCACCCCAGTCAAGCGTCGATGGTTGTGGGCACCGCTCTGGAAGATGATCACATTCCCACCAGCTGCGTTACTTATAGTCTGCAAGGAACACGAAGAGCATCTTAAATCTGTGTTACTGTCGAGAATATTCTTCCGAGCATCCCAAAAGTCATTATGTTGCTGTGATGGCATCGAAAATGGGCTTATTTTAGTTAAAGGTCTTTTATTCGAGCAGCGAAATTAAAATGAGTGTGTCTGGCGATTTCGCGCAAATGTCAAGTTGGAGTTTGTGGTTCCCAGGGAAATTTAACGGCGGCTCTAGAGAAATTATGTGCACTAAACATTGTTAAGGCAGAATTCATGGTAAGCATGGATCTAAGTGCTGGTATAATGAATTAAAATTACTTTGAAAATGTTATGAACTCATGTTAATGATTTTATTGGATTTTATGGAATTATAGAGAAGTTATCAAGTAAAAATGACACTGGATATTTATAAAGCTAATCTTAAATAAAAAATGTTTTTATATTTTTCTTATAAATGTTATGTGTTTAATAAAAAAAAACTTCAGTGTTAAAGATTAACGTATGATATCGTCAATAATACTTATTACAAATTTTTAATAAAAATAAATTTTAATTAAAAGATAAATTTAGTTTATCTTATGTCATGAAGATTTAATAACTCTTATATTTATCATCTTCCCTTTATTTTCTGTCATAAGAAATTTATTTAAAGAAGGGTTATCATATATTAATATCTATCTACGTAAGTGTAGGCTATTGGCTGGAAATTATTCTAAATACAGTAATGAGTGTAAAGAAGAAATATCGAACACTTTTCTATACTGTGATGTAAATTCACTTTTTCTAAGAGGTAGAGGAGATTTTTTATAAGAGTCATTGCGCCAAATGCAACGAAATAGTTTAGAAGGAATACAGATTTCTGACAGTAACAATGACAAAGGTAGAATTTAACTTTCTAAATTTTGATTAAAATATAAAACAAATTTAATTTTACACTTCATAGAATGATTTAATTTTATCAGTATATTTAAACGGCTAAAATTTAAACAATAAAGAGAAGATTTAGTTCTGATTTTTTTTGCGATTTATTAATTAATTCTTGATTTTGAATTAAGAATCCAATTCCTTTTATCAAGTTAAGCCTACGTATTCAATGTCTTGGAGAATGTCATATTTGATAAATTCTCCTAAAATAGGCACAGATGCCATATAATCCAGGATTCCAAATTCTGAATTTTTTTTTGGCGATGAAGAAATGTTGCCAATATGACGTATTGTGACGTACGCAATGACGTAAATACTAGTGTTGCCCAAATAGAGTTTTGTGCATAACTTTTATAAGCCTCCATATCTGTGACGTAATAAAAACCAAATTGCCAAATACATAAGAAAATCCACCAAAAAATCATCAAAATCAGAATTTGGCATCCTGGATTATTCGACATCTGCATTCAAAAATATTCTATTTAAAGCAATTATTACAAAATATTGCTGAAAAACCAAAATAAAAGCTGGAATATTTTCATCTTCTACTTCTTCCATTAATGTTTAGAGAATTCCGAAAATCCTGTTTCTCAGTAGAGGCTTTGCACCCTTTCGGAAAAGGATAAACCCTGGGAGTTGTAGAGAAATAAAAAAAAGAAAAACACAAAACAATACAGTTAAAGAGAATGAAAGAATTAAAATAAAAATTATGAAGAAAAACAACGAAAGTGTTCCGCTATTTTTTATAATCCACTGGGAATTGTAAGAAAACGGAGGAAAGCTGTGTCCTGAGAAGGGTGGAAAAACTTTGCAAAACAAAGAAAGGCCTACTCAAACTGTTTATGTAGGGAAAAAGTAGTATTTTTTCCCTGTAACTCCTTCTTTTAGCCCCCTCCAACCGATTTCTTTTTCTATATATACTTTATCGAGAAACAAATAGCCTATAGAAGCAAGGCGAGCGTAAAATAACCGAAAAATGTTACGAAAATCTTGCTTCAGAAGAACCGAAGGGATTTTAAAAAGATGCCCAGTTTTATATCTTTGCTGTTGTTTTTTCTCGAATTTTTTTTATCGTATTTCTTGGCATTTTTTTTTTCAATAAGTCTATCTCTCTTGGGAGGTATAGTGAGACAGAAGGTTTCACGTCAAAGTAAATTAGTAGTATTTCTTTCTTAAGATAGTTTTGTCTTTTTCCAGGAGTTGCTATTTAAAAAAGGTTTAGTAAAAAAATTATCCATCTTTCCCTAAAGAACAAGTTTTGTTTTTAGACGGCTTATATAAGTAGAATTCATTTTTGAGCGTAGGTTAACAATATTCCAATATGTCACGTTCAAGCTTAAAACTAATAAAGTGTTCCTGAAAGTGGATTATTTTTATACTCGACTTTAAGTATTTCCTAATTCTTTTCGTAAATACTTTAGTTTTTTCTTTAGATTTTTATTCGAAGCCCTTAGGATTAACTTAATGCTTTTACTTTGATAGGAAATTCAAATATTGAATATTTTATAATTTAAATCTCAACCTATAATAAATTTAAAATATTATTCATATTTGTTTTAGATTTATGAATTTTATTCAGGATCAAAATTCCCGTGTTGCCAGAATAATGTTATTTTATCACTCATTACGCACTTCAAAAGCACATTTTTTACCATATATTGTACCACCTTTAATATACTTTAAAATTTTCTATGAAGTTGGTGAGTCTTACAAATTTTTCATCTATCTTTAAATTAGAAAAATATTTTATAAACAAAGCACACAATATTAACTACGAATGGATAGGTTATCATGAGAAAAATATACCACAAATTTTAGTCTTTATAACTGTCTTTATGTAATACTTTTATGAGTTACAAACAATATAAATTAGCCTTAAGATATTATTAATCAAATAGAGATATAATCAAAAGTAAATTTCAAACTTACATCATTCACGAAAGATTATGACTGATAATTTTACAAAATATTCGTATTTCACTTTAGTATTCAGACTTCCTTGAGTTTAGAAAACTTAGGTTTTTTGGTTTGTCACAAATCTATCCTTAGGCCTGTCCTTCATAATGAATCTTACTCGGATCAGTTCCAGCCAAGTATTGTGCTTAGGATTACCTTTTTGGTTAAGGAATAGGGACATTTTTCGATCAGAATTTCGTCTTTGCATGTACCTCACTATTAAGAAAATTGCTTCTTGTTGATTTCAGCTATTTTTAATGAATCCCCAATTTACTGATTAAAATTATAATTTAATACGTGATTCAAAGTTCTTATAGAAATAAATTCTTCATAATTTATGATAAATTGAAATACATTTTTTAATAAATAGCCATTTAAATTAGAGATTGAAACAATTTTCGAATTTAAGTATCATTTTAGAATACTATTTCATGACTATTAAGTATTAAATAAAAATAAATGCAAAAAGAAAATTATATATATATATATATATATATATATATATATATATATATATATATATATATATACATATATATATATATATATATATATATATATATATACATACATATATATATATATATATATATATATATATATATATATATATATATATATATATATATATATATATATATATATATATATATATATATATATATATATATATATATATATATATATATATATATATATATATATATATATATATATATATATATATATATATATATATATATATATATATATATATATATATATATATATATATATATATATATATATATATATATATATATATATATATATAAGTCATTCTAAAACTACTAAAATCGCAGTGGTTATAACCTCCATTATGCTTTCCAAGCGTAAAAAAAAAGTATCTAATCAGAGAGGGACAGTAATTTAAATATCTAATTTTACAGATACGTTTCACAGGTAGGAGACGGTAAAAAGAAAAGAAAACGGGAACACTCGCACACATTTCAATTTACGGGAAGTGCTTACAAACCGAGGCGTCACCGACTGTAATATCTTTCTTCTTGAACAAACGTTTTATTTTTCTGCACTTTCCACAAAGCACCCCCCTCGAGCCCCCGCCTAGTAGCCGTCATCTATAAATAAATAACTGCGAGACGACACTCTATCATTAGAGATGTGCCTTTCGGCTATTGCTGGACGTAAGGGAACTTGTGGCTTCTGACGGATATTATAAAATAATTACCCCCTCTGCATTCCTCCCCACTCTCCCTTTCATATAGGCCATCCAGTGAAAAAGAACGTTATAATCATTCCAAGTTTAGGGGAATTTGCGACATAAGGTCCGGAGCGACGAGCCTGGTAGAATGTTTCCTGCCCTTTTTTCGGCTCTTTGGAGCCGACAACCACTATTTCCAAAGGCTAGAGGACTGGATTTTCACGTTCGGATATGTGAAAAAAGCAGTTCGAATGGTTTTTTGGAATCCCTTTTCGTGTTTCCTTCAGTTTTCTTTTTCCACGAAAAGTTTCTCAAAGAATTGACTGAAGAAGACGTTAAGTTTGCGGTTAAATTGCCGACACGTTATTATGGAGGGAAAAGGACAGCTGTAGTTGAAGTTTGGGAAAGTTGAGAAGTGGAAAAAAAAATAAATAAAAGCATAAATCATCGACTGCCGTTTGGTAAAGCAAAATCGAATTTTAAAATAACTTTGAAAAGATTTATTTCTTGTCTTCCTCATAAATTTAATAAATATTTTTTTTATATTTAATGATGTCAAAACTTTTATTTGATTTAAGTACAATGATAAAACGTTGAATGTCTGCTATTGATATAAAAAATTATTTTAATTAATTTTAATACAAATCATTCTTATTCGCTATATATATTCTTAGAATGACGGTTCCAAAATGCAGTATTCAAAACTAATACAGATGTCACAGATAACAATGTCTGATTGAACTGGTTTTTGCACAATAAAGAATGTGAAATTTGCTTTCTACAAAACTGTGTATGAATTAAGAAAAATAATTAAAAATTAAATCTAAATTTTATAAGCATACAAGA
Organism: Latrodectus hesperus; assembly: GCA_037975125.1. Taxonomy (NCBI): domain Eukaryota; kingdom Metazoa; phylum Arthropoda; class Arachnida; order Araneae; family Theridiidae; genus Latrodectus; species Latrodectus hesperus. The sequence goes on from JAJQOW010000014.1 coordinate 18,336,534, forward strand.
TTATTTAAAATAATACATACATACTATTCTGGCCATTAAAATTGCTATTCGAGAAAGTAACACACAACACACGTGAAATTTATTCAACAGAAAAAGGGTCTTAATACGTAAATGATTAGATTTTGATTAAGTTTGCAAATAATTTAGTTGGTTTCAATGCATATATGTAAAATAACTGGTGGCAACAACATCTAATATGGATTTGACTAAAGAAATTAAACATTCCAATGCATACACAAATTGCATTTCAACTTTGGTGACTGTGAAAACTTCCTAATAATGACTTTTTTAATAAGGAGAAATGCTTACCAGTGTATATCTGATTTTGATAGAAGTCGGATTGCAATATACAAAGATAGCTGTTTATCGTATAGCAGTATTGCTGCTCGCATTAATGAAATTCCGTGATTATGGGCACAAAATAGGATCAATAGTTTCAAAATGGAACGCGGAGTTGAATCTCAAAATCTCGATATAATTAACAGCCGAGAAGACTAACATGTTAACCGCATAGCCATAATGGATCTTACAGATGCAGATGCTCTGAATAAAAAATGGAGTTATTAGCAAAAATTTCAAGTGTTTGCTCGTACAAGATGTTTGCAGTACCATGCACTGTCAATACAACGATCATGGCTTCAACTACTCTTAACTCTGCATTAGGCAGAGGAGCCTTTAAAGGTATGATAAACGACTAACCTGGACACAGAAAGATCTCAATGCGTTTTAGAACAAATGCCGATTTGTTTTCAGCATCATGTTGGTTACATCCATATACGGTGAAATCGTAGCGAACGTACATTGTCTGCTGGCACTTGACATAATAATACTGATTTATCTCTTGAAATTGGGATAACAACATGTTCGAAACTAAAACAGGAGATCTAATCTGGTACACAGATGGATCACTGAAAAACAGCCTCTCAGGACTGGGAGTTTGTGGCGTGTCACCAAGAACCAGCCTATCTGTAAGCCTTGGGCGATACGCAACGGTCTTCCAGGCAGAAGTTTTGACCATTATCCACTGTCTGCGACTAAATATGAGGAAGGGCTACCACGGTAAGCGGATTCTCATTTTTAGTGACAGTCAAGCTGCTTTATAGCGTTCAGTTCTTTCAAAATCAAATCTAAAATGATTTTGGAATGTGGAAACCTTCTTACAGAACTGGCAACTAGAAACAAGGTGATTCTTGTATGGGTGCCAGGGCACAAAGATATTGAAGGTAATGAAAGGGCTGATGAACTTGCTAAACAAGGATAGTCTTTTGCTCCCATTGGTGCAGAACCTTTTGTGGGACATCAATTTGAAGACCGCAAAAACCAATGTTCTTAGATGGGAAGAAACGGAAGATGTAGGAAGCTTGGCTCAACACTCCTGGTCAAACCCACGCTGGAAAGTATGATCTGTTGATCATCAGCGAGGATTGCCTCTGAAATTCTAAGAGGCTCTAGGCAGAAGATACGTTTAATCGTAGGCTTCATAACTGGGCACTACTATTTCAGAAAACACCTCCATAAAATGGGACTGTTTCAGCAAGATCCTATCTGCAGGAAATGTCATACGCAAGAGGAAACGGCCAAGCATATCATTTACGAATGTGAGGCTCTTGCCCTCCCTAGATTAACTTCTTTAGGCATCATCCATACTTGAGAGTTACATCTAGACTCCATTAAAGGGTTATCAGACTTTATTAATAAAGTGGGTGACCCGAGCAATTGGAACTAGGAAACATTGGGTTTGGAGTTAATAGAACAAAGTGCTGATAAAAGCAGAGGTGCCCAATGACATACAAACCCAACTCTAAGAAGAAGATCTCTTGAAATGATGACAGGAGATACAAGGATACATATCTATCACTTCTTATTTACATCTATGGCACACTGAGTAGTAAGCCTTTACTTTCCTATAATGTTAAAAGTTGTGTCTTTTCCTTATATTCAAACTCTGAGAATTGCTATGCTTCAGCAAGTAATCATCGTCTTCATGTTTTCAATATTGTACGCACCGTTCTTAATACGCAACATGTTTGAATACTTCACGGTTTGAAAGTTCTCCAGATCTTTCACCTATACAAAATGCCTGATGGATGGATGCCGAGTGATAAATTTCTAAAATTCTTATCACACAATTTTTCTTGATTGAACACATATTTTGAAACTTATAATGCTCAGCTAGAAAGTGAGTAATTGATACAGAGTAAAAACAATAGATTATTTTTGAATGATAATGCACCTACACACATCTAACCATAATTTCTATAACTTTCTCTGAAGTGTTTTTATAACAAAAATAACTAATAATTTAACTTACAGTTTTGAATAATATGCTTTTCTTGAAAGATTTTGAGAATAAAATTAAAAATTCTGTCTGTAACAACCATATAGTTTACCTATCTTGCACCTATTTTATCCATGAAATAAAGGTAGCATAGAAGTTTTAAAAAATGTAAATTTTTTTTATTTAATTTCACTTTAATGTCAAATTACATTTCTCATGGGTTTCTATGCTTCATTAGGTTATATGATACTTCTAATTTTTTTAACCACTGTATTTAGGACATTATTAAAACTGTAATATTTTTATAAAAAATTTTAAAAATAAAGAAATTAAGATTTATTTTTTCCATTACATAATCACTACTCAATATGAGAGAGGGAAACACTGTAAGCGAAACTCTATATTTATAATTATTAAGTTTTTGTAAAATATTCAGCATAAAGAAAATCAATATGATAAATACAAATCGGGAACACATTTGTTTATTTACACAACATTGTTTAATTTCGTAATTTTTGAGATAAACTTAGTAATATGATGTAATTTTAATAGATATGCTTTAACACATTCAATTGTAGTATTATAATTAATCTTATGATTAAATAAATGAAAAATTTCGTAACTCAATAGAATAAAATAAGGAAACAAATATGACTAAAAAAAAGATGCTGCATAAGATAATTATGTTCATCAAGTGTAACCATCTAAATAAATGCAAAGTATTTTTAATTTAAATACAAAAAAGCACTACATTAAATATAAAGTACTTTAAATATAAGAGAAAAATTTACTTCTACTTGATTCTAATTTATACTTTTAACTTATTCTGAATTGATCATAGTTTTATTATTAATTTAGAATATAATAGATTCCACCTAAACCATCTAAAGAAAGGTAACCATCTAAAGAAGTGCAAAGTATTTTTAATTTAAATACATGAAAAAAGTACTACATTAAATACAAAGTACTTAAAATACAAGAGAAAAGTTTACTTCTACTTGATTCTAATTTATAGTTTTACTTTATTCTGAATTGTTCAAAGTTTTATTAATAATTCAGAAAATATAATAGATTCTTACAGAAAGTTTATCTAAAAATTAAAAATTCAAGTCATACTTTGCTGAACATTTTTTTCCTTTATTTGAAATATGCGAAAATATAAATGTGATAAAACATTTTTATGTATTTCATATTCTGCTTTAGCAAGAAGCAACTTAACTTCATGTGACTTGAAAAATGTCTGTCTATGAATAAAAAATTAATACAATTAGCAAAATAGATTCATATATATAATAGCTGAAGTTACTTTTTGTAGATTTTATAAATTTCTGAAGAATATCCATTTATTTCATTTAATAATTTTGAAATTATGCTGATCAAAGTTTTTGTTCATAATCTATATAATTTTCATTCTTAATCACATGTTATTTTATATTTCTGTAATTGCTTTTGTTTATTTTTCTCAATAATCGTAAAAGAACTGCTTACAATACCTCCTTGCAAATGAAAATGACCATTCTTTATTCTAACTATAATCATTTTACGTTAACAAATAAATGCTTTCCATATAAATTAGAAAAGAGAGACTTAATGAACTTATAAACTAAAAAAAACTGAATAGTTTAAGAGAAAAAAATCAACAGTTCATAAACAATATATTTTCTCAAAAGATGTTTAAAAATTATAAGGAATTTTTTATCATAAATTTGATATTTTTCGTTTCATTTTATCTCAATATATCACCATATAAAATAAATTTTTCCACTTGTAAAATTGTAAGGTGTTTGCGTAAACATTTATTTAAAAAACTATTTTAAGTAAAAAGTAAAAGCTGCAATATTTTAATTTGATTATTAAAAGAAAACCTGTAATACGTATTATATGAATTTATTTGCATTTACAATGAATGTATATCTGTTTAAGAAATTTTTACCATCTTATACATACGATGACATAAAAATCATAAAATACTGTTAGTTGCTGATTCTGTTCTTTTTGAAAAAATGTTTTAAAGTAGGAAAATGACTACTAAAAATTGAGTTAAAATTGCAAAATGCTTCTCATTCAAGAAATGCAACATCAAGCTCTTGATACAAATTCAGACCCATGAATCTACATTTAACTAAAGGCTATTTTTTATGGTTTCATTTGAAACCTATAATAAAATATGATTCGGATATAAATTAAATTGACAAAATTATTACATATAAAAGTTTTTATTAAATTTTCAAGGAATCCATTGAAACTGAATAACAAAATTAGTCTACATAATACAGATGCAGAGAAAGAGAGAATAGTTAAGTTATTTAATTTTTATTATTGTTTAAATTAGTTAATCTGATGTTAAATTGTGCACATATAAATCCAAAATATAAATTTAAGAAGAATTAAGAATAAATTTTAATCATTTCAGTTCAACAAGAAACCAAGCAAACATTCTCCTCAGATTTATAATTTTATTTAAGTTAACATTAATTTTAGTTATTAATAGCATAACTTCTGAGTATCCCGCTATGCCAGTACCATCAAATTGACCTTATGATGTCGTAAGTTTTAATAACTCATAAATGGCACAGCTTTAGATAAAGCAAAAGAAAAAATATTTGTAATTGAAATAATTGAATATTAATATAAATCGCATGCTAGCCAATAGAATTTATAAAAAAATATTAAAATTTAAAACAAAATTAGGAAAGTAAAAAAAAAATTAAATCTTCCTTGCCTATTTACACTAACCATAAAGTGGATATTTTGACTTGTCTTTTTCATTTTGCTTTTTTTCTGTTCTATTATCAACGTGTTCAATTTTGGAAGCAGTAACAGTAAAGATTTGAAATTTTGAAAACTTAATTATTTTGAACAACAGGTAATTTTCATGATTTTGAAAATTTTTGGAAACAGAAAAAAATATAACTAAAAAATAATTTTTAATTGCTAGTAAAAATCATGAATGGGTTTTTTTCTCTTCACCTACGACATTCCGACATTCGATGGTGAACTTCGCCTTGTTTGCTGCCGCTGGAAGAATGTGATTTGAAGGCAAGCAACAAATTCGTCGACAAGTCGGATTCACGACGCCGTCTATAATATGTGATGTAGATGAAACGTTATCTGACGTCATGGATATTTTAAACCAATGAGAATTGTAATAAAAATGGGGTAATCATGATCTCAACTGGAACGAAAAAAACAACAATTTTATGGTTAATAAATATTCTAATCAAGGAATTTAAAATAATTTTTTGAATAGGAAATTCTAGATAAAAAATAATAAAAAAATAGTTATTTTGATTACAGCATTAGCTATGTATACGAGAAAGTTTGGTAAATTTTTAAATAAGTGTATCAAAATCCAATCAAAATGAGCGAAAGTGCATATGCTATGTCTAAATAAATATGAAAAAATTAATAAAATTCAATCAATATTATGTTGGTTTTGCAAGAATTGTTTTATTGTTTTGTTAAATGATTTTTTTTTTTTATCAATTTATCATTAGTTGGAGTTTAACAAGTTTAAATATTTATTTCACTAAGCTCTTAAATATTTTCTGCTTATTATGATGAATAATATGACACATTTTAAAAATTAAAAATATAAATATACTAAATAGGAAAATAATATCATTGAATATACATTTTCTATTTAATTATTATTCATTTTTATGTGGATAAAAATTATACAAATGCATAATTTGAATCATTATATTATTTAGATGCTTCTTTAAACAATAAATAGATAAATTTATATAAATTTATATTGTAATTTTATTACCAATTTTAATTAATTGATGAATTAAACTAATTTTAAAAGAAAAATTGTAAGGTTTCTAAATAAATTTCAGTTTTAATGAAGAAAAGAACGATTATGAGTATGTAAACAAACTACTATATTTATGATGAAAATGATATGCATTCTAAAATGAAATATTCGAAATTAATTTAGTCTCATTAAACCCAAGTTTTTACAAAATCCGGCTCAACTGTTTGTTCAAGTATTAAACAACTATAAAATTTCACTTAATTTTCTGAAATTTTCCTCTAAATTCTATGGCTTATGGTTTACATTTTTAACTGAAAAATAAACATTATTCACATAAATGTTGTTTATTTAAGAGAACACGAGAAATATATTTTTTCAAATCATTTGCATTATAAGAATTCAGAGGAAAATGTAAATAAGAAATGAAGTTAAATACTTTGAGTAGAAATTCTAACTTTATTTTTGTAGTCATCTATGAATTAACGATAATAAATTAATACTTCTTTCCTTTGAAACGAAGACCCTTTTTAAATATTAAGTTGGAATAATAAGATTTTAATTTCAATGATATTGCCACCGTATTCCGTTTCTCATGTTTGCTTAGTAATTCCATTTCGAACAATTAATCCCCAAGAGAAGTTTAGCTTTTGCAAATCGTTTGTTTGCTTTAGAAGAGTTCTATAGCGAAATTTTTAGAACTTTATTCTTTGGAAAATAATATTTTGATTCAGATTCAACGATAATGAATTCAACATCCCTCTTTTCATTTGTGATAATGAATTTTTAAGTTTTTTTTCCTGTAAAAGCAATATTATCTCTTCTTTGTTTGGTATGCAAAAATAGGGATATGAATCTATGCTTTATACCTTATAACATTCAATTTTATGTGTATGCTTTCCACATAAAAATTAATGATTTCAATACTTTTACAAGAATTTGCAGGCATTGCACATTTAATAATTTTTAAAATAAAATGTAACGTTATTTATAATATTCTATTTGATAAAGATAAAACTTTAATTTGAATAACAAAAGATAATTATCATGAGAAATGTATTTCATGAATAACCTTCGATAATATGAAAAGAATGGGTAAATTTTTTATCTAGCGTAATGATAAAAAATACGTAAATTATAATTAATATGTAATAATATGTTTTGTAAAGATTTATTTTTGAAGAAATAAAACAATGTTGTTGAATTAGTAACCATAAATTCATATACTTATATATGATTTTTACATATAATGTTTACTTATTAAAATTAATTCGAAATATAGTTTGATTTACTGAATAACTACAATAAGCAATTCAACGAAATGATTCAGATTGCAGCTTTTTTGTACTTATTTGTATTTTAAATGCCTGAGATTAAAACTAATTATTTGATTAGTAATTCCATTTTGGTGTTTCTCTAAAAAGAAAAAAAAATTATGTTTTATGCCTGACCCCATTTGCTGCAATATGTATATAAATAAATTTGATAACTATAAGTGAATAAATACTATATTTATTAATCATTTATTTTTTTCATAAATTATATAAAATTGTATATTAATTGTTTCAAAAATACAGCACGTCATTTATTACTGCTTTATAATGATATTCTTTGGCTTATATATACGCATTTGGAAAGTATATATTCAGCAGTAATTTTTATCTCCTAATGGATGTTTTCGCCTTATTCTAAACATCATAATAATAATTTTTTCCCAAGGAAAATATTTTGTAACTTACATGTAGGCAATATCGTTTTTCGACGATTTTCTATGCTATCCCCGATTAATATTCTGTAAGTGTATTAGCTAAATTTAAATGATTTTTTTAAAAAAATTAATAAAATGCATTTGTGCATGATATTTTAATTTCGGGTAAAAAATATTCTACAGAGAATATTTATAAAATAATTTGGAAAGTTTTTATCTCATATGAGAATTGTGTAACAAGTAAGGAATATTTTAAGCTCTTTTTGAAAGATATCTAAAAAAAAAATTATCAAATAATTTGCTTAAGTTATGATTGGCCAAAGTGTTCCGAAGAATTTGACCACACATATATTCTGGGAATTTTGTTACCAATATAATTCGTTGACACTTCAAAAGAATACTTCATCTAGCTATTATAATTCTGAAAACAATAACATTTATTCATCAATTCTATTCTTTATTTGTCAAAATGGTTTTATCTTTGATTAATTTTAACACCTGTTTTCAAAATTAAATATTAACACATTTGAAAGACTTTAATATTTGTTTATTTCTTAAGAAGAAATCTATTTTAAAATTATTTTTACTTTATCTTCGAAATTTTATTCTTAAATATAGACGCTCGAGTAAAATGATTTGTATTGTTATACGTAAAAAAAAAAATAATATATGTAATTAAACTTCTAAAAATATACTAAATATTAAAACTGGTTTTGATTTTAGTCAAATGTATGTTCATGAAAGTTAAAATTATAAATATTTTTAATTAAATGATTCGCATTTATAAATCTTATGTAAGAGAATATAAACAGAAATTGTTTTTTAGAAAATTACTCATATGATAAAAGAGAAAGTGCAATCAAGATTTATACAATCACTTAAGTAGTTAATCAATTAAAACATGAGCAAATAAATAAATTACTAAGCAGATAAGATGAGTTTGATACAAAAAAAAATTCTTATGAAAGTTTTGAAATGAGTTTTAAAATGAGATTCCAATTCAATATCATTCGTTCATATTTTATTAATAGTCCAAAATTTCAATAGACTTATTTTTAGAAACAGTTCTAAACTTTCACTATCTAAATAGGTTCAAATCATATCTATAATAAGGAGTGTTTTTTTTTCAACTGTACCAAAATAATAGAGATTCCTGAAAAGTATATATTTTTTTTTCCTTTCAAAAATACTGTAATATCTGTAATTTTATACGACTTGCTAATTCAACTCCTACTACGAGTGTAAATGCTTGTAGTGATTCGGAATATATTTTGAACTTTAGGTTCTTGGTTGATTGGTTATTGGTTTCAGAAAGTGATCACAAAACAATGAATCTATTGATCAAGTAAACTGAAAATTATTGGAAACGAATATCATGAAATTTACTTTATTTTAAAAATCCAACACTTACGACCTATTTTGCCATTATGCATTTCTTAATTTTTAGAATATGTTAAAATTAGAGTTATTTCTTAAAATTAAATCGTAATGTTTATTTTACACGTCTTCTAATAGTTAATAAATCAAAATAAAATTTAAATATTAAATTAATAGTGACAGTTAAAAAAAGAATGTAAAAGTATATAAAGAATAAAAATAAGTTTCAACTTTCCCAGTTGAAAAATTACCTCTTATTAGTTTAAAAAATAATAATATTTTTTAAAATATGATTGAAAATAAAACATTATTTATTGTTTTGTTTAATATAATGTTTTATTATATTATAATAAAACATTATATTAAACACAAATAAAACTATGTCTGAACAATAATAAATTGTGATAGAATCCTATGTTTCGGAGATATAAAGCAAAAAATGGTTATGTTGTAAAATCCGAGAGACTATTGCTTATATTACGGATATAATTAATAAAAGCTGACTTTGCATTTTCGGCACATGTAATCATTCAATAATAAAAATATACAGAAATAAAGAAGAAATAAAACAATAATAAAAATATAAAATTGATATGAAAAAAATGCAAATTAAGTACAAAGTATTTGCATTATAAAATCTGGAGAACTATTATTGTTTATATTAAATACCTATAATTAACTATTCGCTAATTATTCATTCTTAGCCCATGTAATCAGTCTTAAAAAATAATATGAAAAAAATAATAAAATTCATATGAGAAAAGAATGAAAACTAAAAAATATAATGAATAGATATATATCATTGGAAATCGTCATGATGAAATTAAAATAATAATAAAATAATTGAACTTAAAATGTTCTTACAAAATTTTTTTCAAATTTCTTCCAACAAAAAAATTAAAAGCTGCAGTATAATTTGATAATTTATAATTTGTAGGGTCAAGCATGAATTTCAAAATGAAATGTTTTAATTAGCGATAATATAACGTAATTTTAAATACGTTACTAATTCAATTTATTTATATTGTTCATCCAATTTTTTCATTATACAAATTGCTCAAAATCATACATTGAAACTAATTATATTTCTTTGAATTTAGAGATTGCACACATACTCTTTCTCTTTCTCAATCCATTTATTTTTATTATTTCTATTTATGATCACTTAAAAATTCGCAAATATTAGAATGGATACAATATTTAGGGTATTAGAAACCCCTAAAAAATTAATGAAATGTAAATTTTAAAATCAAATGCAAATTCTTCTTATCAATGAAATGTTTTTAGTTCTGATCAGATAGATATTTTATCTAAGCATTTTTAACATAATTTTACTTTAAAAAATTAGATTCATTAAAAATTATACAAAACATAATTAACTTAAAGGTCATCAAATACAACTTTAAACTACTTTTTCAATTCAATGTACAATAATCTACATATGAAAAAAGTATTTTAGTATTTGCTTTACGAACTATAAATATGAAGTTTTACAAAAATTTCAAAAGTGAATAATAATTATCTAATAAATGCTATTTTTCTAATTATGAATTTTATCATTATTAAAGAAAAATGATTAAGGCAATAATTTAAATAATAAAAGCTGCAGTAATTGCTCATTTTTACAAGAAATGAAATAAATTAGTTTCATTAATTTAAGCAATAATTATTAACTCTATTGATATTAAGCGCTAAATCCCTTTTTTGTTGATTTTAATAAACTTGTGCAGAATTTTTGGAGCATGTGCTTGCTTTTTATTAGCAAAGTTATAACTTGCATTAATTAAGAGCATTTGTTAATGTTGCTCTAGATTTTATTCCTAAATAAAGGATGTATAAGATTGGTAAGAAATATACAAGGATCATTCAATCAATTTTGATGAAGTGGTCAACATACAGGTTTATATAATCAATTTTTAAGAATGAATGTTTAGCTTCTATATAACTGATTTTTAATAAACAGTAACAGCAATAAGAATGCTATATCAATTAAAAATAATAATTTTATATATTCAAAATTTTCTCCTTCACTTTATCAGGAAAAAAGAGTTTTCTATGAAATCGAAACAGTTCTATTTATTATTTAAAAATGATAAACAAATAATGCACATAAAAAGTTTAAAATACATTAATATTTAGACTTTTTGAGCATCTATGCTAGAGGATTACGCAACAAATTCCGGTTTTCATCATTCATCAAGTAATAAATTTTTGATATAAAACATTATTTTCTTTATACAATTTTTTTTGAACTTTCAAGATTTTAAACCAAAATAGAAATGGGAATCAAACCAAAAAATTATTTATTTCTCGCGCTGTCATGAAGTGTACTTGATGAAACACGTGAAACAAACAGATCAAATTTCGTTGCTGTAATAATTTCTGTGAATCATTTAAATTTTTTTTTTGAAATTTATGAATTCAAATTAAATGATAATAACAATATATACTATTTTGAAATTTTAAAGTAAATTATTGTAGAGAAATTTAGTCTTATTTGTATAGAAGAGTTTAAAAAAAAAAGAAATATTTTGGAATTTTCAGTTATTTATTCTTTTATTGATAAAAAAATTTAAATATAAAAAAGAAAAGTTATGTAAACACAAATAACTTGCTCAAGTGAATGAATTAATAAACAGTGGAAAAAGCATGATATTTGAAATAATACAATCAACGTTTTAATTTGACTCCTACACTTTTTATACATTGTACCATAACACAACTTATTAGTTAGAGTACTGTGCACAACTGGTAGTTAAGTTACAGTCATAAAAAGTTAGGTAAACAATCGCATTTTATAAAAAAAAGGCTAAACTTTTATTTTTACTTTTAAATATTTTACTATTTGCTTAAAGAAAGCTATTAATTAAAGAATGCTCATCACTATTAATTATTTTCCTCTAAACAGTTATTATATTTAGGAATCTGTGGTTAGTTCCATCCTTTGACATTTAAAAAAAATTAAAATGAAGCTAATATGTAATTGAATAATTAGAACTAAATATGTACAATAGTTTTACATGAAAAAAGTTTCTTAGTGTATTAGCGACTAAACTATAAAAATCATCAATAAAAGTAACTAAGAAATGATTAATTACTAGTCATGAATAATGAAAAGGTGAAATATTTCAATAATTTTTATCGGTCAAAATGCTCATTGTTTTCTTACTCCTGACTTTATTAAGAACTCACATGTTGAATGTATATGAAATGATTTTTGTTTTATGTATGTTATGTCATACCACTATGGAGCACACATTTTATCTCTGTATTATAAGTTTTAAAATATATATGCCGTTAAGAGAATGAGAATTAATTGTTATATATTAATGAATTTTGAATAACTTTCATTAGTAATACAATTTAATTTATATGAACAAATATTATTTATATTTTTTTAACGAAATTATCATGTTTCCTATAGTAGAGTCACCAGTAAAATAGTTGTTTTTTAAAATTCTTTTTACTTATAATAAATAATTATATAAATTAAATGTTTACATTTTTTTTACCAAGAATCCAATTATTATTCTATTTTTATTTTAAAAAATCTTATATTTTTATTAGCATTTTATTTAAATTAGTAAAAGCAATAAAATAATGTAGTAAAAAAATCAATAAAAATTATTTACATTATGATTTCATGATTGTGCTTTTTAATGCGTCATTAACTCAAAATAAACAGAATTTTTGGGGTAAAAAAATAAAATATATCATCTGCCTCAATAAAATTAAAATTATTGTGGCAAATGGCAAATGTAATGCAACATATCAAATTTTTTGAAGTTAATTTGAAGCGAGAGAACATCAGTGTTCTACATTTGGTTAAAATAAACAACATTATTATATAAACAAATATAAAAAATAAACAACATCTTTCTTCTTATTGAGTGCCCAAATCGAAAAACAGTTTTGACAAAGCTTAGTATTAACATCATTAGCAAAAATATTTCACATTTGCTATCATTAAAATGTCATTGAGATTGCTTAATTTTAAACAAAAATCATCTTTCACGGTAAAAGGCTGTAACATTTTCTTATTTCTTCCCGCAGGTGATCGTCAACGATTGGCTGAGGGGCCCCCCTTCCCCCCGCAGGATGGCGGGACGCAGTGCGCGTGCGCCGTCCCATCGTGGCGGCGGCTGTAGAGAGAGCAGCACAGCGGGCATTCGAAGTCATAAGCTCGCTCGCACCTCGAATAACATGAAATCACAGGGCATGGAATATTACTATCACTACTTCATAGTGGCTACCGTCTTCGGCCTGTCCCTGGTACTCTACTGGAACACCCTGGGAGCGGACTTCGCCTACGATGACAGGTGGGTCTTTCCTGTTAAACGCTCTGTTTTGATTTTTTTTGCCCTTGCCTGCAATGGGCCGATGCCAAATTTTACGCCGTTCCGGGTCTGTCGGTGTCGATCAATGGGACCCGGGCCAGAGTCAGGCTTAGATGGGGACAGGTGAGGAACTGTCTCTTGGGCACATTTGTTTCTTTAACAAGTTATTTCTCACCTAAAATGTCACTGTCATTCACCTCTCTAACTTCATGGTGTCGCTAAAAATAAATATGCAGTTTGCAGGGAATTTAAGATCGAAATAAAAGCAATGATTGTTTTTTGTTTTGTTTTGTTTTATTTAATGTGGAAACTAAAATACAAAAATATGCATTGATTTTTAATAAATATTTATATTGAAGTTGAAAGTGCTTTGCTTATGTTTTAACTTATATTATAAGCCAGTATTGCCAACATTTGTAATCTTTCCAGGAGTTAACTAAGTGCTATTAAAACTTTATTTACCCAATTAAAATTCAGAATACAAACATTGAAAGTTTGTCAAAAATGTACATGTATCTAATGAAATCTAGTATTTCTTACTGGAAAATAAGATTGATTCATCTTATGTTTCTCAGTATACCTTTGAAGTTTTAACAACAAAAGTCATCGCATTCAGTATTTGAAAATTTAAAAAAATAAATTATTTTTGTTACTAGCAAAATTTTAGAGCGAGCAAAAAGCTTAAATATTAGTTTTGATTTTATCATAAAGATTTGTAAGCGAAGCTGGAAAATTACGAAATTTCCTCAACAGTTAAAACATACTCTTACTTTTCAATTGAAAATATTTAAAACCGATTAATCAGAATATATTTCAGATATTTTACATTTATATTATAAAATGTAAAATTATCTTTTGTGATAAATTTACATTATATGCACTTTAATGATATTAACAATAATGTTTTAGATAATTTATATATAAACTTATTTTCAAATTTTAGCTTTTACCAATAAAAGTTCATCATATTTATTCATAGCTATGTCTAAATAAATTTAAATTTAACTTCATTTAAATAAAATACATAAAAATACAATTATCTAGTGGTTTGATTTCAATGTTCTCGCTTACAAGCATTTACAAATATTTTAAAACTTGCAAACAAGAAATGAATTAACTGATCCCTTTTAGATTTATTTATTACATTTTTTTCTTATGAATGCTTAAAGAAATTCAGTTTGGTTTCATTTAGTTGAAATGAATGAAAATGTAATATTCTTACAACTGACTTCATTAAAAAAAATTGTCTTAAAAGGATTTGTGAATACATTACAAATATGTAAACAAACATAAATTGTGTCATAATTTTCAGAACTTCGATTAATATACATTTCCTTACTAAACTTTGTTTTGTTATATTTGAAAAGTATATATTGTTTATAATTATTCTCTAGTGATAATACTTACAAAAGAAAAAAAAAGGTGAAGAGGAATATATATTCATGAATATCTTACTCCCCTTTGAAATGCAATAAGTAGTTAAATTTCTTTTATTTCAATTTAAGGAGAGATTTTATTTCATTAAGGTATTATGATTATTGTAATAATTTCATCAGTCAATATTTATTTTCGACATTAATATTTGTACAATTGCTTTACAATATTCATATTCAATATATATTTTATAACAAATAAACTAGTTTTAGTAGACTATAAAGTCTTAAACTCATGAGTATGAAATATTTTTTTACAAATCTCTTATCAGAAGTATAAGTATTAGAAAATGTTATTTCAACACCCATATATTTTTTTTCTTACACAAGTGTAAAGTATAATTAATATTATGGTTTTTTATTTGGATTGTAGCCAATCTTTTCTATTTTGCAAAATTTTTTAAACATTTTTTTCTCTGTTATTATTAATTTTAGATACTCGTTTGAATTTATAATTGCAATTGAATGCAAATAATGTAACATCAATAAAATAGATATCATTTCTAACAAAGCATTCAAAATATCATTTTTTAACAAAACATTCTTAATTAAACTTGGTAAAATTATTTATACCAGAAAATTATACTGATTACCGAAACATTATTTAAAGCTTTTTTTGGTAAAATATGCAAGTTTTAGATTTTGGATTTTTATCTTATTAAATTTTCAAAATTATATTACTAAGTATTACTAAATTATTTATAGAAATTTCTTTTAATATTCTTCAATTATTATGATAAAGATATTTAATAACCAGATTGTATTAATTGATAAGAAATTATTTCCGTAGAATATATTGAGATATTTAGGAAGCGAGCTATATATCAAGTATATGTTTAAATATCTTTAGATAAAAAATATTAAATTCACAACTTGTAACCTTTTGTTGTACAAAATGACTCTATTTATTCAGATGATTTTCTTTTCTCCTATATTAATTTCTGAACTGAAAATTTTTCTTTTTTCTTCAAACGGATGAGGATTTTTCTTCTCTCATTTTTTCCCCTTTTGAAAAATCATATATCAAATAATTTTTTTTAATTTTTTCCTATTTAAATACCAAAACTATCCAAAAGCCGAATCTAAGGGAAATAAGAAGTTAATGCGTTTTTAATGACGTCCTTTTTTCCCTTCTTGAAAAATAGTTGCAATTATGGGAAATGCATGCAATCTACTAGAATCTATTTTTAATTACCCTCTACAAGAGATAGATTGTAGCAGAAAATTGTGGCAGCAGGATTAAACAACAAAAGAGCAGTATTCTGAATTTCAGCTTCTGGTGTAGAATTATGAATTAAATAATGTAATTATCTACAAACTACATTTGATTAGATTATAAAAAGCAATCGACAGAAGCTGGGAATAAAATTATCTCAAAAAAAAAGTCGAAAAATTAAATATTAACTTTTTGCTTCCCAAATGGCATTTCACTTGTGTGGTCCTCAATTTCGTTACAAGATAATAGTTTAACAATAGTGATGGATTGTTTCAAATGATTTACAGATACACTTTTGTTTCAGTTTTCAGTCTTATTGTTAGATTAAGCCATCAGTTAGACTAAACTACTGGAATAATATTTAATGATATTACATTTAATCGGAAATTTAATATGAAAATCTATATTAGAGGTTCCAAACTGTTATAATATACGTGTTACAGTTACATAATTTGATGATGGTGAGTGTAAAAATAAAAAATTCTAATTTTCTAAAAGTAAATTAAAACATTTTCCTTCCAAAAGTTTTCTTAATACCTAGATTTAAAGAAAATTTTAAATGAGAACGGATATGCTAAATCAAAGAAAGTTTAATTATATTCCCTTAAGAAATATTAACTTTTATTAAATAAAAATCTATTTTCCTCTTTAAAAGAAAAATAATAATATGGAATACGAAATGATACAAAATTATTTCACTTAAAGATATAAAAGTAAGAAGGATTTGATTAAATATATATATATATATATTTAACAATTGCATGGGAATGATTATTATTAAAATCTTTTTATTAATACTATATTTACTTATTCACTTGACTTCTTAATTTCTTGTCCTCTGAGTTTCATGTTAAAATAAATGTAATAAACTTGATAATTCTAAAAATGGAACTTATGAAATTAAATCTACTTAGAGTTGCATAAAATATTTCTATTGCAATGTTTACAAATAGGATCTTAATAGATAAAGAGATATATGATTAAATAATTTGCGCAAATTTTGTTTTGTTGATAATTTATGTATCTGCTTATTAAAGCCAAAATTTTATTAGATCTATGAAATATTTTGAATTCTGTATAACATAATTAGCAAATAAATAATACGGATACCCCTTTAAATAATATTCAAATATATTAAATAATTCATAATTAATATCAAATAACTTTTAAATAATATTTACAAACTTAGAGCTTTATAACAGCCAATATTCTTTGTAATATTATAACATTTACGAAATCTGAAAGTTTTATATGTATAGAGATCCTCTATAAAAGTAGTAAATAATTCTCCTTGAGATTAATATTTAATATTCCTAAATTACAATTTAAAATTTACTATATGAGATTAAAATAATATCTGATCTTCTCTTACAGTTGCCAGATGGAACTAACTTATTTTGCTTTTATTGCAATTAAACACCTTAAATGATTGGAATTTAATTTAAATATATCAACAATTTGTTTTGACAAAGTTATATTAATAATTAATGTGTCAAAATGGCTTAGTATATAAAAATTACATTCTTTAATGCTGTAAGACTATAATGAATTATGAAAGAATCTACATCAATTCATGACATTTTAAAGACGCAATCATTTAAAAGCGAAAATTTAATGTATATTGTTCATAAACATTTCCACGTAATAAAATAGTTAAAAGTGTTATATGGTGACTGCATAATTTCAAATTACTGAAATTGTATCTTAATCGCTTAAAAAGAAAAATACCGAAATTTATATCATTGTCTGAATTTCAGTAAAAAAAAATTAATTTAATGAGAATTTTCAATTTTTTAAAAAATGTCCAGTCATGTCAAACTTTTTACTAGTTAAAGAATAAAGCACTATTTATTCAAAGGAAGCATTTAAAAATATGCTTTATAGCTGAAGCATAGATAGTTATTATCAAAGACAAGAAGCTAATCCTATTTCCTTCATTGTTACATAATTCTAAATTTTGGAATTAAACTAGATTTATTTTGGAGGAAGATTTGGATTCATTTACTGCACAATAAATGAATAATTGAAAAGATGTATATAAAACGAGGAAAAAACTCATTATTCTATAAATTATCTATAATAACTTTATACTTTTCTGCAATTTCATGCGTTTATTTTGCTCTGGTATTGAGACCAAGGTATTAATATAAGTGTAAATTGCTTCATAAAATTAAATAAAAGAAAGTACTATCTTTTGTCTAATTTTATGAAGCAATTTATACTTAATATATCTGAAATCAATGCCCATTTGGCCTAGGTTCAAATATTTGCAATATATATATATATATATATATATATGGTGACGTTTGTAAAGTTTCTAAAGAAGAAAATAAATTTTAAATTAAATGCCCAAAATGCACTCTTTTAATGAATATTTTAATAAACCTATAAGAGTATAAAATCATTGTTTGCAACAGTGAATCATCTTTATAAAAGAAAAATAATGGAATACATTAGAAGAATGAAATAATTTTATAAAAAGTATATAGGACGGGTCGTGTCGTTATTTTCCCTCAATTAACGAGTAATACAATTAAAGGCATAATCTCTTAAACAATGTCCTACCGCAAAATAAACCAAAGTTTCTGCTAAGATTTAATACTAATTTCTGTAATTTAATCTTTTTTTAAGAAGAGAAAATATAAAAACAAAATGAAGTAAATTAGAAACCACAAAAGGATTGAGCGCTTTCTTGTACTTTTCAATAAAAAAAATACTTCAATCAACTCCTTTTGTTTATCCAGTTTCGTGTACTTTATTCTTCAAATCACTGCAAATGGGGTGGTATTCTACGATTGTAAAATTTCATCGATTCACGGTAGGGTTAATGTGCCGTTAGATCATTTTTGTATGTTTAATTTTATTTTTGGATCTTCTTGTTTTTCATAATACTACGTTACAATGACTGCCTCGGAGCTTTTATTTCTTTATTTATTCTTCTCAATGATGTTGATAGTTTGCGTTAGTAAAATGTTCTGCTTTTGTTCTTCTTTTCCACGAATAGAGCATTCTGTAAACGAAACGGAATTTTAACGACGACGTTTTGCTTTGTTTTCCACTGAGAAAAAGAGAACTTCTTCCAGACGTTGGTTCTTTTTTGATTTGTGTACTTTGGTTTGAAATTAACCAGAATAGAAGCAATGCAGGATTTTTTTGTACCCATGTAATTATGGTTGTATAATTGAAAAAGAAGAATCCTTTATTGTATGAAATTTGCCTGTCAAGTAGAATAGTTTAAAAAAGGTATAGACTATTTATTTTTAAAAAAAATAATAAATTCTTAGTTTTTGTGTTCTTTAAATAGCTTTTATATAAATATGTGTCTTGTGAGAAGAATGTATATCAAAATATTTTTGCCTTTTAAATAAACGATTTAGTTTTTTTTTTAGTTACTCACAAAAAGAAAAATATCGTCTTTGGGAGATGACAGTCAAATATCGAACAGAAATACAATCACACAGATTTACATTAATTATAATTAACTCTGTGAGTTTTTCAGTGAGAATGAAAGTTAAAATATTAAATTATATTTCTTTAATTTACTAATGATTATGGTTGGAAGCTATTTTTTTATATAATAGAAAACTAAAATGAAGTGTAAATATCATAAAAATAGGTACTTGTGTAGTTTAAATTGGAATAAACCAGTGAAACACACTTTTTAATATAGTGAGTATTAAGTTCACTTATTCACTTCACAAACTTATACCTTTATAGATCATCCCAATTCATTGAAGTTAAGATTAATGATAATAAAAACCCTTTTAATTTAGGTCTTAGAGTTATAGATCTTCTACTAAACGTTGGAGTAAATATTTCACGATTTACTATAATAATACAATTCCTATATATCAATTAAATTAGTGTTTAAATCTAAAATGATATTTGGTATATCCTTATGAAATAAAGAATTTAACGCCATATTTTTAACACCATTTATATCATGTTTAATATCAACTCTATTACTTGTTCATGTTTATTTTTAATGTTTAATCATGTATAAAGAAAAACATAAAAATCAAGTAAAAATTATAAACTATTGTACAATGAAAGCATTTAAAGGCAACTACCTTATGTTCCAAGGAAAAAAAAAGAGATGGAATAAGTTATAGGTGAGACCCTTTGTCCGGCATGGGAGTTCACAATATTGGAAATGCTGGACATTTCGAAAAAACTTATATATTGCCTCTTCAAATAGTACGAAGCAAATAGATATTTTCATATATTTCATTTTCAGTTTCTTAACTTTTTAATTTTAAAATTAAATACATAGTTTTTGATACTAAAACTTGGAAAAATCAAAAATTATTTTGAATACTAAAATTTTCAAAAATTAGTCATAATATATAACGACTGCTGCAGAATTTTTATTAAGTATTTATTAATTGATAATTTTGAATGTGATCTTAACAAAGGCAAATTAATTTATTCCTCTTCTGATTAACTTTCCAATGGCGGTTTAAGTGGAACTTTTTAATTTTGCTTACAATAATATTTAGAGAGAATTAAATTAGCTAACATGAAAATTTATAGAATATATTAAGAAATAATTTCAATATTTCTAAATTTTACTATTCCATTCAGTTTTTAATAAAACCATAAAAATTACTCGGAAAGTTTTTAAATTATTTTTAGGCAAAACTCTGACTCTTAAATTCAAAGAATTGCAAAAAAATTACTATAGATTCGAAAACCCGAATAATTGTGTCTTCCCAGTACCTTTTCGAATCAAATCTTTAAATGAAAGTTAAACATTTTAAATAAAAATTTTTGTAAGAATAATGTTGTTAAGGTAATGATATATATAAACATATAGCACACAGGAAAAGAAGAAGCTGCTACTTTCTTCATATAAATTTGCTAAATAGTCTATAATCATTGTCTACCCAGGCACACAAATTCTTAAAGACAATTCTCATATTATCGCACCATTCTTACTTTAATATCACAGGAAAATAAATGGAATTTAAAAATACAATGATTATAATTTCTGTGAAATAAATTACTTGTGACGATTGTAAATCTTACATTTATGCAATGTTTTAAATGAACATTTATAGCATATTGTAAAAATTTTTTTGAGAATCTAAATTCGTAAATTTAAAAATTTAGATTTTTTTACTTGTCAAAACTTTAAGTTCTACCCAACTATATAGTTTTCAATTTTAGTGTTTAATAGTTTCTTTAAATTAAATATTTCACTTATAATATATGGTTTAGTGAAAGAATAATATGTTAATAAAGGCACTGTTTTCTTTTTAATAATAAATTCACTAGAGAAAATATACTTTTGTCATATGCTCTAAAATGAATTCCTTGTACTCAAAATGTTTTAATTCTGCGTTTTTTAAGTAATTTTTTTTGTAAATTTTTTCATCTAATTTTAATTCTGCGTTTTTTTAAGTAATTACTTTTTTGTAAATTTTTTGCAATTATTAATCGTTGAAATGAATTAAATTTTTAATTAATAATAAGTTGATTTACACCTGTTATTTCCTTAGGTTTTGAAAGAATTTTATAGATAGTTTCACTATATATATCGGTAAATCTATAGCTTCTTTATGCCCCAATGAATTTGGTGATATTGTGTTTGATAACAATAGCTTTTTGATTACAATAAATAATATTTGAACTGATATAGGAATCCAACCATATAATTTTCTTTTAAATAATTTATTAACTGGAGTAATGTATCAGAAAAATATTTTGTGTAAGTTTAGTCAAAATTAAAGCTTCATTTGTTCCTTTAGTGAATGAGAATCAATCAAAGGATATTAGGTTTTTGAAGCTATGTTTTATTCTTAATTTTCGCAAAGGAAGTTTTAAAAACAATTCTTGTTTTTAATACATTTATAGTAAATGATTTGTAAAGATTGCATAGCAAATAAACAGTAACACATTATTATTTTTCTAATTTTAAGTAAATTTATTCGAATATTGAAAGTTCTTCCTCCAAAATAACCAATGATAGTAATTAAAATTTGCTTCCTTTTCTAGAATTTAGAATGTTATTAATTATTTATTCGAATATTGAAATTTCTGCCTCCAAAATAACCAATGATAGTAATTAAAATTTGCTTCCTTTTCTAGAATTTAGAATGTTATTAATTATTTATTCAAAAATTTAAATTTCTTCCCCCAAAATAACCGATGATAGTAATTAAAATTTGATTTCTTTTCTAGAATTATAATGTTATTAATCATTTATTCGAATATTGAATTTTCTACCTCCAAAATAACCAATGATAGTAATAAAAATTTGATTCCTTTTCTAGAATTTAGAATGTTATTAATTATTTATTCGAATATTGAAATTTCTACATCCAAAATAACCAATGATAGTAATTAAAATTTGATTCTTGTTCTAGAATTTAGAATGCTATTAATTATTTTTATAAAACTGTAATTAATAAAAACTAAAATGAAAACTTGATAAGTAAATTTTAGTTTTTACTTTAGTCTTTATTTGTTCAAATATGCTCATTTTTACAATTACCTTAAGCTAAAATTTCAAATCATGCAATAAATTTTGGAAAATCTATAATTTAATGAAAAATAAGTTAACAAAGTTATTCTGATATACTAATCTTCAATTTCATACAGAATAAATATTAAGTTATTTAAATAATATATTTTATCAAAAGTCCAATAGCTAGAAGTTAAGATTACATTTAAGGAATATTAAACGCCAAAACATTACATAAAATTAATTATATAATCTTTCCAAGTAATTTCAAAGATAAAATACCATTAACTAATTTCATTATATTGATCAATCATCTTTGATTTTCAATTTCAAAAGATGCTGCCATCCATTAGAAACAGTTCCTGCCCATCATTTGCAAATCTGATTCAAACTCTGCCAATTACTCGTGATCTTCAAAACAAAGCCAATCAATACATAACCCCACGTGAAACTTCGCCAAGGAGCTAGAAGAGCCCTCGTCAGAAAATGGCCCTCCTTACGGACACAGTCAATCTCCCTGCGCGCCAATCGACCCTGTAATAATCGCTTTCCGGGCAAACACGGGATTGCGTTTCCAGACCAACCCAATTGCCCTTTAAGTGAGACAGGACCCCCTTGTCATGGCGTCGGGGAAAGTGCGCCAAAAATCAAATTCCGGATATTATTTCCGATAATAACTACCAGCGGCGAGGGACTTCTACCCCACGTAACGATTAAATAAATGCGTTTACCGGAGCTGTCCGCTTATTGATCCGGCGACAGCGATAAGCGGACCGGCCGATTGTCGACGGAGTGACCGAATCGATTTTTTATGCTCTCGTCCCTACAGTTGAGAGTAGGCTTAGCTCACTTTAACGGGTTACGTTCTTTCGGAGGTGTGGACGGTATGTCTCTGGACTTCTCTACAACGCTTTCTTGTTTACTTTTCACGTCAAAAAATGTATTTCGTCTTCCGCTACGCCATTCAGTTTGAATTAACGTAAACATGTAGACTCTAGGTTCTGTTCGCTGACGTGTGTCTCTTTCTTCCATTTCTTTGCTTATTATTGATTTATTCGTGAGATTTAAACAATTCCTTTTTGAAATTTTATGATACTTTATTTAATTTTTACATATTACATCAAGTTTATAAAAATCTGCTAAAGAGAAGATTTCACAAATGGATTTTTTTTTAATGAAATTATGCAATACTTATTTTTGCTGTTGAAAATTTATACTATGCAATACTCGTTTTTGGTAATGAAAATTTAATCTTGCATTAATGAAAATATATAAAAAATTGCAATTCATTTGAATTTGTGTTTGAATAAATTCAGTTAAATGTTAGTTTAATTCAATTATATTTCTTTTAAAAAAGATAGAACGCAAGTTTAAGCAAATATTAGAGGGGAAAAAAAGCAGTATTTATGCAATTTTCGTAGTATGTTGTTTTATTTATATCTTTATATGTCTTCATATTAGGAATGAAAATTAATGTATCACTCCTTTTAAAACAAAAAGTATCAAAATTTTAGGAGAATCCTTATTATTTATTTTTTTAAATGTCAAATTAATCACTTTTACTCTTATCTATCTATCTATCTATCTATCTATCTATCTATCTATATATATATATATATATATATATATATATATATATATATATATATATATATATATATATATATATATATATATATATATATATATATATATATATATATATACAAGCGCACATTTATTCAGTTAAATTTTACTTAAATATGAAAATCATATATAAAATAAGTGAAATTTTTTTATCTTGTTCATTAATGCATATATTACATAAGGAGACAATTAACGGTATTAATAAATATCTCCAAAATTATTTTCATAAGTTAACCTGTAAATAATAATGTAATTAACCTGTAATAATTGCTTAGATAATTATCCAGTTAAAAATAAATAAAAGTATTAACTGTAGTAACTACTAAAAGTTCAATGCAAATATATTTAGTGTGGCAATCCCTGCGTACCTTCTTCCGTTAAATCAGTAAGGACGTTTAATCATTTTTTTAACTGCAATAAAAAAATCGATACACTAATTCACTAAATTGATTAAGTAAATCAAAAACAACGCCATATTAATATATAAAATTTAACTTCTTTTAGATAAAGGTAAAGTGACGCTAGTGACTGGAAAAATTTTATTGAATATTTCGACAGCTTCTCTTTAACAGATTTTTTATTTTTATTTTTTGCCTTCGATCCGTTATCATATTTCACGCAACAGTTTCATTTTTCGAGGCACAATTTTCTTTATTATTATTTTTTTCTTCCGCCGCAGGACATAGACACACAGTGAGCAATGAATTATTAAAACGCTTCTGCCCAATCGATGAATTATTAAACGAAGACGTATATTTTCCATACCGTGGATTTTCTCGGGAACTCTTCTTCATCTGGTGCCTCTTTTTGCAGCTACTTCGTTCATCCTGAAATCTCCTCTCTTCAACAGACCCCCCAACACCTTAACCCCCTTTGCAAATGCGATAGAGTGTGAGAAGTGCACCATATGACTGGTATTAATCTTCAGGAAGTGATTGTATTTGCTCAGCTGATTTATACCTGCTTGGTTCTCGACACTTTTTTTTATCTCTTCCCCCAATGGCGTTAAAGAGAAATATTCCTTATGATTAAATAAAAAAGGAAATTAATTTTTGTAACAATTTATTCATATGCGCACAATAATTAAAATAATACTATGAACAGAGCAATAGGTTCTTAATATTATTGTTCTATGATGTTGCCTTGGAATTGTGGTACAATACCCAACAATAATCGAGTTTAAGCTTCAAATATTAAGATATTTGGTAGCTAATTGGTTCGAATCTTATTTTTTTTAATAAAGTTATTACTATGGCCTTGCATAGGTTGCTAAATTTATTATATTGTTTTGTTTATTTCTGTATAAACTATGCAAATGCAAAACTAATTTAATTTGTAACATTTTTATTTTATTCATTTTTATATAAAAAAAAATAGTGTTATAAACAAAATTTAAATATTTAACTTTCTTGAATTTTATTTGTTATAAAATTTTTCTTTTCCCTTATAGATTTCTGATTAAAAAATAAGCCTATACATTTTTAACAAGCATTAAAATTTAAGATTGTATCGGTCAAAAATTATTAGGTGTTGACCTCGTCCTTAGACCCTGGTGCAAAATTACAAGGCGTTTGACTATATTTGGGGCTTCGGTTGACAGAATTAAGAAGCCCAAAACGTGCTGCAACATAATCTATCTATAAAAAAATCTAAGTCTCTAAATCTTCGACGTTATTTTGTCAATAATTTGCATTTGGATGTTTTCAGCTGGAATAAAATTTAACTCATAAGAAATTTACTACATGAATTTTTGGTGGTTTACTAAAAAACTAAAATCTGTGGCATTACAGCCCATGTGTACCATGCTACATTGCTCATATTTGTTTTCCTATCCGAGAGCCCTAGGGTATAAAATATATGACCCAACTAGGTGGTCAGCCTAAAGTGAAACCCTCAGTAGTTTAGTTCCCAAACATACCTGGTACTTAGTTTATCGAACCATTGAAGGGATGAAAGGCTGAGTCGACATTTCCTAGTCGCAGGATTCAACCCCGCACCTGCGCTTTGAGGGAGCGAATCACTTTCACTAAATCCCACCAAACTTTGGTTATTTATAAAGAAATAATTTTAAATGAATAATATAGGATGAAATAAAATATATTTATTTTTTAAATACGTTTTGTTTCATCCGTTATTATTCATTTAAAATTATTAAATAAATAATATCAAGAATTATTTTCTATGTTATTTTTTATAATCATTAAAATATAATCTGATGCTTCTCAGTAGCGTCGATTAAAAGTAATATAAAATTAAAAAATGAATTCAGTGAAATAATAAAGTGTTAAAAATAATTATTTCCTTATTTTTTTTTTAAATTTAACTAATTTATTTAAATAAATGAGTCTCAGAAGCAGAATCTTTACTTAAAATTTTTATTTAAATAAAACCATACATTTGTCGAAAACTTTAGCAACTTATTTCATTTCATTTTAAAAAAAATGAAAAGTTAAAAAGTGAAAAGAATTATGTAAACAGTTTTATTTCCAAATCGTTATATTAAATATAATAAATCTTTCTTTATTTATTCATGATTTTAATATTTTTTAAAGATCAGGATATCAGCTACTGAATACATTTCTTTCTCAAATTGTTTATTTCTGAATAAATGATTGAAATTGAAAAACGATATTTTAATATTTATAACATCAACAAAGAAATAAGTTTTCAAGAAATAATACTGAATTTAAATATTTTTAAAGTATATGAAGGTGCCGAATATTTTTACAAAGGGTTAGACTTGCAAAGTTATATGTTCAAAAATCCTGCTTCACACATTTATTTCTTTGACCAAAATTTCAAATTCAAGATATTTCTCATTCTGTATAACGTATCATTGTTTAATAGACATCCCTAAAAAAATACATTAACACTAAATAGAATTACACAGTCCAGTCACATTAATGTGACCACCACGTACTTTTCACATCAGAGTTAAATAAACAATCACAGAAGGCAGGTGGCAGCACAGTGCAGTTGAGCGTATATAAAGGGTGAGTGAGGGCTTCGGAAAACATTTCAATCGTTGGCGTAATGCAGAAACGAAGCGATTTATCCGACGTCCAAAAGGGCTAAAATAAAATAGGTTTATTTTTTAAATGTATTTTATTTCATCCGTTATTATTCATTTAAAATTATTAAAGAATATCAAGAATTATTTTCTATGTTATTTTTTATAATCATTAAAATGTAATCTGATGCTTCTCAGTAGCTTCGATTAAAAGTAATATAAAATTAAAAAATGAATTTAGTGAAATAATAAAGTGTTGAAAATAATTATTTCCTTAATTTTTTTTTTAAATTTAACTAATATATTTAAACAAATGAGTTTCAGAAGCAGAATCTTTACTTAAAGTTTTTATTTAAATAAAACCATACATTGGTCGAAAACTTTAGCAACTTATTTCATTTCATTTTTAAAAAAATGAAAAGTTAAAAAGTAAAAAGTATTATGTAAACAGTTTTATTTCTAAATCATTATATTTAATATAAGAAATCATTCTTTATTTATTCATGATTTTAATATTGTAGTGATCAGGATATCAGCTACTGAATACATTTCTTTCTCAAATTGCTTATTTCTGAATAAATGATTGAAATTGAAAAACGATATTTTAATATTTATAACAACAACAAACAAAAAAGATTTCAAGGAATAATACTGAATTAAAATGTTTTTAAAATATATGAAGGTGCCGAATATTTTTACAAAGGGTTAGACTTGCAAAGTTATATGTTCAAAAATCCTGCTTCACACATTTATTTCTTTGACCAAAATTTCAAATTGAAGATATTTCTCATTCTGTATAACGTATCATCGTTTAATAGATTTCCCTAAAAAAATACATTAACACTAAATAGAATTATATACTTATAAATCATAAAGTGGATAAATTTGCTAAAATGGTTTTAAAGAAATCTTTTTTGGTAGATATCTTAATAATCTTCGATAATCATTTTTACGTCATGCGTGTTAAAGAAACGGCAAAGAGAAAAACAATTTAATCTGCTCAAATTGCTCTCATTTGACAGTCTTTTATCTGTAAACTTGAAAGTCGCCAGTTGAAAAGTCCCAATCATAGATATCTATTTTCCTAATGCTTCACTATTTAGGGAAATTAAATGTACCAAAAGAATCTCCTCATCTTTCTGTGTAGGAATCTTCCCGAACGCTGAATTCCATTTAAGAACATTTACGCGAAAGGAAACGGAAGAATGAAAAGAACAAAACCATCTGTAAGCTTAAAAAGCATTCCAAACCATAGATAACCGATGACACAATATTCCCATTTTACGAGTTTCTAAAAGGACCTCCCTATCTTGAGGATAGTTCTTCTTCTTCTTCTTTTTTTTTTCTTTTTTTTTTTTGTTACCTTTGATTGAGTACAAAGGTTAAGTAAGGTTTTTCACCTTCCCTTTATGAAGTTCCGAAAAATTGTTGTAATGTAAAAATTCAAGAAATTAGAGACTACAATCTATTAAATTTAGTTTTTGATGGTTTCATTTATTGTGCTAAAATCTTTTTCTTTTACCAAAAATGAAATTAATTTTTCTATATTCAGTTCTCAATCGTCAAACTCTAAGTTATAACTAAATTTTAAATTAAAATCTTATAAAAAAATTGCCTACATTTAATAATAAATTTTATATATAAAAATTATCGTAAATTGATTAATTTTACTATTTCAACAATCGTATCATTCATTTAATAAGCTGAATTAATTTTAAAGAAAAGATGTATTTAGCACAAAATAACATAAAAATTGTGTGAAAGTTATTTTTATTTTAAAGCAAAATATTACAAACTTAATACACAGCCTACACAACTATATACAAAATATATTACAACCTACACAACTATATATTTTCCGTTTTATTTTCAAGGAAATTCTTTCCTGTTTTACTGGTATGAAAATGCAGATTAATTAATAACTGGAATAGCTGGTAAAGAATAATAAAATCAAATGGCTTAATGCCCAATAAAATAATTTTTATCTATTAAATGATACTAATGTTATTCAATGTAATGATCTTTTTTGACTCCGTAATTTCACATGAACCAAACAACTGATTAGAGGTCACTGGAAAATCCAATTATTCATCATACAGAAATGAACATTTATTGTTTGTTGTTCTTTAAAATAAAATGAGAAGACAAAAATAGTTCTAAGCTAAAAAAAAAAATTATTACTTTGCAAGTTATTTGGGTAAGGAAAGTTGAGATTATAAAAGACTATGCATTTATGAAATATTCTATTTGTCTTTGATTATGTTAAGGAATGATTTATTACCATAGCATCAACAATAAATCTTTGTGATTATCATTCTTTTTTATCTTGCATAATGTATTAATCCTCAAATTTTCGGAAATGCCAGGAACGATAAATAAATATGATTTGCGATATCATTTTGTAAGCAGTTGTTACTTTCCTTACTAATAAAATGAAAAAAAATAATGGATAAAATAAAAAAAAATTGAATAAATGTATTTTCGTTTCATTTTTCTCATTCTGTGGCATTAAAAGCAGATAAGAAACGGATGCGTCAACATATTTTTATGCGCAAGTTAACAACATGAATTTTTTCGTTAGTAAAGCAGAATGCAGCCTTAATAATAAATAAAGCAGTAATTGATAAAATTTATTTATTAACTCGCACGCTATTTGATTTAAAAGTCATTTGGAAAAAGCGGCACGGTGTAGGATGTGGGTTTTTATTCACCCCATGAGAAATAAAGAGGAAAATAAATCTTGATAAACGTGGATTTTGTCTTGTGAAACACTTAGAGACGCTAACTAAATCATCTGAGGAGGATATAATAATAAGAACCAAAACAAAAAAAATGAACGGACTTCACGAGATGTAGACTGATGTGATACGGCATACTAATAACACACCGAAAAACCATACTTCCTACCTGATAATAGTCGGTGCTAAACCTGCCTGGTCTTATCTTTACGTGACAAGCTTAGCACCACGACTCCGATTTTTATGACGCATTTTGTCGACATGCCCCATTATGTACCGAGGTTTGTTTCCAAATTGATTTAAGCGTTCTCGAACTTTTTTAACACAAAAAAATAATAATAAGGATTGAAAAAAAATTTTTTTTTAGTGACGGGAAAGCTGAAAAAAATGAACAAAGAATGACAAAGGTAAGTGGGAATCACCCATACAAGACGATTCCTCCTCTTCTTCTTTGAGAATAAATACCGTTGTATAGCCTAATAATCAGGGGTAGAAACGAATATAAAAAATATAGGCAATACCAATAGCTAAAAAAATCTTCCTTTCAGAAATATGTCGCCGGATATTTTTTTTTATTTTTCAGAAAAGCAACAATGCTATTCATATTTTTTTCCCCTCACACACGGAGTTACGCTTGTTGAGCACTCCAAAAAGCAGACGCGGTTTTGGCGCGTTATGATGCTTTGGAAACAAGTTAAATGGATGTGGGAAATGGGGGAATGGAGAATTAGTGTAAAAGGGAAACTCGTCTATTGAGAGGGAAGAATATGAACGACATAAAAATACACACATTTTCACATAAGAAGCTTATATTTGTACTGGATGTTAGCATATTGCTGTTATGTATGAGGCAGATAATCCGACGCAGGATGTGATGTTTGTATTAACGGTTAATTTCACACGTTGAACGGATGATCAAAATAAATATATATACATTTATTGATACAGTTTTCTTTTTATAGTCTGCCTTTAATCTTGAGAAATGAATAATATATATTGCAAACATAAGAGAGAAGTGGGAAAACATTCATTTATTTCTATTCATAATAACTTTTAGAAATGGAAATTATTATTTCCAAATATTATGTACATTATTTTGATTTAGGAAGGACTTGTTTTCTTAGTCATGATTACTTATTTTAAAGGCATTAATATTTAATTCTCTATGGATTCTTACAAGCCGAAAGAATTTTTTTTTCTGACAGGTGCTATAATATATATTTTGCTCTTTTCCTTACTATGTGGGGCCAATTAATTAAAGCTGTGTAGTGTATGGTAAATATGTACAGTTTCATTTTCATTATATATTCTTATTTGTTAGCAAGAAACTATGTGTTTGAAGTGTGTTATATTTTTATGTTGAGGAATTTTGAATACAAAGATAGAAATCTTCAGTAGAGCTTTATGTATTTCTTGATGTACACATATGTATTTCTTTTGACATTAGAAATCCAAACACTTTTTTCTTCTGCTCTTAGAAAAAAAAACTTAGAAGACACAAGTATATAAATAAAAAAAATTCCTAAAAAACTATTTATTATTAAACTTGATACTTTACTATTCAATTTAATTTTTTCAAAATAAAAAGTAATATCTGGGTATTAGAAAAAAAAACCAATCACAATAAAAAAAATTTTCTTTCTCAAAACCTAACAGAAATGATATGTATAATCCATGACAAAGTTACTGATAAATACTTCACGGAAGAAATTTTATAAATCTCAAGATAAAACTCTACTATTAAGCCCAGTTTTGCAAACTTAAAAATTTCCTCGATATCAGTGGAGACCCAAACATTTTTTTTCTTTGCTTCGGCCAAACAAACCGAGAGGACAAATATAAACCATGACAAAGTTACTAATAAATCCTTCACAGAAAAAGCTTTCACAGCCCAAGTTGCAGTTTCAGTGCAGATGGCATGAAGCAAACTTGTCCAGATAAAGCGATGGCCTCGAGGCTGGAACATGTTGAAGTACCTTAAGAGCTTTTGATGAGAGAGGGGACCCTCTAGTATCTATATACAGCTGATAACGTGAAGAGATGTCTCCGGTGCTTTTCGAGGGAGGCGAGAGTCATTTTTCCTTCTATATTTTCCACTGAAAAGTAACTGTTGAGGAAGGGTGACAGAAAAGGGCGCTTTTAGCCTAGTATGGTGTGACTGTGACCATCAGTGCCAAACTTCCTCCTTACATTCGTCAAAAAAGAGCGGGAGACCAAACTATCTTGCCAAGTTTCCTTTTCTTCTTGGAAACTAGAAACAGGCCGTTTATCTGTCACACCATTGATTTAATTATATTTCGTGCTTTGGAAGAAAATATATATAAAAAAAAAGGAAAGCAGTTTTTTTTTTCGTTCTTTTTCTGTGTGTCATCGTTGTTTCAGCCGCTTTTGAACGTGAATTGTTTCGTAATGATTTGCAAATTATGGAAGATTCTTGTTTCCAAGTGACATTTAGCAAGAAAATGAAAAGATTTTCTGTATTCTTCACTTGAGACTGTACAAGGGAAAAGTTTTAGGAGACAGAAAATGAGGCATAATTTCTTTTTTTTAAAAAAAATAATTCCATTGTGACTTTTTTTATCTGAATTTTATTGCTGTAGTGAAAAAGGAATTTCACAAATGACTATATTATGTTTTATTGAATCGCATTCAATATATTGAATAGATACAAATGACAGCTAAATGTCACGGCAATATTTGATATCATTAAAAGAGGAAAAATGAAATATTTCCTAAATTTTTATAAGAACATGAGTTTTAGATTATTGCTCTTTTATGAGAAAATTTTTCTAAACTTAATATTGTGTAAATACATTTAATTACGAACGCTTGTCACTTATTTCTTTTTTTATTATTGAATTGTAATTTATTGATTATATGTGTATTCCCTGATAATTATATTCCTGAAAAATATGTTTTTATAAAAAGAGGAAACTATTGAATAAATGCAGTAGTTAAACAAATCATGATACAAAGTAATTTAAATATTTGTTGAAAAATTTGTAAATAAAATTTACAATGATATATTTTGGAATTAATATTTTGAATTCGAATATATTCTGGTAATAATTGAAAAATATTTAGCTACATAGTAGCATATGCATTTGAAAGAAAAAATGAAAAATAATTATGTAGCAATCACATTAAGTTGAATGCTTTTCAAAAATATTCTCCTAGTCTTAGTATATATTTATAAATACAAATTTTGGGAAGATATGTGACTTATATACTACGCATTTTCAGAAATGATTTAATATATTTATTAAATTAAAATTTATAACTTACCTTTTGGAAAACTCTTAGATGCTTCAATTCTTGATTGATTCTTCATAAACATAAGTTAGTTTTTAATATATCAGCTATAATACCAGACTGAATTTTCTTTTACCGAAAAAACTTATCAAACAATTTAGTTTTATCAAAATAATTAATATTTAACACATTGTTAAAAACGTTGCTTGCTTTTAAATATTTAATATCTGTGCTCAATGAAATTAAAAATAGCACTTTTAAAGGAATAAGTGAAATAAAGAAAAAATAAATTAGAAGTGTGTCTTTTATGTATAAAGTTTTTATTGATTTAATTCACTTGAAATTTAATGTTATTTGAAACTATTTAAATAACAGTTTCTGTACCATTTTGAATAGAGATAACCTTATAGTGATAATCTCATAAAATGAGAACTCACTATCTTTATTTCACACCTCACATTATTAAGCTGCCTATTATACAGTATTGCCTTGTTCTTCTGTTTATTAGATATAGGTTCGATTCCCATATCGATCGTAGATCCTTGCAATAGTTCAGAATCTTTCTTTAATTGTAGTTAATGGAACAATTTGTCTTCTTACTTAAAGTGATTTTAAATCGATAACTAATCATACGTACATTTCAGACCATAATTTTATAGACCGTAATATTTTGGATGAAAATACTTTTTATCGAAAATTTGATACCCCTTATCATTTATTTACAACAATATTTTAATTTAAATAATATATATTTGAGAAAAAGTTGCAAAAGTTGTCGTTTTACTTTATTTGACGGAATTTATATTTATCATAAAATTTATATTTAAACAGCATTTGAAAATATAAGTATTTCAATTAGAATTATGCGCATTTTTTATTTGCATAGTTTAATATATCTCACTATAATTTTCTAAAAATGAAAAATACTATTGAAGCTGTTATTTGTTTTTATCATACCATAATACTCATAACATAATATCCAATTCGCAACATGTTTTAATGAGTCGTAAGAGTAATAAAATCTTATGAGATAGTAATAATTATCTTTTATCGTAATTTCTTTTATTTCAAAAATGAAAAAAATCGGTTTAATCTTTTAATAAGCCTTTTCATATGAAAGGATGTTTTCCATTTTTTGGAGTAACTCATCATTTTTATAAGTATGCATATGATTAGGACTTGCTTTTATAATTTGAAACTTTTTGTCATTTATTCCTATAAAACTCTTTTTTGAGCCCATAAAATAGCTTACAAATAAGGTTAAAATAAACTCACCCCAAAATAATGGAAGACCACGTGTTTTGTGAAGTGGAAAGCCTCTGGGTTCAATTCTGTAAAATGTTTCGCTATTGAACAATTGATAAAAAGTGATGCGTTTCTGCTTTCGGCATGTACTTCTATTAGGACGAGTATTTTGAAACTTTTCAGAAATTGTTTCTTGAGAATCTTGATTACGAATGTCAAAAAAATCTTTTTGGAAAAAAATATGTGGCGTAGCTGTTAAAAAAATCTTACAATAACTTTCAGCTTTTATGTTGTGAATTAAACTAAAGTTAAAAATTTTTATTTTAAATATTATGATTTATTAATTATTCAATGTGCCCACATTAATGCACAGATTTTTGTATTATAAATTTTGTATTTTTAAGTACTCATCGCTGCTTTAATCTCTTAATAATTTTAATTAACACATTATATATAATATATAATATATATATATATATATATATATATATATATATATATATATATACATACATAAATATTCATTGGCAGAAATGATTCTTCCTTATTTTAAGATGTGACATAATTTATAAATTGGCATTTAAAATATGAAAAAAAGGAACATTTAAAAAAAATCCTTAAAACAGAGTATTTTTATTGGGTATATTTCTTCGGCAATAGACAATGGTGAGTTCACCTACTATCTGAGATGTGATCGGGCCTTGGTACCTCAGCAGTGGGGGAATCAATTTCGCTGATGATAGGGAAACCCAAACAAGAAGAGAGCACAGTCCCCAGACGACGATCAAAACACAGGTATTAGGAGTAGAACCGCAGAGACACACACCAGGTTACATCTGAACGGATATATAATTGTAGATTATACCTCGGCCCTCCACCGACCTGTCGGCGCCAGCGAAAATGGCACCGGAAGTACGTCAGAGGAAGCGGGCCGGACGGCTCCCCGACTCAATTAGTCTTCTAAATGAACCGTTGTCGATGCTAGGACCCGCGGATCACGCTCTTGGTGTATGACCCGTGCAGTCTGCTTATTTGGGATTCGCGTGTTTGAGCCTGCGATGGAGCAAAAGATTGTCGTGCAAGAAGTGATGAAGAATTTTTTCTTCTTCCCAGTGAGAAGTTTTTGATGGAAGAAGTAAAATATCCACAGAAGTGTAAAATAAAATGCGTAAAATATAGCCCTTTTTTTTTTTACAATTTTATATAAAACAGCTTATGATTTCAGACTTTCTGTACAAATTAATAACCATTCTAAATAAAGCTGGCAAGGTTAATAACCTCTTCATGATCAATAAAAAATGAAAATTAATCATTACCAAACTTGATTTTGTCCTTTCTCTAACTGGAATTACAACTATGTGTTCATGAAATTAAACGTATATACTTTATCCTATATAATAAACATTTACATGTAAACATTATATAGTACATTAAGTATTGTATATAAGATGTCAATTAGATATTATACTCCATATATAATATTTTAAAATACTTTATTGATCATATAAAAATCATTAAATACTGTATGATTATATTTGTTTGTCAACATTTGCAACTACAAAATATACTCAAATATTAAATAATTGAGTAATTTTATGGCATGTTGCTCATATCATTGGCTATAGTTTAAAACATTAGAAAACAAATTCCTTTTTCAATAAAATGAAGAGGTTTTTTTTTTTACTTGCAGAGGATATTTTTGAAAAATTAATTTAATTATCGCATCATTTCATTTCCTTACTACGGAATTATAACCCTAAGAATCAAAATATTTTTTAAAATTAAAACTTAAGAATAAATTTTGTTTTTGATTTAAAACATTTTCTGCTTCTGCCTGATAAATAGATTTCGAGTTTTTACTTTTTATGAAATTCAGCCAATAAATTCTGATTATTTTTAGAAAAACCATGGAGCATTTTTATTATTTACATTTAAATCACAATTTGTATCACGAAGTTCTATGTAAAATCAGAAGTATTCCCATATTAGACTATTAAATAATTAGGTCCACATATTAGACTATTAAATAATTTAGTGCTATTTTTGTTTTCTAATTTTATTTATTTATTTACCTATATCTACTTGGTATACATTTCGAAATGATTTTTCATTGGATAGAATACATTATTTACATATTACCAGAGATGCGAAATCTATGAAACTCAATAAATTTTGACTAACTCCAATAAATTTTGACTTACGCAATTGTAATAAAACGGATGTAAATCTCATTATTAAATAATGGTGAAAATGAAACTCTTGCATTCCATTCGAATAACCTGCAATCTTAACTTTTCACTGCTAGTAAGAATTTGCTTGTTTTTAAGTCAAATTTTAAGCAATGAATTCTGAATAGTTGTTTCATCTTGAAAATGAATGATTTAAGTGATGACTCAATTAAATTATACTATTAATTAGTTAGCTATAATACATTAGTCATGAAATATTGGTAGAAATAATTCATGACTAAGTTGGTAAAATTTTTCGGCTAAGTCGATAGAAATGTTTCTGCTTGTATATAAAAAATTAATATTAAATTTTAAAAAAAGATTAAATTTTAATTAATTATCCGTCAATGTCTTCAATACACTTGTAATAAAATGTGGTATCGCTCAAAGCTATTCAAAATTCTTCTTAATATTTTATTATTACACTCACATGTAAATGTTATGTAGTTGTAAGCACCATCTCAATTTATTATTATTCGTTTCCAGAAATAGCATTGAAATAGGCATATGAAAGTAAATAAAATTTACCTGGCCATATGAAACTGTAAAATAATTTTATAATTATTTTCTTATAACTGCTTCTTCTGTAATAAAACACAGCGAAAAAAGCTATAAAGCTGTAACGAAATACATATAAATACTCACGCACAAGCGAAAGCAAAATAAGCATTTTGAGAAACATTTATGGCTTTTATATTCGTCATCATAAAAACGTTAACAACCTAAAATGAAATGGGAATAAGAAGACAGAAAGAAATTACTTGTCCATTATTATTTCTAAAATTGGTCGTCATTCTAAGTTTTATAATATTAGCTTTCACATGCCATCTTTCAATTTTTTATGTATGCTATTCGCCATAATCATTATTTATTAAACGTCTCATTAAGAATATGTGTTCGTCAATATTTTAATATGTGTCTTTAAGTATTAGATTTTACATTACTGTATTTAAATCTATAACCAAATTTAGTGTTTATATATGCATGATGTACATTTTCAATGACATCTGACAAAAATCATACTTCTTTTTCTGTTAGAGTTGAGCAAAATTACTAATTTTCTTAAATACCCAAAGGAAAAGCATGATTTACAATCACTGTAAAACCCTTTTCTATAAGAATAAACAATTTCTGATTCTGACTTTTTACCTTTACCTTAATGGCACATTTGGCCTATTGTAATTTTATTCAAAGCTGTGCTACAAAAAATCGCTTCTCTAAGATTTTCATGAGAAATTCATTAAACAATGCATAATTGGAAATACGTTTGTTAAAGGTTTAAAAAAAACTGATAGTAGCACAAAATGCATGGAATAAATACATGGTATCTATATTATAGCATTTTTATAACATCTGATTTATTTTATCTAGATGAATTCATAACTATGCAATAATTATCAAATCATTTCTGAAATTTCCCCATATTTCTAATAATAACTATAATAATGAAGAGGAATTACAATACTAATAATTATTAATAACTATAATAATGAAATAAATCATAAGTGTAATAACCCAAACAAATATTAAGAAGTTAGTTTTGAACGAAAATGTTGTTTTCTTTAAAAAAGAAAATCATCATATATTTTGTCAGATTTGATAGATTTCATTAAATATGTTTCTGTGTGAATGAAATAAATTCATTTCATAACGGAGCTGTTAAATGTAAAACAACCAAATAAAAAAATGATGAAACATTTTTTTGGCTACATCATGATTTCAAATCTAATCTCATATTTATAGTGAAGCATTAAACAGAATGATGAACTTTGTGCTAATTTAAGAATGTCTTTTTTTCCGATGCCTGGTTTTTATTCAAGAATATTCCGAGCCAATTTCATTGCAGTAAATTTAAGGTGATTTTCTATGCTTCGAATTATTCAAAACATATTCAAAAAGAACTTCTTTTCCTTCCATCCTCTCTCTTCTTCCTCATTACTTTTGCGATTCTTTATTTTGAATTCCAACAAGCACAAAATCGAATTTATTCCTTTTCTTTGGTGACATTTCTTCAGTGGATATTCCATTGGACTTCAGAATGTGTTTTCGAAATTGATTTTAAAATCAAACCTTCAACTCTCGAGGCGTAATGGTACTTCACACCAGCTTTTCCATCTAGGAATTATTCTACTCCTTGCACTCAAACATGTCCGAGAATCTTCAATTCAGAAGAATATATGTGTTTTTTATTTTTTATTTATTTAATTTTTTTTTTGAGAAAAAAAAATTACTGTACTCTTTCTTCAAAATACAGAACGTAATTCCGATTCAATTTCGAAAATACATTTTCCACTCTGTGGTTCTTCTTTACATGGATCGGGATTTTCTTCAATGTGCCCTTCGACGACTTTATTATTATTTAATCTTTCGAGAACAGGGTTTCTACAATTGTAATTCGAAATAGCTATTCCATTTCAAACTTTCTTTTTGAACTGGTCTGGATTGACTATGGAAATTTTCAACTTTCTGCATATTATTTTGGTACCGCTGGGAAATTATGTGACATCTAGCACGAGTTTCGCTTATTGTCTAGGGAGATACATATTATGTGTCACGTAACGATGTCATAAGCTCTCCAGAAATTATTCTATTCGGAGAGGATTCACTTGATACAATATTATTTCACTTGACATAATACTCTTTTCGCAGCATCTATTTCGTACTGTTGTTTACATTAGCGTAAAAGATATGAAAATTATTTTGGATACGCTTATAGTTTGGTAATAAAGATATTAAAAATGTATGGAATAATCTGAAGAATAACAATATATTTATCAAAATAATAAACATTTCATATCCGGAAAGTAACAAATCTTAAAATATTTTTGTTATTATTTCAAAGCTTTATTTCGTACACATTATTTTCTGAAAATAACATTAATCATAAGTTATGCCTCTTTGCTAGATTTCAAATCTTTAAACTAAGAATTATTGTTGACATGATCTTTTTTCCAAAATATTTCAATCTTCTAATATTTCATTTCGTATGAAGTTATATTTTTTTCTGGACTTACCGGTTTTTTTTAAAAAATTAAATTTAAAAAATGTTGTTTATCATAGATATATTATCTGTACATTTATATTTATATATACTATTGTTTTCATACGAATATTTTAAATTCAAAATTACGCTAATGATGTAAAACATTACAAATAAACTGTTTTAAAAATTTTGAGCAGATTTCATATACAACTGTATAAATAATAATTAAAGTAATATTTTAATTTTATGTTTTTAAATCTGTTTCCGGGAGATACTTCAGCAAATATTTGAAATGCGGATAGTTTTCCATGAAAAAAAATTATTCAAAAATTTTAGTTTTAAGTTTAGCAGAATCTTGTTTTAGATTGTTGTTAGAGATGCATACTACATTAAAATTACTGTAAGCAGTTCAAACGATTTAAAAAAAAGAGCTAGTGCAGTTAAAAATTTTAATAGAAATGAATCCAGCTGAATTATAGATCGCTGATTAATGAAAACTTAACACACTTCCTATTCGATTCTTTATGTGTGTGTGGTACAAGTAATACTCGTGACTTTTTGAAATTTGTGTGATTGAGACGGGAAAATGTCTCATCCGGTTCCGTAAGCATGTATCGCGTCTGCCTGACGTCTTGTCGTATGTGATTTGTAAAGATGCCAAACGCCAGTTGACTTTGCGGCGGTCTTTCTTGCAGATAAAGAACAGTTTGTACTGCCACAATCAAGTCTCTGTTATGCCACGGAAAGACATTTTTGCTCAGTTTTTTTCTTCCATATCCTTGTCATGCTATTTATTTGCTTTCCTGCATGAATGGTATTCTTCAAGATAACTCGAAAAATTGGCAACATCTGTGATTGAAGATACTCACGACATGAGAAACAATACGTCGAGTTCTCTCAGAATGTATTGATACATATTTTATAATAGTATTTTAAATAAATTATGTTGCTGGATTTTCTTTTTAATATATTTTAAATGAAAAATTTTTTTTATCATAAGTCACGTTAATTTTTTATAATGTATGATTTCTCTTCGTCAATAACTTTAACGAAAAATCTGCCATATCAAAGGTTTGGCTTCTTACATATATACTTCACGGGTACTTTTGTATCATTGAAACGATTCACTAAAACTTCTAAAGGAAATGTATATATATATATATATATATATATATATATATATATATATATATATATATATATATATATATATATATATATATATATATATAATTCAACATTTTTCTGTAATGAATATGAAATCTTGAATATTTTTTAAATTAATTGTATTATATCCACTAAATTATGAGAATTTGGCTAGATTTGAATCTGAAACATCAAATAAATACCACTTAATATTTGGAAACAAGTAATATCAAACGTGCATTTTTTTTAGTTTTGTGATATTTATTAAATTAAATAAACTTTTTATTTATAAATATTTGGTAAGTTATATGAAAAAAAAATTGTGATAAATATTTAAAAACTATTTGAAGGAAAAAAATTTTAGGCCAAATGTTAAATAAATGTCCTATTTCAATGATCAAAATCAACTAATTCAATTTAAATTTTTTAATTTTAATTTTTACTATTTATAACATAATTTCAGGGAATTCGTACTCATATATTTTCTTAAAATAAAATTTCAAATGTTGAGAAAATTTTCATTATTTATCAGAATATTTAACAGTTAACTATTAAACAAGGCATTATTTAAAAAATTAAAGTTTTTTTCATACATTTTGAGTAAAAAAAAAGTTTACCTGAAATTGAAAAAAATCTTATGTGCAACCTTTTAAAATTTTGATTGTTATAAAATATTTATATTTTCCTTATTTATATGGAGCTAACTTTGATCTTTGATTTTTATGAGTGAACAATGTTTTTCTATTTATGATAAAGAAAAAATATAAATTATGTGGAATCTCATTCCTAAGCATTGTTAAATCATAGGAGAAAATTTTATCTCAGGCTACAAATGATGGATATTTTTAACTGAAAAAAGTAATTTTCTGTATAGTTATAAGGTTTAGTTAACGAATTATATTCTATAAAATGAAATAGACCCTAATCAATCAAAAGGAAATATTAAAAACCATCATTTTGTAAATAATTCTCTCTCTCTGATAAATTTTATACATTACTTTAAAGTATTTATTGATTTTATTTAATGAAATAAGAAAGATGGTTTCATGTTAGATCAAAATTAATCAGGATGTTTACTAAATAAAAAATGATGTTTATACGATTAAAAAAAACTAATATGATTTATAATATATTTATTTTCACAGAACTAGTTTTTAAACTAAAGTAGAATATGTTATTTATAGATTTAAAGCAAGAATTATCCTTCCTTTTATAAAAGAAAAAAATAAGAGTTTCAACATTTCAACGAAAAATTTTAAGTAATTATTCAGGAATTTTAAAATTGTTTAATTTGATATCTATGTTTTAATTTTTTTTAATGATAGTAAAATTTTTTCTTTTGTAATAACTTCGGTTGTAAATATGAAAAACTTAGTCATCACATGATTTAACTTATGATCTTTGTTTTCGATATTTTGTGAGTGCAACACTATATCAATGGACTATAAATTAATGACAATTTACACGTTACATATATCAGTTACAATACATGCACTGGATTATATGCTCTCATGAAAAAAGATAATATTTTTATCTTTTATATGAATATACCTAAGAGTTTTCACTTTAAATAAATTAGAATTAAATGCTAAAAAATAAAATGAAAAAGCATTTTATTAGCTCTAAGACCCAATCTTTAATAATTTTAAGGAAGAACTTTTTGAATTTTTCTCTTATTTCAATTAAAAATTCCTTTTACGCATTATTAATTTACATTATATATTTTTCAGTAGAACACACTTATGCATATAAAGCTCAATGTCATAGTTAACGGAATTTAATTTACATGTTTAGGAATGACTAGTAACAATCAAAAATAGGTATATAAGAAAGAATTATACTTCCATATTATTGCATTTTTATATTGATGCATAGTTGTCGATGGCAACATAACCGAAGACAAAAATTTAGTTCCAACAATTAAAATATATTGTTTCACAATTGTATTATTATATTGAATTATTCAATGTATTGTATAACAAATTTAATTAATGTATTAAAATAATTTTAATGGATTAATTATATTTCTGTACACTGCTGTCATGTTGGCTTCTTACATAGACAGCAGTGATGTAAGCAGCAAAAATAAAATGACAGCGTAAACAGCAAAAATAAAATGAGAATTTTGGCGTGCGATTTATTAATTTCCATATCAGTTTAAACTAAATAGAATAAGCCAAGCTTTAATACTGAGAAACATTGACACAGCAATACGAATAACAGGATTAAAGCAGTAAATTACTCTTATTTATCAAGGGCTTAGAGATAGTATTCTTTTGCTTTTTTTTAAGGATTCTGCTGATGGAAGATTGAAGAATCTTTGTTCCAGTCGAAATAGCAGGCAATTAAAAAAAGCTACTTATTTGTCAAACGTTCATGGTAGGATGACAAATTCGTGAAAAAACATTTTAAAGGATGTAAAATACAATAACAACTCAATTTTGATAAAATAGATAAGTAAAAACGAGTCAATTTTTTTTTATTTTTATACCGTGTAAGCACACAAAGAAGACAAAGACAAATTGGAATGGTGAAATCATGGGTGGTTCACCCTGGAGCATTGAACAATTACTTTTGCCAGCCCCTTAAATAAATTGGACATTCAGAATCTATTTTATTCGATCCCAGCATTGAAAATAAATATAAAAAAAAGAATAGAAAGAAAGAGGACAAAATTGTCCGTACATTGTCCTAGAGTCCCAGCTAAGATTGTGGAATCAGAGGTCGCGCTCTTTTGAATACTACCACGAATATTGGGAATTTCTTTTGTCACTTCCGAAGGTACAAAAAGGTTTTTTTTCTTTTCTTATTCTTGATGTTCTCTATTTTTATTGAACCGCAGGTGCGTTATATAAAATGAAATTGCTTCGCTCCAAAAAATTTCAATGCTGGTTTTTGACAATATGTATATTACTCTGCGTGAAAAAATGCAAACGGTACACCACAACATTTGTATGACACTACTTATTGTTCTGGAAAAAAGTACGAATTGGGTAGATTCTTATGTTAAATTATTCTGCAATAACCACATGGTGTCCATATGTTTTGAAATAAAAAAAATATCCTGCATAATTTTGCCTATTATACACTGAAAAAATAATATAGAAACACATGAATTTCTTTATATAGTAATAAAATGTTAACAATTACACTTTTGCGTTGATTTTTTATTGGTGATTTTTTAATTGATGCTATATATATAGTTGAATTAATATATAATCACGTGTTGAAAATGGCTAATTTTCTCTGACATGTAATAAAATCCAATTTATTTGCTTTGCTCTTGGAGATTAAGTTTACTAGATAAGATTAATTAATTTTTGCCGCCAACTATTGTTTTACTCTAAATATTTGCTGATTGATTTTCAAAAAAACTACTTACATTTTTCTTTTGATTGTACAGATGCTTATAAAAATTAATTTATACATATAATCCGTGATTGATTTTATTATTATTTTGTATAGTTAGCAGTAAACAAGATAAGTTTAATATATTCTAAGCTTATTCATAAGTGTATTATTTACAGTGTATTAAAATTTATAAAGAATTTTTCATTTTATATCTATTTATCCTACTGTTTGTATGTAAATTTTCAAATTACATTTACAAACGATGTAATTTAAATACGCATTCATTTTCTTTCACCATATTGAAAATTATTTTATTGCTATACAAAATTATGAAGCAAAGTTTTCTATCATTTGTGCTGCAAATTTTCTTTAAATTAATGCTCTTATCTTAAGAAGAATTTGGTTAAAAAAATAAGGAATGAAAATATAATATGCTTAACTTAACCTTGAGACAACAATCGAATACAGAACACA
Organism: Latrodectus hesperus; assembly: GCA_037975125.1. NCBI lineage: Eukaryota > Metazoa > Arthropoda > Arachnida > Araneae > Theridiidae > Latrodectus > Latrodectus hesperus. Next base: position 18,381,159 of record JAJQOW010000014.1, read on the forward strand.
CAGAGGAAACAGAAACCTTTAATTACTCTTGTTTTTTTGTTTTATTTCAAATCTAATTATTATATAAAACAAATTCTGTGGAACAAGTCTCATGGAAGAAAATATTAAAAATGAATAACATATTCGACATTTCGATACGAAATCAAAATGTCAATGGATTGCTTGAATATTATTTAAAAATAATGTTGGCTTTAATAGATTTCAAGTATATTTATTTACAATCGAATATTCTTTTGCTACTAATAATTAGAGGAAAAAAATATTTGATCGGTGCCGAAATTCACCAAATTGGCAACCCTACTGCCATAGCAGTACAAGCAAGCTGAGACAAGGTGAGTGGCACTTTATTACAAGATACTTTCATTACTCAGGGCACAACATGTAATCTGTCATTATCAATCAAGGCATCTGGCAATACGAGAAACACCAAACGACAATTGTGTTCTTCGCATAGAAGTTTTCGGATGATCGCCATTAGTGTCGCCAATTCTTAAAATCAGAAGTATATATTTGCTATTTTCAAATCTTTTGTTTATTCTTTGATGCTTTATTTTTATTATATTTTTTATACGTCATTCCTTTTTTTTAAATCCGAAATACAAAAACATAATAAAAAATTAATTTTCTTTTCTTTGTTTCGAATTCTTTATATTTGTACGACTAATTTCTTACAAATATTAATCATTATTTACTAATAAAATTTAAAATCAATTATTTATAAGCGAATCGAAATCGATTACAAATTATTTTTTTAAAAAAATCATATTTTATTGCGATTGCTTAACATGTATTTCAACAAATGAGCAGTATTCAATTTTTACTTCTCTTTCAATTTCGCAAATCTGAATTTATCGAAAATCATATGTTTGTTTTTCCTTTTCTAAAAATTGAATTTCCTTTTTGGTTACATCCTTTTCGTAAAAATTCATATGCGTTTTTATAATGCCTTGTTTTGAAATATCATCTGAGTTTCCAAAAAAAGAGATTCAGTTTTTTACTTCCAGTGTAACAAGATTATTTAAGGGCCAACTCCTCCAAATTCATTGTTCTTTTTTTAAAAATTTGCTTAGGATTTGTCAGTAATTAAAAAGAAACTAATTAAATAATAAAAACATTGAATTTATTTTTTATTACCATTTTATGTTATACCTGTGCAAAAAGTATAAATTTAAAAATCTATATTTTTAAGCACATGCACTAACATACATGCGTAACATATAATGAAATGACAACTCTACTTTCGTTAAATATCTGGTAATAATTGCGCATTTTTTTTATTCCAGTTAACATATTTAAAAAAAGAAACACCAAACGAAGCTCATCAAATGCCAAAAAGTAAAAAAAAGAAATTTCGAGCTTTAACAAGAAACAAATTAAACAAACGAACCACACGCAGCGCCGGAACAACTCAAACGCCAGCGATCATAATACAGAACTATTTAGAGTCAATCCGTCCGTCTATAGCTTTTTCTACTGCAATTTTCCTGCCACGTGCTGTTACCAACAGAAAGAGAGAGAAAAAACGCAAGAGCTAAGTGCTATCAAAAGAGCTCTTTTCTAACTTTACGTAGGATACTTTATGTCCGATATTTATAAGGCCTAATCTAATTCAAATTAAGCATAATTTAAAAAATCGTGCCGTGCGTGCCCTCTTCTCGTCTCAAAATAGTAAGCACACCAAGATTCTGTGTAAGAACAACCTTTACGAAACAACCATCTTTTAACGTTTTTTTCTTCTTCTGGATCACCACCAGCGAACAATGGACTATTATGCCAGTGAATAGCGAAATGGGAATAGATTATGTTCCTCAAAAAGTCGATGAAGACGTTTAGTACTACAGTTAAAAAGCCTTTCGGATTAATTCATTTTCGGTAATGTTGAAATTTATCGCCGGTTTTAATTTGGGTCGACCTTTATTGAATTTGTTTCTTGCACGCTGTTGTGTGTGTGTGTGTGTTTTTTTTTTTTCGATATATACTATTGCTTTCGATTCAGTGTTTTGTATTTATTACTATACCGAAAACTGGCAATTATTTTCGGTTATTTAACTTCTGCTATTTAAGTATTTTATAAATTCAGTCTCACATCTCCATTTGCATTGAATTTTATTTAATAATTTATAATTGAAATTGAATTATAGTAAAGAAATGTCTGTGAAAATTTTACTGCTTTTTAAATGAATTTGTAGAATTATTCATAAACACATCAATAAAAATACTGTAATTAAATGATCTTATCATATTCCTTAGTTTTACTTAATTTACTGCAAATAATATATTAAACGAATAAGCAATCTGATAAGGAAAGCGATTTCAACATCAATAATATTAAAACTTTAAAGATTAGATAATTTATAGATAATTCAGTTTATACTTTTGAAAACAACTCAGTCAAAAGAAAATCATCTCAAATAAGTCTTTTGTTTGCTTTTTTTAGATTTTATTTTATTTTTTATTATTATTTTTTGCCAGAAATTCATTGAATAAATCACTTTTCGTGTTTCTAAATTATTTTTAACTGTGACAAATATATATTTTTTAATGTCTTGTGACTTTTAACGAATCTTTTTAAATCATTTTACTTTTAACAATTTTTTTTAAAATAACATTTATCAGTTTATCATTTACATATTCATTCATTTTCTTTGAGAAACTAAAAGATATTTTCAATTATAAATTTTCGTCTTTCTCTTTCTTGTCATTTATAGATTTAATATTGAAAACCAATATAAATGAAATATTAATATGGAGCCATTATTCATAAAGATCTGTAAATGGAAATTATAGTATATTTTAAAAGTATTGAGATGCATCTTTTTATATCAAAAAACTACTTGATTATATATATAAATTTTTAATTCTCTGTCTATAAGTTGCAATAAGAAGATTACATACATTCACTTATATATGTATTGAATTCCATGTGATAATACGAACATATTATACCAAATCTGTACAGGCTTCTGGTATACACTCATGACCCAAATACAAAACCCAACACATGTCCATGCATAAAAAGTTCCCACTTGTCGATGAATGAAAAGAAGTAGGCTTCGAAATTTAGAAAAGGTGGAAAGAGGAGACGGGCCATTGGGGAAATGTATCTCGACCCCTTCTTATTATGAAGTTGGGTCCCGCCACTAAATTAGCCCTTGACACTGCACCCCTACAGGTCATGGGTAACTAAAAACCACCGCAAGGGTAAATATAGGCTTTTTCTTTTTGCTTCTTTTCCTGTTCTTGACATCGGGGTATTTGAAGTGCCGCTGCTTCTCAAGGGTGCACTCGTATGGAAATGTTGGATGGCTGCGTATTGATCCACGATTTTAATGCTTTCTGGGTGGCAACATGATTGTGGTATCTGAAACTACTAATTTAAGCTGCATTTACTGGTTATTCACCTAAATTTTGTGGTGTGGTAAAAATAATGATTTTGATACAGCTTAAGTTTTTCTTTATTTATATCAGTTAATTCAATCAACCACTAGGAAATGTGTTCTTCTTGAATTTAAGAGTAAATCTAAATTAGTGAAACAATAAAGTATTTTCATAATGTTTTATCGAAATATTTGATTTTTATTAAAATAATGAAAAACACAGAAATGGGATCTTGTTAAGAACTATTAAAAAAAATGCTGTTCAGGAAAACATTAAGACTATAACGTAATTTTGACAGTTACGTGCATTGTTAATGGAAGTTCTGATTAGAAGAAGTATGGAAGGTGGAGAATTTCACCCTTTTTTAAATAATCGTGTGATTATCAACGGTCAAAATAGTTTTTAACTGTAACATTCGATTGAAGTTTCAAAGGACATGCTTAAGACATATATTGCAAATGAGAAAAATTGTGAATCTCATAACCTCTACCACTGATTATATTTGATCTAGTGTGAATACTAATGCAAATATGTGATTATTCATCACATTTATACACAGTTATTATATTCATCGAAATAAGAATATTTTAAATTATGATTTAAAAAAATATCATTTTAGTGCAAGATTTACAATAACATAACACTTTATTGTGAATTTCAGTTAGTATTAAACAAGGAGTATTTTCAAAAATTTAATGTTGAGCTTATAAATAAGTTAAATTAATTATAAAAAATATCACTGCAGTTAATTATATTATTACTTATTGTATAGATTTCTATGTAAAATAATATTGTATTTTGTACTCTTGTAAATATTATTCACTTGTTTCAATTAACCAATTGAAATTCACACGGTCAAATTTTGTCGATAAATAATAACTTGAGCAACAAAATGTCACATTTTCTCAATTGTAAGGATAATAATTCTATAACTCTATATGAAATCTGGCTTAAAAAGTTGTTTTGAAGAGTGAGTCATGATTTTAAATTCTTCTTCACAACATCACTTTCCAGGATTGACACAGGATTTCACCCCCAGTGAATATGAGTGCATTTCGTTGTTCCCGCACCATTTTACGAGTTCAGTGTTTGGAATTAAGGGGGAAATCAGTTACACATAGCCGCTGATGCGGTTCCTATGTGATTATGTTTGTTTACCCACCTGTTACAAACACAATGAAAAATAAAAATAAATATTTACTAAAGCTAGAATGGGAAACTTGACGCAATTCTAAGTTGATAAATTTTCCATTCCTTAGTTCCTGCGGAATTATAATCCATTCATAATTTTGTGTGACATAAATTTACATAAAAAAGATGACCTCTTCTTTTGAAAATGGTTATAAGGCTAAAATATTACTATTCTCAAATCCTTGTTCCAATATGCTGAGTGTGCAACAGGTGGCACTTATAACTTTAAATTGAATCCTTAAGTCTGGTCTTTAACATGAAAACTTAAATTTGGTCATCCATTCTCTCTTAATTTTGATTTAACATTAATTTGATTCATAGCGCTTAATTAACCAGATTAATCTCACTTAAATCTGGTTAATTAGTATTTGATTTGATAACCGCTCTTTAAAAGAGTATTAGTATTTTCTGCTGTACAACACAATTATATAATATAATGCATTTTATCTGGATTAAATAGTAACCAGCGTTTGAAGCAGAAACTCTTTTTGCTGTTTATGGACAAATTATTTCAATATGCTGTTGATATTTAAAAAAAAAAAAAACTAAATGGGAGAAATTATTAAGAGACATTAAATGTTATACTTTGATTAAAAAAAATTTATGTTTTAACTAATTTTCACGGCCTTAGATTAATATATAAAAATGTATTATATTTAAAAAATTAAAGGTAATTTATGAGGTAAATGAAATATTTAAAGAAAATGTACCTGATTACATTTACAGTTAGGGCTTTTTATGACACCAGATTTAAATCAATTTAAAAAAAATGACGTGAAAAATTTTATTTTTTACGTAGATGATGTTATATATATATATAACAAGATTCAAATAAATAGTTTATTTATTGTATTTTTTATAGTATATTTATTGTTTTGTATTTTTTGCATAGATAATTTTATCAACATCATTTGAATAGAGTTTATTTGTTTTTATTTTTTCTATTATTTACATTAGTTTCAGTTGAAGATAGGATGAAAAGTGTTTCTGTTTTGAGTAAGATTATTCAATTAACTCTTGCGTAAAATTACACTGGATCCCTAGATGTGCTTCGTAAATTATATCCTGATTTTTTTATATTTTTAGACGCAATTCTTGTGTAGAAAAAATTGTATAGTTCCGTATGTTGTATTTATTCACTGACCGCATAGTTTCACAGAAAAAATTACGAAATTTCATTAAAAACTGCAACTGAAAAAAATCAAAATTTTAGAAAAAAAAAATGCTTTGTAATTGTTATTCGATTTTTCTTGAAACTTTTAGAAAAATTGTTCTTTAAGTGGGAATATTATATTTCACCCATTATTTAATCAAAACATAACTTTAATGGAATTTATTTCTTAGCAAGTACTTTACCATTTATAAAATGTTCCATTATTAATTTGTCAATTTATAAAAATTTGGGAATAAAATTTTGCAGATTAAAAGAGTATAAGAAAGTAATGCTGAATTAAGTGAGTATTAATTTACATGGTAAATTTTAATTCCATTTGTGTAAAATATAAATACATAATTTTTTTTCGTTTTCATCATACACATTGGTCACAAATTATGTGTAATTCATTCATTAAACTATGTATTTTGTACTATTAGGAATTATATTTTTATATTTCACATTTATTCAGTGTAGGTTACAAATTAATTTTGCGAAATCGTGAGAATTGTTTAAATGCTTCGTTTCTCATCGTACGAACATTATACGAACGTCGATTGCATTTAAATGACAGGTTAGTGTTCTTGTTTTGAAAGCATGTGTTCTACGTCAAGTAAGCCAAACATACAAATAAAACAAAATGGAAAAGTCGTCATTATTTGCCGATACTTTGACCAAAACGTTAGCCAGAACACACTCATTTTACATCTGCTAGTGTAAAAGACCCATGGAAATTTTCACCACAATGTGGTAAACCAGAATAAAAGGAAAAACAATTCAATTAACCTAAGGGGAGGATATATACCTAATTTACTTGTTCATTTCCAAAAACGACTCATAAATCTTGCAGGAAGTGTCACTCCGGCGTTTGGCAACACCTTGGCGCAAACATTGAACCATCGTCTCGGCCAATTTGTAAAGGACGATTTTAATATTTATTTATTCAATCGAGAAGTCGCGTGCTTCGAGGACGTCACGAGCTGACGTCGGAGTGGAGTGAGGGTGGGGGGTGGAACGTCCTCTCAGAAATTAGTTGGGTGCATTTTCTGGTTGAAATGATACATGTTTATTTATTCCTTCTTTTTTTATGGTGTATACATATCCCCTTGAATGAAAGGCGAAGAGAAGCACTTTTGTTTCCGATAACGCTCTCATTTGCATCGGAAATCGATGAGTGCATATGAATCTGAGATTCTTCGGATTTCGTCTCCATTTATATTCTCGTAAAGTAATCGACTGCTTGTGTTCGGAAGAGAGCTTCAAGAGCGGAAGAGAAGTTGTTGGTTTTCGGTGAAATTTTTTTCCGGAGACTCTGTAGTGGCATCGAATACAGAATTGCACTTTTGGAATATTAAATTAAGTCGTAGTCGCGCGAATTATTGTCCTTAATGGTTGGTGGTGCAAAAGAATTGTTTTCGGAAATTTGAGGCCCACTTTATGTTTTCACGCACCACTTATTAATTTTTGAAGTGAAAAATTATTGAAGGTACTTGAATTTATGCTGCCATCATTCCTAATTCAATATTAAATGTTTTTTTTTTAAATTTTACTTAGCGAATACTAAAAATTGTATTCTTTTCATTGCAAAATCTAGAGATTGTTTGTAATCTTTTCGTGAAAACAGTTTTGTATGTATTTCAGTCTAGTAGTTGCATTTTGTTCGGATTTAGTGACAGATCATAATTAATAATTTTTTGCATTATTGGTTATATTGATTGCTCTTTCACCCCAAGTTCTTTAGCATTTTGAAGTATGTGTATTATAATCAATTTGTTTAATATATTTCATTCCTCTTTATATACATTATTGTTGTGGTTGTTGTCGTGTGACACAAGTGCAAAATGAAAAAGAAGAAAAGGTAAAAAAGACAAGTCATATAGGATTGAAGGTATGGAGCACTGCCCTGGCCTCATCTTCAGCTTTTTCCGTATAAAGGGTGTCATGGCAGCAGTTGGGGTCGATGTTGAAGAGGCTCGAGGCAACAGAGATTCAGTTGAAGAAATGCCTCGGATGCAGCAAAAGAAGTTGAAGAGATGCCTTGGATCCAGTGCAAAATATACATTATTTATAAAAAGGAATGAAATATGTTAAGCAAAATTATATGTATATATATATATATATATATATATATATATATATATATATATATATATTGTATTTATATATATAAATATATATATATATATATATATATATATATATATATATATATATATATATATATATATATATATATATATATATATTCCTTTATTTGCTTCATTATTCAAGTAATATTAATTTTATTAATTTTCATCTAGTCACATGATTTTTTTAATAACAATCAATTTATCAAAACGTTTTTCAAAAATGAGATCATATTTCAAGCTGATCAGAGTATAAAAATTCGTGCATTCGATTTGTATTTCGTAGAAAAATGCGGCGATATTTGCAACATTGTTGACTTTCAGCTTGAAGAAGAAAAAGCTTCGATAAAACGAATGGCATCAAGGAAAGCGAGCAATTTAATAAAACTGAGCAGCTCTTCATTTGAATCCCGTGAGAAGAACGGAAGACGCTGCTGCAAGGGACGAAGAATTGTTGGGACTGTTCTTTTCCAGAAATTTATCCCGAAACTTCAGTCGTTTTCTTGATACTTTTCCCCCGGTGGAATTGCCTTGCCTCTTGTCCCTCCTCCTCTCTCCCCAGCGAGCATTGAATCCATCTTGCATGGGTACTTGAATCATCGATCGGAAGTCGAGCAAAAATCGATCGATCTGGACTTTCCACCCACGCACGCAAGAGATCTTTTCTCCTTCTCTGTCTCTAAAAGAGAACAAATTCCTTCACATCTACCAATTTTTCAGAGAGAGAGAGAGAGAGAAAAAAAAAACGAAATAAATAAATTATAAGGAAAAACTGGATAAATGGAAGAGGTTGGATGGATAAACTCTTTTTCCTGTCTTTTCCGCCGAATTCATATTCCAGTCCCCCTCTCCTTTAAACAGCGCCAAGTCGTCAAATTCTTTTACAGATTTGCTATAGCTAAGTGTCATTTTTTGGCATAGTTTTTGATGAAATGTACGAATCTCCCGTATATGGCGGAAATGGGACTTCGTGACAGAACTGGAATGACATTCTAAACAGGAAAAAAACAATCTTATTAATAACGTCGTGTGGGTGAAAACTCATTGAGAATAAATAGTATAACTAATGCAAAAGTAATAAATGACTAGGAATTTACGTTGGTAATATTTTTTTGACATTAAAATGATGCCACCGCTAACATTTTTCAATAGATCAGTAAAAGCTACTGTTCAGATATTTTTTCATTTATCGAATTTGTATCCAAAAACAAACATACTGTGGAACAAATATATGTTCTTCTTAAAAATAGGTTTATATATTTTTATTTAGTTGAAAAACCATAATAAAATACTAACCTTTGTATACTGATCAAAAATTAATCCCTTTAACCTCTACAATAGACGTCATATAGTAACATATTTATTTTATATTATCATTTATTCCGAAGAAAAAATTTCATGAAATTTAAAAGACTTAAAAGGTCTTAGATTTCTATTTACCATGATTTAAGTAAAAACAAATTGTATAAAATTATAGGTTAAAGTGTTTTAAAAACTTAAATCATTCAAGTGAATAGATATTCCTTTTTATTTTGAAGAATTCAGTTAAATCCTCATTCGTACAGTATTTTTTAACAGTTGCAATTTTTACTCGTGAATGATAGGTTGTGTATTATAAGTTATCAAAAGGAATTTATTGTATTAAATATCATACAGATTATATACAGAGTGTATGTGAAGTCACTTGTACTAAATTTGTAATGCAGATGACCATTACTTAATAAATGTATGTTATAACCAAGTGAATTATACACATCAAAGGCTAAGCTGGCAGTCAAATTAGTTGGTACTCTGACTTTTGGTTCGAGAGTGTTTGGTCCTCAATTCCCACCTAGAGTTGAATGTTTCTTGTTCAAAATCTATTTTACTTTAAAGGTCCCTGTCTAATTTCCCATCATATCCAAAAAAATGCTTGTTGAGGGACAAACAACCCTATCTTAAAAATACCAGAAATTATGACAGTTACGACGAAAATAAAAATTCCACATTATATATCTTATCGCGATACATCATCAAAATGTTATTAATAATATTAAGGAAAAGATATTAAGAAATTAATATTTTGACCAGAATATGTTTTCAGATATCATTCTTATAAATTGTCTCTATCTTAAAGTGAAAAATCATGCGTATTCATTTAAATCAACACTAACACTGATGGATACGCTTATAAGAAATTAGTAACATTTTTTTATCAATACGCAAAAACATTTTCTATATTCCTTTTTGCTCAAACTTTTGTAAAATCTACCAATTGTGCATTATTTTTTGCATAGAATGCGTTGTAGCAATGCATAATGTCTTAAGCATGATATTAAAATAGAAATAACAAGTGTTCAGCATTTGAAGAATGTAATAATTTTTATTTACATTTTTTCTCTTTTAATGTAAAATTTAATTTCAACATATTTTTTCTTCTTTATAGAGTTATTTTAATGAAAAATAATTATCTTACAAGAAAATAAACACTTTTATAAAGTAAATGCTTTATTTACTTATAGAATATCATCAAACTACGCCGAATATCCTAATCCAATTTTTCAATTACCTTACACGCATCTTTTAATACTATATAAATTCTAAATACTTTTCTTTTTTTGACACTGGCATAAAAGAGGGGAAAAAAAATCCAAACTCCAAACAATTGTTACAAACTAAATTTACTTTAGTTTAGAAAAAAAGAGAAAAAATATCTTTATGCCGTCATTTCGGCACTTTTTCTTAGCCAGGTAGTGAAGGGAGGGGGAAATAACTCCCGACCCTTCAATTAGTAGGTCGACAATGACAGGTGAAAAACTTTAGTCACTCCGAGTTGGGAGGGGGAGACGTGTAATAATAGGGCCTTGTGTCGTGGGGTGAACTGCTCTCCCCTCTCCGTCAGGTGCCTGGGCCCCTTTTGTCAATGGCGAAGCCGACTAATAACTGTTTTATGCCATCTCTTATAAGATTTCCCTCCGACAAAGTAGTTAGAATCCCATATTTGGCGGTGTTATCGCTTTATTAAGGCCCATTTCATTAAGATTATTAATTATTTAAAAGGGAAGTAAAAGCATTCTAAGGCATTATGCAGTGAAAAATTATATGAATTAAGGGTTAAATTATGTCAAAATGAAAAAAATAAAGGCTTGTATCATTATTTCAGTATATATATATATATATATATATATATATATATATATATATATATATATATATATATATATATATATATATATATACGTATGTATGTAGGGTATATGTTTGTGTACTATATATAATATAATTTGTGCAAAGCTAAATTAATTTCAGAATCAATGCTTAACAAGGCTTTGGTCCATAGAAATGTTTTTGATAAAAGTTAAATGAAAATAAATCAACGCTGGAAATATGAGCATATTCTTCACAATTACAAACTGTTATAAGATTAAAAATTTATAGTTTACACACACATTAATCACAAAAGAAGAAGTTGTGCATGACATAAAAAGTTGAAAATTTCTACATTTTTCTCCACAAACGATTTGTTCAAATTTTACATCCTTCATTCTCTCTCTCTCTCTTTTTAAATTTGATAAATTTATGCATCTTAGGATTTATAACATTTAAGTCATCAGAATTATATAATCAGGGTTTCAATAATTTAAATGTACCTAATTTTATTAAATAGTTGGAATATCCAAATACTTAAATGTTTTAAATGTGTTTCAGAGACTGTAATATAATTATATGATTAAAGTACATAGTATTTTGTGTGTTATAGGAAGATGCGATATATATTTGACAATAATTTATTCTGATTAATTTTGTAACTCACTAAATGCAAATGTGTGTCTAGCACGGAATAATCTTTTGTGTCAATGACTCTTGATAAACCCACAGTATCAAAGAACGATTCTGAAATTTGTTAAAATTTCTTTTGACTTCTGAGAGTAAATGCTCGTCAGAAACAATGATTGAAATTAACGAAGGAAGTAAGATATTTTTTTTTCAAAAAAAGTGAAGGACACTTGTGAATCTTCCACCCATTCATTCGCTGTAACTGATAAGGACAGGGAACTTCCATTTGTGAGAGGAAACACAAAAACTCTGTGTGTGTGGACACGCCCAAGCTCTTGTTATGTGGCTTGAATAGTAAGAACGAGTTTTTCGCCATGTTATCTTGTCTGGTGCTTGTAGAAGAAACAATAACAGCAGCATCTTACAGTACTGTCAAAACTTCAGACAGTGTTATTAGTAACGATATTTACAACGTGATTTTCCACCATATCATACATGAAGCTGTGCTCTCTTGGGAAAGAAAATTTATGACATTTGATAGCAAGACATTCGACTCAAAGGATGAGACATCTTATGCCATTGAAGTATTATATATAACTGCCAATCTTTTCGTGTTTTCGAAAATTCGATCTTGAAGACCTTAAAAAGAGAAAATAAATGATTATATGGAAATATAGTTAAAATTAAAAATACTACTTGATGCTTTTTATCGCCAAGTCAATTTCATATCGCATAAAATTGGCATAAAACAATATTTTACGCAATTTTTAAATAATGTACATTAAATAATGCCATTAATAAATGTACATTAAATAAGCGTCAAAGTGACAGCAAAAATGAATGAAATAGAAGTTTAAGTTGCATAACGGTATGAACGTTTATTTAGTATCACCCGCTGATACTTTTGTAGAGTAATAAGATGTACTATAAATTTGATATTACTTATAATCAGTACATAACAATAAGCACTGATAGATTTTCTAAATGATTTTTTTTTTATCAATACAGGCTTCTTCGTATTTTGAAGAAGCATCTCAATATATGTTAATTTGCTTGTAGGTTAAACAGGGATTTGGATGCTATCGAATACAATATTAAGTATTTTGTACTGCTTGTATTGATATTTGATTAAAACTTTTTTATTGTCTTATATTAATTTATTGATTTCGTATTATTTTATATTGATTGATTGCTCAAACTGGAACTTGTGATGTTCTATTTTGATTTGCTAACTATTACTGAATGACGTTGAAAACTAGCATTATTTTATTTGTTTTATTTAATGCTCTTTTGTTATTTTCTCTTAATGTATTCTTGATCTTAAAATTTTTATAACTCTTGGATAATAAAATATATACATATTTTTTTATAATTTTATCTCGGATTTAAAAATAAAAATTTCTTTCATATTATTCAAAAATACATGTGAATCCAGAAAAAAAATCAAATGAAATCTAAAACATTATTTTTTCATTGAAATAAAGAATTTTAAGAGAGCATGTGTGAAACCATAATATATTTTTCTTGTAGTATAGTTGTATACATTAACTGTTGGATTAAAGAAGCTATTTTCTGCAAATAATCTATGACTGATATTCTGAAGTTTGTTGCATTATCATAGAAAATTACTTGATTTAAATTCAAGTTATCATAGTTTTCAAAACTGCAATGCATTAATTACTTAAAGTTTGTAGTAAATTTAAGACTGTGTGAAAATAAAAAAAGTAAAAAATAATTTAATCTAAAAAAATTTTAATCCTAATAAATTTAATTCCTAAATAAAAAGAAGCACTAGTAAAGAATATTAATTAATGATTGAAATTATGTAAAAATATAACTTTAATCATTATTTAATACTAAGTGTTATTTTTAAATTCAAAATTTAATTTTGCAATAAAGGTTTTTATGATTTTTTAAGAGCTTGCGTATTGCTATATTTAAAAATTTGCAAGGTTTAATTGTACGAATAAAAAATATACAGCGAGTAAATTAATTTATTTGAGCTAATATGTTTTCTAATTGTGCGCGAATTTAATATTTTTTAATTAATTTTGTTTCATTAGATTTAGCTAACTAAAGTTAACTGAGAAACTTAAGGCACAATTATTTTCACTATTTTATAATTAGCATTGTATAAGAAAAATAAAAACGTTATGTATTTCAAATTTAAATTGTTTTTCTAAAAAAGTAATTCAAGTAATAATATTTAAAGCATCGATGGAACAAAATTAACACTTTTATACACTATATATTTTCATTAATTATGTTTTAGAACAAATTGATATTCAGATTTATATTTTTAAGACATGAATCACATGATTTTGTATTTATTACAGGATTGCTAAATAGTACGATTTACATAAATAATTCTAATTTTAAAACTGTCAATATAATTTGCATGTGATTATTAATCATAAAATAGGTATTGATAATGCGGCAATTTTTTATTATTAAGGGAATTTATAAATATAACCATACTTATAGCTATATAAATTATAATTCATTATGGATCTTGAAACACTTAACCTGCAATTTCTCATCTGAAATTTAAAATGGGAATTAAAATGCTTTAAAGCAAATTTATTATAATAATTTCAGCACATGTTACATAACTAAGTTTTGAATATTTGTGATTCAAAATGACTTTATGAGGTCTCAATTATTATTATTTTTCAAACAGAACTCATTTGCCGAAAAATCATTGAATTTACATTTAAAAGTATATTTCTAGTGATAGTCTACGTTTTTGTTCCAATGGGACAATTAACACACCGAAGATAATTTTTAAAATAAATGACATAAATTGGGTTTTGCCTTTTAAACAGAGATAAGTTGTTTCCGAAACTTAATTTTGCACTTGTGCGTGGAAAGACAGGGTCTGCAAAAGGGAGGCATTTGCATTTAATTGGGCAGTCTCTAGACTATACGTCATCATTAAATTCTGCTAATTAAATACTTAAGAGAAGCTATTACTTTAATTAGTAGGTACTGTCTGCAGAAAGCAGAATTTCCCTTGTTTCTCCGCGCGAGGGCGCTTCTGCAATTATTATTTCAGCAATTTAATGTTTCATTATTCTTTTACCCTTCGGAAAGTCTGTTCGTTTGGGTAAAAGAGGTAGTTGAGAATTTTAAATCTGTGAGTAATTTTTTTCTTGCGCGAAACGAGGCTTCTTTTTAAGAGAAGAAACATTCTTCTCGATTACGTTAATACATTTCTCGCTTAACTAGAGAAATTTGCAAGTGCCTCTCAACTTTCAACTAATTATTTGCAGTATAAGACATTTATTTTATTTTATATATGAGCAGTAAAAAATGTGTTTTTTATTGTTCTAATACCATTTAAAATCAGTACGAGGAAATCCGATGCATGACATAAAATTTATTTTGTATATGAGTACAAAAATAGAAGTATTTTATCATTTTAGTTAGTGTCATTCAAAATCCGTCTCGAAAAAAGTTAGAATTTTTGAAAATATGAATTGCAAATATTTTTTTAAAAATAATTTCAATTATATTTTTTTAATTTATTATATTTTATTTACTTCATTGACAATAGTAATTAAATTTCTTATTATTTAATGAGGAATGTCTAACATCATACAAAACTTAAATAGAAAAATAACAAAAGAAAATAAAAATGCCATAAATTGATATTTTAAACTAAAATTCACTATTTTAAAGTCATTTATTTATTTAATTAATCATTAATTATTTTAATTAAGTAATTAATTATAATAGTTCTAAAATTTAACTTTTTATTGCTGTCTAAAAAATTATACTTCCTTATTTAATTGTTTTTTTATTAGTAAAGAACAAAATCTAATAGATCTTCAATCTGACCAATCTATAATAATTTTATGTATTTATTTGCCAAAAAAGTAGAATTAATTAACTAAAACTACTCATATTACGATGAAAAAGCAACATTTGAGTATTCAAAAATATAATAAAAAAAGTATCAATTTCTATTTAGTTTATAAATTCTGAATAAAGTTCAATAAATTGGTTATGTTATGAGAGCTCATTTAACAATCATTTTATCAGATATGGTTCACTTTTCAGATTACATTTTAAATGTTGCTGATTTTCTGTCATACTACATGCTAGAGTCTCAAGGAAAGGAATTTCTATTTTATTATTTAAATTTTTTTTACTTATGGTAAAATAAATATTTCATTTAGTACCGATATAATATGAATAGATATACTTTTTTATTCTACATTGTTTATTTTTTGCGGAATTAAATATATTTACAAGACATTTTTATAAACTTGCATTTTTTTTTGTCTTTCATATGTAATGGAAAGAAGCCCGGTGGCTTAGTGGCAGCGCTTCACGCTCCCATGCCACAGGTCCGAGGTTCGATCCTCGGGCTGGGCAAGGTTGACTCAGCCTTTCATCCCTTCAGTGGGTCGATTAACTGAGTACCAAGCATGCTTGGGAACTAAACACTGGGGGTCTTATGTTAGGCTTACCACCTAACTGGGACATATGCTTCGCACCCCAGGGCTCACGGTCATGAAAACAGTTATGGTCACTGTAGGCCTTGGCCCACATGGGCTGTCGTGCCATGGAGTTTAGTTTAGCTTATGTAATTGAAAAAACAGCAGTTTTTTTAAAAAAATTTTTATAAAATATTTTTGATGTAAGTCAGTTGATGGATTAAACAACAATTTGATTGATTGTCCTAAATTTAGTTTCTCTCCTAATGGTTAATAAAACCTTCACTGCATTAGATTTTTAAATTAGAAAAATTTCTTTTATTGTCCTTTACACATTTTAAAAACTTAATCTTCATAAGTACTATGTTAAGATGTTAGTAAACGATATGAAACATTTACCTTGTCATTGAGCTGTATTTTCTGTTGTGTATTAAACGATTAAATTTTGTGCGTGCATGTGTTTCCTGAAAATCATCATTCACAAATTATTTCACATCATAAAATATTACATAATTCATATAAATTAATAACATTTTATCATTAAAACTTTCACTCCTTCCAATATTTATAGACAGGTTTATTACATGTAAGGCAAAGAAAAAGGCCGTTTCACGCTTGTGTTCAAAAAAGAAAATATTTTAAGTCTTCTCGTAATGTCTTCTTTTGAAGAATCTGAGAGGTCTGACGTATTTCGACGATGTATAGTTGTCATGACAACCGTTGGTAGGAGCAACGGGGAGATATAAACAAAGTGCCCGAGGAAAAACTCATTTTAGCAAAAGCTTCTCTTATGAATATGAGGCTTGAATAATGCAAGTGCAGGGCATCGTCCACCTACATATCCACAACTGTTTCAAATCTAAGTGTCTCTTCACCCCACCCCTTTTGCATTGTTCATTTCCCTTGGTAGAGAAAATATAACCCCCCGCCCCCGACATTGTACGACACGAGCTAAGCGCAAATGTCTTAACTGAGATTTATGATCTTTACCATGCGGCGCCTCGTGGCAGTTTGCTTTGCATTTGAAACGTTATAAAATTGGAGGTGGCCATACTTAATTTTTCATACACTTTCACATGTTCCACTTTTATCTGCAGCCCATGACATGATTTCACAACTAAGGTAGATTAAAATAGTTTTACCTCATGCATATAAAATATAACTAGTAATTAAAGCAACTCATGTTACACATTAATCATTAGTGAATATGACACAAGCTCTAGTAATTATTTTATATGTATTAACAAAGTAAAGATTAGAAAACTAATTTGACAGAAGGATATAATTATAGTGAGTAATATTCTTAATTTCTCTGTATCGAAAATATAGTTGAAATCTTACTAAAACCTAAAAATATTTTTGATCATTTATTGAAATTCAAAATAACCGGATGCAAATGAAGTGAATAATATCGTCTGCCAGAGTCTATAATATCGTCTGCCAGAGTCTAGGATTTAACTGGATTTTCAACGCACTTTAGTAAAGATTTTTTGCCTCCCAATTTGTCTAGTGGTCAGCGTGCCTGACTGCGGATAAGGAGGTCCTGGGTTCGAATCCCGGTTCGGGCATGAATATACTCTCTATCTATCCTGTCTTTGACCTTTCCTTGTATGAATGAGGTGTGAATGGTTGCCTACCCTATAAACGGGTCCCTATGGCATGTGTGTAGAGCAAAGTTGTACTTTCACCTTCATGGTGCTCTGATTAAAACGAAAGACGCTCCCAATCGATTTAAATTCGTATAGCCAAGGCATAGCGAGCTTGGCTTGTCCAAGTGTCATTAGTAACAACAAGTAAATATTTTGAACTAAGAGAATATTTCTAAAAAATATTTTTAAAAATTCTTAACTTTATTTCTATCTAAAACTTATTATGATAAAGTGTTTTATACATTTGAGTTTTCTTATTGATAACATTTTTATGGTAAGTTAATACGAATATTTTTAAAGAATCTAATAAGAAATGTTTGATATTTGTTTGAGTTTTTAAAGTGCATATTTTCAAAATAATATATCTTTCTATTTTGCACAACAGCTCATATTTGTATTGATATGCGGATAATCACTCAAAATTTTCGTTGATTTCTAAAATAAAAACTAAACTTGTGATACGATAGCCTGATGTAGGCAAAGGCCTAGATAGCCCATATTTGTTTTCATGACCGAGGTGCCTGAAGTAAAAAGCATATGCCCTAGTTAAATTGTCAGGTTAATGCGAATCTTTCAGTGTTTTGCTCCCAAGCATGCTTGAGAACAAAACATCACACTACTAAGTAGATATACTAAGTATGTGCTTAGTAATGTTATGTTTTCTGTTTTTTAGGATTTGATACATGATTCTCTCCATATTTTTCATGTACAAATATGATAAAGAATTTTTATGATATTTTTATGATTATCATTTACTCTCATTTTGATGATATGCAATGCATAACCGCATTTATTTTCGATATGACTGGCAAATATTCTTTAGAATTGTAGTACCGACATATTTCGACTTAGTGTTATTCTTGTTTTGCAGTATCAATTTCTCTTCTTTTTCATGAATTCAACAAATTTCTTATTAATTTGGATAAAGTGAACTTCAATATATTAAGATACTTTAACCTATATTTGCTTGGCCCAACTTTATTAATTAAACTGACTAGACAATATTGATGCCTTAATCTATTATAACTATTAAAATTGGCTAGACTATTTCAAAAATCATATTTCATTGGATGAGATGCCTGATTTTTTGCAAGTTTGGTTTTATAAGAGACATTACGGTTGGATCCTAGCAGAGCCCACACCCTTGGCGCGAATGATTTTGGTTGGCGGTAATTTTGGCTTGCATGAATCTTAGTAACTCTGTTTTGATACACTAGATATGTTAAACCTAATTCTTTCTGAAATTTCGTTCTGACTTGGTGCTTTTTTTCAGTTTGTCGCCAAGGGTGGGGGCTCTTCTAGGATTTCACCGACATTTCATGAAAAATAGCTTACAGGAAGCAAAATTTCGATAAATTCTCTATCAATAGTTCAAATACTTAGAATTTCTCATGTGGGACTGCATTGCTTATCTCAGAATATTTTAAAGAGTTACACTTGTGAAATGATTGAAAATTTCACTTGTTGCTTTTAATCATTGCTTTAACTTAATTTTTTCTCACATCATTGATAAATATTTTCATATAGATCAGAAATAACAATTACTCATTTGATCATACATTAAACTATACTACTGTGGTTCAAATATAGATTGATAATTCTTTATTTATTGGAGAATCTCATAACATATTTTAATTGGTGTTAACGAAGACTGTTAAATATTTTTGTATAAATCAAGTTTAATGTTTTGTTTTTAGCCGATAATTGTGAATGGCCTACAATATTTCCAAATTTACTGCTTTTTTCAGGAATGATTTCCAGTATCCCTCTATCTATAACTTCTGAGTGATATTTTAAAAAGTCAGCAATTTTTATAAAAGTAGAAAACTTTTATTTAAAATTCCATTCCCTCTTTATCGACTGTATAAACTATTATTAGTTAAAATTTTCGTACGGAACAAAATATTCGTAATAAAATTTTATGTGGACCATACTAAAATTATAGTCTAAAACATTAAAAATAATTGGAATGTGATTAAAAATATATGCATTGGGTAAAATACTGCATAGTTTTCAACTTAGAAGAATACAGAAATTTAAAGTTAACTAATAATGACCAAAGAAAGTGGAATATTATTAATTATTATTGTTTATTGATTATTGATATATATATATATATATATATATATATATATATATATATATATATATATATATATATATATATATATATATATATATATGTGTGTGTGTGTGTGTGTGTGTGTGTGTGTATATGTAAAATAAATTAAATGTTTAATTTGCCTTTAATTAAATTTTAAAAAATAAATATAAAGAATATAAAAATATGCAAATAAGTATAAAATAATGTATCTATTAATCCTAATTTCATATAAAAATATATTTAATTAAGATAAAAACACAAAAATACATGCAAAAACAAAGTATAAACATACTTATCGTCACATACGAAACTATGAGGACATTAAATTAGACGTCAAATTTTTGGAATTACAGAACTTTATATTTAATGTAAAAATATTTTATTAGGAAAAATATCTGTAGTACTGGCAATTTAAATATTTAGAACCAAAATATGCTGAAATAAACAAAATTAAAAATATGTAGAAATGAAGAAAATATAAAATTGGAAATGAATAAAAAATTAAAATTATACGACGTTCCAAATATATAAGAATGGCCATGGAAATATCTTTTGAAACAAATTATTAATGAAATTATGAGGTAACAAACTAAAATATATAGAAAAATCAAAATATTCGTGGGTCATATCTCGTTAATTAGTTAAAATGAAAATATAAACTACTCAAAATTATATATATAAAGAAGAATGTAAGACAGAGTTGGCAAGCAAAGTTTACACTTAAAAAAAAAGAAAAAAAGACATGATTAATTATAAAATAATCTTATACAAACGTGCATAAGATATTTTAAAATTTTGTTGTGACTATTCCAAA
Source organism: Latrodectus hesperus (assembly GCA_037975125.1). Taxonomy (NCBI): domain Eukaryota; kingdom Metazoa; phylum Arthropoda; class Arachnida; order Araneae; family Theridiidae; genus Latrodectus; species Latrodectus hesperus. Next base: position 18,401,772 of record JAJQOW010000014.1, read on the forward strand.
AGTTTTTCTCAAAATTAAAATAATAAACAATTTGAAAAATCGGTATTTATGAACACGACAATCATGATGTAACTCATTTATAGAACACACTCACTTGTTGCTGTCATATAAATTTATTTCTCCGATATTAAGTCATTTATTCGAAAAGGACTAAAAAAAATATTTAATTTCTAAAAGAGAAAAAAAAACTTTTTTAAAGGAAGCAATTACTTACAAATCGAGAAATAATTTAATAATACAGGATTTATTTTATCAAGAATTTTAAGTAGAGTAAAATTTATGAGATTGTTTTCAAATTTAATCCGATAATAAAAGAGATATTAAGATGAATTTTTCGTACTTACATCTTGTCTCTGTGAAAAAGACGTTAAACATAGAGTAGAAGTTAAGTTTGAAGTTTTACGTGTACGTGTGTGTATACATAAAGGTAGATAGATATAGATCGCTAACCATCTATTTAGATAAGATGATCATAATTTTTGGTAGCAATAAATTTTTGCAATTTGTGCTTGCTGGAGGAAAAATTTTGAGACCAATAAAATTATTATAAAGTTTACATGTACTAATTCATTATAATCGGTTATTAATATATATTATTGAATTCATTCAAAAATTGATAAAAATCCTTTCTTTTAGTTTAACATTTTTTCAAAACTGAAATTCGCTTAAAAGAAACGGAATTCGTAAAACATTGAATTTCTTCGTTGAAAAGTTTTTGCTAATTTATTTTGATAAAACACATATCGTAATATTTAATCAGTATTCATATCCAAATATACTTTGTCCATGTCTTTAATTCCTTATGAAATGTATCATAAAGTTTTCCTAACTGGATTAATTTACACAAAATTATTTTTTCTCTTTATAGGTAAGGAAAAAGAACATTTCTCTTATATTCACACAGTGAAGAAATTTAATTGAATTTCACTTATGGTAAGAGATGGAATTTTTTATTGTCTTTGATAGTTTGTAAAACTGGAAACTAATTTTAATCGCATATCAATTGCCGTTTAATTCTATTACTGCAAATGTCAGTTACATATCTATTGCCTTTTAAATATTGTAATTACGTAGTAGTACAATATTGATTTAAAATTATTGCATAATATTGTTAATCTTCCACCTAACAGTCAAATACAAATAAGAAAATAAAACAATGTAAAAAAGCAAAGTAAAAGCTTGAGCCAACGACATAAACACTCATTTATTTAAATAAATGTAGGAAAATAATATTTGTCATTAATTATTTATAAATAGTTTAAGAACATTTTCTTTTATTTACATTATTCCGTAACTTTTCTTTTAATTTATATGCAACTTTCATATTTTGGAAAAATTTCATTTACATTTGTTATATTTGTTATATTGTTTCATTTACATTTGTTATGCTTACATTTGTCTATTACAATTGTTGAATACAAGAAGTTATCATCCTAATTTGATTAGAAATTTTTTAATTTTTTATAATTTATTGCTTTTATGATGGTTTGTACGTAAATAATGATTTGTTATTCTACGGTAATTTTTGTCTTAAACTAGCTTGTCATAAATCTACCATTTTATAAAGAATTCCAAATCACATACTCATACTCGAAATATACCATTTTATTAGGAATTCCAAATCACGTACTCATGATGAAATCAGCACTCTTAATAACACCCATATTAACTTCGATAATCTTCAATAGATAATAGTGTAAATAATTATCGAATATTTGAAATAACTCAGTAATGATGTTGATAAAAACTTCAATTACTATATACACTTTTAATTTGTTCGAATTTTTAGGTATGGAAATTAATAAGTTTGATTTGCTTATTTTTCATTATATTTTTATTTAAGATTTATCAGAAGCATATAAGTGAAAAGAAGTGAATTCAAAAGATCAAGAAATACATAACAACTTATAAAAGTAAAACTATTTGGTATTTACATAATTTACAAAACAATATAAATAAAAACAATTTTTATACCAATGCACTATTTAGAAAAATAATTAACTGTAATTAATTTGAAATTCATTTTTGTACTGTTCATAGTTTTTAAAATTCAATCAAACGCAAAAAAAAACAATTATTCCCACGTAAGTAACTTAATGATTGTAAAAAGAAGTATCTTAAAAGTGAGTTTTAATCCGGAAACGATTAATGAATGGCAACAAAACGAATGCAAATTAAAAGAGACTTTTGAGTAACGAAACTTGCAGAAAAATAGTTTGCTACTTTGACTGTAAACTCTAATAATACTTGCTCGATATCCAACTTTCAACTGAGGCCATAAAAAAGTTACTGGCGTAATTACGGCAACAATTAGCTCCGCAAAAACCCATTAACACCAGGCTGCCGCAACAAATCATTATAACCCTTGGCGAACTTTTCCTATCGGCATTTCGACGGCGATTATGAGGTGTCTTTATCTTTATCATCGCCATAATCATATATGGCGACGTTTATGGTGCACTTTCCTAGAGGTTCCCTTCGTGTAAGTTTTCTCTCTACTTTGAACTTCATTCCTTCACGACTCTAATTGGACATAATGTCAAAAACAAAACACATTTTTCAATGTCCTTTACTATGGGTTTTACGACTCAAGAATTTATCAAAAACATGTATTTTGTACTTAATAAGAAATGAAGAGAATCTATCATAAAAAGGGTCGCCTACTGTTAATGACTATAATGGGGTAATAGTGCAATGCTATTGAACACATGTTTAATGACTAAAGTGTAATTTCAGATAAATAAGAGCTAATTACATTTAAATCATTTTGTAAAATGAAGCAATAATTGCTAAAAAATATTCAGAGATATATAGCTGATATGCCACTTGTCTAACGGGTTCAGGAAATAAATTATTTCACAAGTCATAAATCTAATTTTTTGAAATTTAGATATGTTTTAGTGAATTATTTAGTAAATAATTGGTTTCGGTATAAGAAAAGTAAGCGATGAGCTTTTGCACGTATTTCTTATATTATCTTATGAGATTTTTACGTGTTCCTAAAAAGACATTACGATGTTTACATTTAAATTTATTATAGAAAATAGGTACTCACAATTTGATATATAAAGTTATACTGATGAAGCATATTCTGATTGTTTTTAAGTTTTAAATTAATGCTAAAAGATTTCTTAAACCAAGCAGCTTTTCAAATAGTGAACAATTTGTGGTGTAAAACTGTCTTATTCTCTTATTTCTTTTAAGAAACAAACCAAGTAAAAACTATTACCACAAAAGTTCTTAATTGCAAAAAAATTTAAAGCTCTCTATTAAAACAAAACATATCTGAGAATATGAAAATGGGCACAGATGCCGTATAATCCAGGATTCCAAATTCTGAATTTTTTTTCGGCAATGAAAAAATGTTGCCAAGATGACGTATTGCGACTTGTTACGTGCGCGATGACATAAGCATTGGGGTTGCCAAAATAGAATTTCTCGCATAATTTTTATACGTCACAATATCTATGACATAATAAAAACCAGATTGCTGGATACATAAGAATATCCGCCAAAAAAAATCACAAAACTCACAATTTGGCATACTGGATTATACGGCATCTCTGCCTGAGAATTTTAACAAAAACTTTTTAAATAATAGATACGAAACAAAGATAAAATTTTTCAAAAAAATAAGTATACACACACATGTACATGTATATATATATAAATGTATACATACACTTGTGTACTCTTATAAATTGCAAAATCACTAATGTAGAACATTTCATTTCTTCGAGCAACAAATAAGGGTCGCGTTTCAGAATTGCTTCAAAATCATTCTTTATCTGAGTAAAGAAAATGTCATAGATCAAGTTTGATCAAAAGAGAAAGGAGGAATTGTTCAATCCATTTTGTATCCATCCATTTATAGGCAATCCCAGAGCAGACAAACCTTCTCCGGCATCCTGGATTAGGGCAGAGATCAGGAGTGCCTCAGACTGGAGGGAGTAAATTCTTCAATTTAGAACCGTACACACATTTCATAGGGGGTGGAGAGGGAGGAAATGATATCTAGAGTTTCGAGAGCCTCCCCAAAAACGTGGCCAGATCCGGGAGTACTGAAAGTTTCCTTCCATCTGTAATCCGCCTGTTCTATCCACCTCCATTTTGAAGAAAGATTCTTCTTCTTCTTCTTCTTTTTATATTGTTTAGAAAGAGGAGAAAAGTTTAAGGGAGAGAAGGTAGGGACAGAATTTACTATGTGGGAAATGATAACAATAACTGCAAAATAAAATGTAGAAGAAGAAGTTGGGTGGAAATGTTCGAAATTTTAGATTTTCAGAGAAGTGGGGATGATTTTTTTTTGAATGTAAGGGGTCAAATGTTGAGTTGACAGGGTAGAATTTTTCTCCAGGGATATCTGAAAAGATATCAGGAGAAAAAAAATCATTGCTGGTATTTTTTTTAGCTGCTTTTAAAGTAAAAAAAATTACATTTTGGCTTGAAACTAAAACAAAAGTATTGAATTGTTTATTAAATTTAGAATAGAAAATTTGTTTTATTATATTGTGGAATATAAATCAACTTTGTTTTCAAAGTTTACAAGGAGAAATAAAGAGAGTGAAAGAGTTTTGTTAATTCTTTCAATAATTTCATTTCATTAATACAATAACTTAAATGTAATAATATTTTTGATTAATGTATTTTTCAATAAATTCTATTAATAATTTTTTTGTGAATTTACTAATTTAATTGTTGTTATTAATTAAAAATTAAACTTAATATGAGTTTTTATAAATTTAGAAATATTTTCACCTTGAAAGAGAATTTTTAAATTTATAAAGATACATTTCACTGATTAAAGTAAATTTAAAAATAAAAGTAACTTTACATCACATGTTTTCGAAATCGTTTAATTGATTAACAATATTTTTAAACACTTGATTAAATAATTCGAAGCCTTATTTGAATTATTTAATCAATTATCAAAACTATATAAAAAAAAAAACAAATTTAACTTATTCAGTTCACATGAATTCTACTTATCCCATGACATATTCTCTATTTCAAAATTTTCATATTTTTATTACTGTAAGGATTTAAACATTTATTATTAGTGACTTTAAACATAATACATTCTTGTAACCTTGTAGTCTATTAGAAAAAAATGTATATTTCTCATTATTCTGACTTTACATAAAACATTTGGCAATATAAAATATTTTATTTATAATAATCATAACTTACCACGAATTTGATTGTAAAATATTAAAGATATTCGATACATGGCAGAGAATATTATACAAATATGCAAATAGAAATCATCAAGATTCGTGTTCGTGATCCCTTTATTTATTTAAATTAAGTGTTTATGTCGAAGTTGCACAAACAAAATAGAACTTCCGATAGACCATGATTATTAACCATGTTCTTCTTCGGTAATTTTGCTATTCACGCAATTGTATCATTTTAGTACATTTTTTATGATTTTCTAGTACATTGTATCGAAATTATCATAGTACAAAAAGAAACCGAATAGAGACAAATTAATTTGAACTAAATTTATGGGTATAATCAGATGTAAAGGGTTTTAATATGAGGGTGAAGATGTCTTTATAAGCACTTGTTTTTATGTTGAAGTTTTTTTTTTCTTAAGCTAATCCATTTTTTACCATGTCTTTTATCGGTAATCATTATTCCAGGGTTATCATTACTTAATCCTATTTTAAAAATAAATAAATAAATGCATACATGTTTTTATTTTGCGAGAAATACGAAGCGTAAGTTCACGCATATATTGATTAAAGAAAACCAACATTTCTCTCCAAGTTATTACCAATATAAACTTATTTTGACGAGAATACCATTACTACATTTTCTCAGCATGTTCAAAAAATAAAAAAATTTAACGCAGGAGAAGAACGCATCATTTAGAACGCATCACATAAAAAGGTATTAAATTTTTTTACAAAAAGAAACTTTTCCTTAAAAATTGGTTGAAAGAATTTGGAATAGTAAATCCGAAGACATTCAAAGATTTTTTTTTTTGTATGCTGCCAAATTTTTCATCAAATTTGTCTTCTGGAATAAAACTTCCTGTTAAATTCTTTTCCTTCTTTTTGAATTTAATGGAATTTTCTCATTTAAATTCAAATGTTATTAGGGAAAAGATACATTGTAACATTCTATTATTGTTGGTAAAAATCTTCGAAACTTTTGGTGAATAAAGCAACCACCCAGAAACTAGAGATTTTAGAGATTGTTCATTTCTTGATACTTCTATTTCTTTTATATAAACGTGCAGAAATGCAATCGGTTACTTCTTATTGTTTTCACACAAGAAAAAAAAAAGTATTGAAAAGTACAAAATAAGTCTTCAACTCAAAACAAGTTAGTTTTCTCGAACTTTTCTTGAACCTTTATACTTTCCTCTCTCTTTTGAAAAGGGTAAAAGATATATCATTTAAGTCTTTCAAGTTTTCTGCCGGAAATTCTTTGTTCCCTCTTGAAATTATATCACCTTACCTTTTTTTCTGAGTTCTTTTTTCCCACTTACTTCATCTGCTTTGGCATTGTTAGATTTTGGTGTGTTTCTTTGGAAATTCGTGATGTTTCCAAATGATGGGGAAAATGTTCCGAAATAAATGGTTTATCGAGTCTCTATTTTTACAGTTTACTTAAAGTTGACAGCTGTTCTTTCATAATTTTTATAAATGCAGAATTTGTGCTTTCACATCTAAGAAAAGATTCAATGGTTTTATTTATTTAATGTTTTCCAAAATCTCTTTTTTGATGAAAAAATTTATTTGTGTTCAAATTCTTTCATTTAAAACTAATTGTAAAATATTATTTTTGGAAATTTGATTTTCACACATTTTGGAAGGAAAATTTTCTTGACAAATCTTATTTAAAAAATTTATGTAGAGTTAGATAAATGTAGTATTCTTAAAAATTTTTAAAAATTAGTAATTATATTTATTTAAAAAATTTAAATTACGAACATATTGGGTGCAATCATTTTGATACTCTATATAAAAAATAAGTCGCATAGTTATTCCCTTATGACAATTAGTTATTTAAAAGCAAATAATAAAATCGAGCATTTTTTGTTTTTCTTCCCCGTCTATTTATCAAAACGTTATTAAAATGCATTGCTTTTAATCTCTTTTAGAATTATTTCACATTGGAGTTGAATTTCTTGCTAATATTACAGCACTAAGTAAAATTTTACAGCACTAATGATAAATTATTTTTTGTTTTATAGAATAGATTAACTAACTTTCTCTATTCCCATTAGAAAAAATTTGGAATAAAAACAAATTTTATTTTCAATCTTAAAATACTCTTACTCTTCAATTAAAATTTAACCAACGTAAAATATTAGAAAATATTTGTTGGCTATTTATTAGTAGAATTTATAATTTTCATCACATATTTACAATGATGAGAAGTTGTACTACTTTCATATTAGAAATACATCATTTTTTTTAAAAATTTACTTTAATTAAAAATAAATGATAAAAAATTACTATTAAACAAAATAATTCAAATAAATTTGTGAAATAGACAAAGTTTTATTGAAGAAAATCATTGCTTATAACAAATAGTAATGGGAAATATATATATATGCCATATAGTAAAATAGTAAAATAAAATATTTATATTAAAATACTCTCTCTCTATTTTATTTTCATGTATATGTTATTTTTATACATATATTACTTTATATATGTGTGTGTTATTTTTATAAAACATGAAAGAAAGTAATACTTAAGAAAAGTGCGACTTTTCACTTGTAATATTATTAAAGTGCATTTTAAATATTCAAAAAGCACACGTAAAAAATCATCTCCAAATTTAAAGTTAAGAACTTCATAAAAACAAAAATCACTTAAGAAATTCCTAAATAGTACTCCTAACTGAATTAGGTACCTATCAACTGAATTCGCATTCCAATTGATCTCTTCAATAATTGAATAGATCAATTCAATTGATCGAATTGCTTAATATGAATGATAAACTTTCATAATAAAAATTAACTCTTTTTAATTTTTTTCGAAATGGACGTATTTTCATATAATTGTAAATGTAACATTTTAAATTAAAATTAAAATGAAATTTAAATAGTAAGAATTTGCAAATTATTTCTCCAAATGTGAGATATTTAATTAAAATAATATCTTTAATCAAATAAAATCGAACGTTTTTTCTTTTCTAATACTTATTATCAATTATGCTACGTCAATTACAAAGGAAAATAATAAATTAATTATTAAACCGTTTGAAAAAAATAATTAAATTTTCCCATTTCAAAAACTTAAGATATTTCAGTGTAAATTTATTTCTTAATTCAATATAATTATTCTTTTTTTTTTTGCATTTGTGTCTTTTTTTCCATTTAGTTATACATAATTTAATTTCACAAAATACTTAAATGAAAATACTTATCCGTTTCTATTCGTGGAATTGTTGTTTTTAAAATGATTAATTTATTACTTTTGCTTGAAATTCTCAGTTCCAAGCGGTTTCAATTAAAAATGTATCGAAATACCATAAATATCATTTCTACCTCGATAAATATAACAGCAAGTATATAGTATGGTTGAGTTAATTTAATAAAATATTAGCAGTAACCCCAGCAAAATGAAAAGGGAAAAAATCCCCAAGATTACTTTGGAGATTATTATCACAATGAATAAGCACAAACAAAGAGAAATGCATTTTCCGTTTTCATTACTTTCCACTTTATGTTTATTCATTAAAATGGAATTCCAGCATTTTTCCACCTCCTTAAACCACTAGTGAAATTAGCCTAAATGGTAACAAATCACGCTCTTGTTTTATCATTAATGATATTACTTGAGGTTAACTGCAAAATTGCGTGATCTTGTTTCACAATTTCCACATTATGCTTCCTTCCAGTTTCGTTGCACAAAAGATTTCAAGATCCCCAAAATATTTAAAAACAATTACTCTAAGTTTTTTTTTTTTAAGTAAATAACCTTTCTAAGTTTTACACCAAGAATACTACCCCTTCTGTTTGAATTGCCGAAACTGCGAGTGTAACATATTTTCATTTGGTTAGTATTTATCGGGAATCAAAATGGGGAAAACAGAAAGAGAAATTTAATTGATTCCTTAAATTTTATTAAAAAATACTTGTTGTTAAAAATGTTTGATCAATATGGTTGTAAGAAAATTTCTTTTCCATTGAATACTTTATAATTTATGTGCTTTAGTCTCATAATTATCAAAATATTGAATTTTATTTAAGAAAAATATTTTGATAGAAATTATAAACATCTAATGATTTAGAAATATTAATGGAATATTAGTTTTTGATAATAAGAATTGGATTTTAAATTAGTAAAAATTTAAAAGTAAATTACTAACAATTTAAAAGTAATTTTATATTAGTAACAATTTTAAATATAGTAACAAAATCTGGAATATTTCAAAAAACTTTTAGAAAAAAAGTTAATGCATATTTTTGTTATAATTTGGATAGAAAATATTTGCATTTCATTGATATATAGAGTAACAAATATATGAACATATATAAATAAAATGTACACATAATTCAAATGTCTAATTGAAAACATATCAAAATAACTTTTTGTATTTTTGATGTTTTCTATAAACTGATGTCATATAATTAATATAATCTGAGAAATGATTAATTTTTAAATTATGAAACACTGACATGTTACACTTCATTTAAAAAAATAAATATTTAATTTTAATTTATTATATTCTTTTTGCCAATGTGAAATGCTTTGGTAAAAAGATGTAAACGGATTTCTTTCTATAGTTGAGAAATTCGTTGAGAAAAAATATATGTTACTTTAAAATTTTCTTACGAACATTTTATTTATTCTATCAAAATTGTTTCAAAACTTACTAACGAAAAGAAATATACCAAAACCATTTTCATTAATTCCAGTTTTATATACCTCATGATTTAATATTAATATTTAAGTAATCAGTTTAACTCACAAAGCTTTTATAAAAGCGCATAAAATTTATGAAAATATCATGCTTCTGCTTAGGTTTTTATTTCCATTTTCTCACCCTTTTCAGTTTTTAATTGAAGAATAAATAGATGAGAAAATATTCTATACTTATAAAATTCTATTAACGTTTTCCAATGTTTTCATACAAGATTTTCATAAATATATTGATTTTAAATTATAATACCAGATCACATTGGAATATAAAATTATCTTTATTATGGTATTATATTCATTATTTTTTAACTCTATTTTATGTCCAGCAATCGTTTGCTTATCAGCTTCTTTGTATGGAATAATAGCAAATTGCCTACAAACTATTCACATGAAAACGTAAATAAATCAAATATTTTCATAAAAAAGTTTTTTATCTCTATAATTTCCCCTTGGTAGTTAAATTTCAGTTATTTAATTGGAAGAGAAATTATCTATTCTTTTATATATATATATATAATATTTAAGTATTTATTATAATAGTATGATATGAAAGATGAGAGCTAGATGGGGGAAAAAACAGAAAATAAGGTTCAAATGCTTAAACCCCATCCAACTCTCTTTCGTTTCATGTAAGAGAATGATGACAAAAAGGAATCTAGGATAGATATAACACACTCAAAGTGAAATAAGGAATAAATATAAAGAAAACGCAGCTCTTCAAAAAGAAAGTTCTCAGTAAAGCAGCAATTGCGGAAGCATTTCTCGCGTGTTTCCCGCGGAAGAAAGAAAAAGGTACAACACAAAACATTATAAGTGAAGAAATCTCCGTTCTCAAGTAAGGAATGAATCTAGGAAAAGAGAAATTGTAAAGTAAGAAAAAAAGTAAGTAAGAAGAAAATAAGAAAAAACAGAGTTAGGATGAGATTTTGGCTCAGTTGACATAGAAGTTGAAGAGCAGTGCGTTTTCCAAGAACGGGTTCATGTCGCTTTTAGAAAGACCAATCAAAAATAAAATTCTAACATTCGAATAAATAAAAGTAGAGCTTTCTATGCTTTTATGTTATTTGTTTAAGTTTTTATTTTTTATCTGAAATTTTTGTTCCCAAACTATAACACATACTAAATAGACATTTCAAAGTGCTATATTTCATAAACATCTTTCAAAGTTTTCTTATTTTAGTGCAGAAAAATATTTCTTGATCTTCAATGGTTGGATTTATTTTACGGATAAAAATTTTTAAAAATTGATACGTTTTTTTATTATTAAATATTTATTTTAAAAGTGAATTATTTTTACATATAACTAAATGTCACTTAATTATTTAATAATTTTTAGTTTCTAATATTGTTATATTTTAATTATGATACTATCAATAAGGTCGAAGTAATTTCCTCTGATTTATTTTTCTCTTAAAAAAATTACTTCAAGTATTTAACAGAATACATCCAAATATTATTTATGTTTGAATTCAAATAATTTTTTGTTATTTCATAACTTAATTTATTAAGTAAATTATTTTGAACATTTCTATATTTTAAAAACCTATTGTACTTAAAAAATGAATCAGCAATTATAAAAAGTTACATGTTTGTAATATAATATAAATATATCTGATTGTAATAAAAAATTTATTTACATTAAGAAATGCTTGTATTTAAAAGCATGCTTTTAGTTATATACCAAAGAAATTAATATTCCTTATGTAAGAGTGTAATCACCTTGACTGAACTTTTCGGAAATTGAAGAGATTAAAAATAAAAAGTTAAGGTACTTAACTTCTAGATTGAAAAAAAAAATCCTAATTATTTTAAACAATAATTCTCTGGATGGGTATTCTCCCTTTGTATTTGGAAAATTTGCATAAAGAACACTTTTTCTGCAATGTTATTCGCAGTAAGAAAAATAAATTTATATTTCTCAATGGAAAGTTTCAAATAAAATGTATATCCATTGAGCAAATCTAGAAAGTTTGAAAGTGACCTCAATAGAAACTCATAAAGAAGTTTTCTTCGCAGCCTTTTTTAAATATCACCCAATGTGCATTTCCTGAATTTCTGTCTTGGAACATTTCTCGTGTTTTGAACTAACTACCTCAGAAGAAAAATGCTTGCATATATAAATCTCAATGTCCTTTTTCTTCCGTGCTTTCCCCATCCATTTTTCTGGCATTGTCGCTTTCATATACTTTATGTACACAGGCTTATAAACATTTCTTTTTCCTGTTTTTATTCTCCGGGGATTTTCTATTTCCTTACATTTCTTTTGAAGCCGGTAGACAACAGAACCGAAGGAATTTCATTTGCTAAGTGACTTTGGTGGACGTACTGTGCTTTACCACTTTCTTTTACTGTTCTTGTTTGAGAGCCGGCGCCTTTTGATAAAAATCTCCTAACTTTTCACATAGCCCTTCCGGTTTGCATTATTCTCGATTTTTTTTCTCTCTTTCTCTCTCCACTCTTATTCCGCCGTATTCCTGAAATATTAATCTGAGTGAAATGTTTTTACTGTCAACAAAACGGAAGGATGTCTTCATTCTTCTTTAACAGAAAGAAGCAGAGAGGTGTCATGCTTTTGAAGACGTATTTCAATGCAAAAAAAATCTCAGACAGTTTCATTCGAAAGTAATTTGGCATTTCTGTATATTACTTGGTATTAAAATTTTACTTTTTCATCATATATCTTGTCACGGTGCTCAATTAAGAACTTCATCATGCTTGGATAAGGATTTATCTCGAAGTTTACATCAAATAATTGAAGAGGCTTTAAATTTCTGTGTTACTGAGGGTATAGTCTCTGATATCTGGATCCTCAGTGATAGCCGAAGCTCCATACTACATCTGGCCCAGTGGTGGCGATATGGTGACATAACAACTAAAATAGTACAACATCTTACTAATTTGAAAGCCAGTGCCATAGTCTTCCAATGGGTGCCATCTCATGTTAATGTGTATGGTAACGAAGTTGCGGATCAGTTAATCAAGGATGGAAGCCTACAGAATAACATCATTGGAGACTGTTTGTCGTCCTCAGAGCTGACCTCTAGAGTTAGGATGGCTATCAATGCTACTTTTAGGGATACCATTCCTACCCACGAATGGTACACATGCAAACATCCTTGGTTCTGCACCAGGGAGTAAACACAAGAGATGCAGCTAAACGGCTCTGACAAGAGTACGAAGTGGCCACCTGCTTGCTCAGAGACACGTCTCTGGTACCAAGGTCTACCCTCTCTGTCCCAAATGTCGAGTGGTTCAGGCCTCCCTATCTCATATTTTTCAGTGTGAGTGAGGAGACATGGAATTGAGATCGGAGGTGGTGCTTGAGAGACTGACTATTTTTGGATCCATGGGGCTGGTGTGATGGTACTGTCATGCCAGTCGGGGATAAGCAACAACAACAACATCAAATAAGCATGCATTTCCTCCCCACAAGAATTTTAAGAAATTGTTTTTTTGATCATATTCTTTTTGGTAGCTTTCCGTGATGTGGATGATTATATTAAAGAAAACCCTTTTCTTAACTGTTTCATTTTCTATGCAAATAATTATAAAACTTTACGAAAACATTTTGAATCATCAAAAGGATTTAATATCTCGTGATACAATACTGTGTTAAGAACTTGAAAATGCTTGGATAATAAATTAATGTTATTTAAATTGTAAACCAACCATTTAAAATAATAAAATAAAATATTTTTTATTAGCTCCATTTGTAGTTTTTGTTGCAGAATTTAAACAAAGCAATTAAGAATTTTTTGGTTTCCTAACATTGATGTATATGTATCTTTTCTTCTTTGAAATAGAATAATGACAAATAAAAATACTTTTTTTTAATTTGGTGTTCTTTGCAGCAAATAATTAAGTGCAATAATATAAATAATAATTTTGTTTGTCTCATCTCTTGCTGTCACAGATCAACAAATAATAAAACGAAAGTTCCAGAAACATTTTACTATAAGATTAATAGCGATATTTTCCCTAGATCTAAAAAAATAAAGTTAGTTTCCGGGAAAAAATAAATAGTAAAACTGTCAAAAAGGGAAACCATATAAATTTTATTTCATTTTTTTATTCAAAAAGTATCGGATAATAGCACGTATTTATTTATATAAATGTATAAATTAAGTATCACTGGTCCATAAAGTATTGTAATTCACAAATCTTTCATGAAAAAGAACAATCAAATGAATAAACTTCCTGGGTTGTTCTGTTATTCCAAATTTGTTTACTCCGATAGATACACGCGCAACTTTACATCGTAATATCAGCAGATGCAACAGCAGTAAACTTTAGAAAACACCAAAACAACCACTGATGTACCACTCAAAAACCCTGGGGTATGACAGACGCCATGTGAAGAATCGAGAATTCTTGATCATAATTGCATAGTCTGCAACAAAAATTTAAGGTTTTTTCGGTAGCCTGTGCAACATGATAATCACCCACCCTTCCTTTCTCTTCAAACTTAAAGGTATAATTTTGCACCACGCTCCACACCTACCGCACCTAATTTCATGTCTGTTGTTGCCCTGAGAAATATTTGCAATCTTGCGGTATCTCAATATCAGGAAAATGAAACATTATCTAAAGTATACGCAATATTGTGGCTGTTAGTTACTCGATGTTATGTATTTAAAAAAGCCCTTGTCAAAACTATATCTAAAAAAACTTTTAAAAATACTCTTTTACTATTATGTCATTGGAAAATATATGTGCCTCCAAATGAAATGTATTTAAAGAGTATAGTAACATTATATCTTATACATACTTTAGTACATATAAAAAATATAATACATATATTTTATGTACTTTGATACAAAGTAAAATAATTTTTTTACAAAATGAAGGAAATTTTAATTAAAATCAGCTATTGCAAGAAAAAACGCTGTTCTGATTAATAAGGATTGGCAAATAAATTTATTATATTAGGAAATTAGTAGAAATATTTGTATATCTGAATTACAAACGGAAAAAAGCATATGTATTCATATATCCAAAATTTTGAGTTATTTTTAACTTATGTCAATCTCAGGAAATCTAATTTTTATTAAAAACTTTAATATTAGATTTATTTTTTAAAATTTTATACCTCGTCTATGGAATTGAGAGCAACCGGATTAGATTCCATTATTACAATTGAGATACATTTTTTCTATTTTTAGACATGAAATCTAAACAAATTTTATCTTATTGCTGTTAAACTCACATATTTTAAAAGTGATATTCATAACATTCCAAGCTACGTAGTACTTCATAGCGAAGACTATGCAGCAACGAAAAAATCCTGTCTATATTTAATAAAAAAAGAAAATATTTAACCTGTAAGCTGTTGCTATCGAGGAGAACAATCTAATGAAAGTTCTTTAAATCAAGTACATCGTTTTTCAGTTAAAGAATTCTATAATCATTGCTATAAATTATTAAGATATTAACTTTTCTATGAATTTAAACGCATAAATATAATTTAAAATTTTTGATGATTTTCTTTATTGAAACAAATGAGTTATTTTTAAAATGAAAATATCGATTCTGTTGCTCTTTCTTTTATTTATATAAATTTGTATTTTTGAATTTTCAAATACAAAGAAATTTTCGTTAAATATTTTCAAAAATATTCTTTCACATACATGAATTACATACAATTTATAAAAACCGTATTAAAGGATTTTTTTCTTTATTATTATACACTATTATTTTATCCTTTTAAGTAAAAATTAAAATTAGTCACGCCTTGAATTTAATTAATAAATAAATTTCTAAATTTCGGTTAAATTTAAAAAGTTTTAATTAAATAATGAATTATGTAATCAAAACTGACATGACTTTATTATTTTGAAGAACAATTTTTTAAAATATTAACTATTACGTGTCAGAATTTAAAATACATTGACTTAATCATAATTTTCATTTTCTTAAACACAGCAAATGAAAAAGTTTTTAGGAAGATTTTGAATAGATATAAGTCAGGAATAACACTGGAAGAGTTAATCCTGACTCAGGAACTCAAAGTAAAGCCTAATTACATCACTGTGTAACAAAAAGTCACGCCGATAGGGGACGCAGACTTGCGCACAGCTGCTCGCAAATATAATATGCCTGTAAAGTAACATGATGAAAAACAAATTATAGAGGAAAACAACCTCAATTATACGATGAAAAAAATATAATTACCAAGATTACCCATAATTACATGAAAACGGGATAAATTTTTGTAAAAATATGTTTAAGCCTAAATTATTAAAAGCTTTAAATTTTTAATGTGATTAAGTGATCTTTAATTATATTAGAGTATATGATTTGTATCTGGATAAATTTTGAACAATATTAAATTGATTTTATTAGAAAGTTATATGTAATACTATTTTGGGTTGCAACTTTAGCATTCTTGTACTAAATTACTCTACTTCGAATCAAATTTATGAACGAAATTAATTTAACTAAATCAGAACTTCAAGAATTTTATTTTGTATGCTTAAAAAAAGAGTTCTCAGAGCGTGTTCCAATGAGTAATATAATTATAATGTTAGGTTAACCAGAAGAATATTTCGAAATTGCTAGCTAAGTTTACAATAATATTTCAGATAATAGATTTAATGTTTTTAAAATAAAGATTTTGGAGCATAGATTTTACTTGAAAAATAAAAACATGGAAAATAATTCCATTTTCTTGTTAACAACACTAGATGAAGAAGAAATTGCTTGCAGTGAAAACTATTTAATGTTCAATCGACTTTGATTTGAATTTCTGCCAGTAAATAGTAATTATATATATATATATATATATATATATATATATATATATATATATATATATATATATATATATATATATATATATATATATAAATATAATTTATTTTAATTACAAATTAAATTTAATAAATAAATGAATAATGTCAAACTCTCAAATGTTGTTTCTTAGAATTTCTAGAACTCTGCTTAAGAATTGAAATTTTTTACTACCAATAAATATATGGGGATATTTTTTGAATTTTAATTTTATTACAGATTTCAATTTTGATGCGTAAAAGGAAGACACAAGAATTATATGTTTCTCATTACGATACATATATTTTCTTGAGAGCAATAAATGCAAAGGCATAAAAAATGTACTTGTTTTTATTTTATTAATTTATGCAACAATTTTTATAATCTAAAGATATTTGTTATTCTGTAAGTTACATTTGGAATAGCAAACATAAATAAATGAGTAGAAAGATAAGTTTCGGTACTTCGCTTGAGAGTTTTTGTAACTTATAAAAATTATAATAGGAATTGATAAAATGAGGGGATGGAAATATACATATAAATACATTGAAAGTTTGTATTTTTTTTTTTTTCATGAACAAATTCTCTTGAAAGAATGAGAGCATTCTTACCTTTCTCTAGATAGCATCTCGCCTTAAGATATCTTTTAAACTAAAACTTGGAGTTGCATTTCCTCTCTTCTTAACAATTACAAAAACATTGAAAACTACAAAATTTCAGAAGCATTCTTACTTTTGAGAACTTTTTTTCTTTTTCTTTGAATTGCTGATTCTCATCTTGGAATGCATTTTTAACTGCCGTCTGGCAAAAAGCCACGAGACTTTAGAATGGGTACTGGAGGCATAGGACCTAAAGAATTTTAAAGAGGAACGCTAAGATAATGTTTTACGATAGTTCTTTGGACGCATGACCTGGGTAGAGAATTTCGGAGAGCATGCAAAACAAATGAGGTTTTCTGGTGAATTATTTGAAGTAGTTTACAACTCAAAACAAAAAAAATTAACGAGACTATATTTCTGCTTTTTTCTCTTTAAACATACGGAGAAGTACTCAAACCACAAACAGTTATGACCTTTGTTCGTAAGCTATTCAAATAAATGGTAGTATCAAGTAGAAGTAGAGGTTCTTTTATGTTAACTGTACACAAAAAACAGAAACATTTCTTTTGAACTATTTTTAAATTTTTTTTCTCCCAAGATTCATATCAGATAATTATTTATGAAAGTTATAATAGAGATGCTATACATTTTGTTGCTTAAGAATTTTATTGATAAATACATTTTGTTTTTAAAATATTCTATGTAGCATCTATTATAATATTATTTTAAATTTATCAATTGCAATAATAGTTTGACTTGCTTATATGATAAAATATTGCAATTGAGAAGTTTGAAATGGTTTTAAAATAATCTCACTTGAATAGAAGGGATTTTGAAAAAAAAAGTAAAAACATTTCAAAATATAGATGTAATATATCTGCTTTCTTTCTATAATAACACAAAACTTTGATTTTGTTTTTAGTAAAATTCTCTCAAAATTAGTTTGTAAAAGTTTATTTATTGACTTGTTCAAAGAAATAGTAACTATATAAGCTCCACCCTGATTATTTTAATAAAATGATGTAATAAATTTATAAGCGCAAACTAAAAATAATAATAAACAGGAAGAATATTTTCATTACGAAGTGAAAAGACCATGCTTTTGACGTTTTACCCTGATATTTTTAGAAACAGCATCCTTATAAAAGAAAGCCCGGTGGCTTAGTGGCAGCGTTTCACGCTCCCATGACACAGGTCCGAGGTTCGATCCTCGGGCTAGGCAAGGTTGACTCTGCCATTCATCCCTTCAATGGGTCGATTAACTGAGTACCAAGCATGCTTGGGAACTAAACACTGGGGGTCTTACGTTAGACTGACAACCTAACTGGGACATATGCTTCGCACCCCAGGGCCCTCGGTCATGAAAACAGTTATGGGCACTGTAGGCCTTGGCCCACATGGGCTATCGTGCCATGGAGTTTAGTTTAGTATCCTCATAAAAAAGGTTATAGGTACTATTCCACAGAAGAGGAAAAATGGTGACATCATAGAAGAGGATCTTTATACTTTTCACCAAAGCAGATTTTGTTTTACTTGTAAATTCATACCAAAACTTAAACAGTTTTACAACATGGACTAAATGTGCACCAAAATTATGAATATATGTATTTATGATGACGATTGACGTCACGAAATAGTTACTTTATTTTATAAATTCAAAGAGAGAAGAAAAAGAAGGCATAGATAAGAATAATAAAAAAATTACTTACAATTTTTTGTCAAAATTAATATTTGCAACCTTAAACATTCCCTACTACATTTTTCTATTTTTTACAATGGCTAGTTTCGTTCATAATATTTTAATATTTCATAATCAAAAAAAAAATGTATTCCCATGCTAAGTGAGAAAAAAAATCTCTTTAACAGTGAAAATGAGATTTAGAATCCACAGAGTGTCCATGATTGTGGTAAACGTATTGAAAAGTACTCGTAAATATTTTCCCCATTGATGGAATATACTAACACATTCGGAAAGTAATTTCCAGCTTTTTAATTTCACGGCTTACGATAACTTTCCATCATAAGCGAGTTTGCAGAGGTGATCGTACATCTCCATAATCTGAGCGGATTAAAGTTTAAATTGAAATCCTAAAAGGAAAAATGGCGACATCAATACCGTTATAGATCCAAAGGAAAGAGCCTAAACACAGCATAAAGTAGTTTGGGAAAGGATTACGCCCTGCCAACATTTAAAAGATCGTTCCTTCTCCAACCCCACTTCCCTCCCACCCCCCCAATCTTTCCATTTAATCCTCAGAGCTCTCATCCCAATCCACACTCATTTGTCAGTCATTGCAGAAACCACTCAGGGGCGCATATTGCTTGACTCATCCCCCCGGATTAAACCCTCATCCTATCCCCATGCAACTTACTCCCAAAGAAGCATTGCCCTCCTTTTATTATTTTTTTTATTCTCTCATTTTTTTTTAAATGTGTGTATTTATTTTCATCAGAAAAAGCAAATAAAGTTTGGTTTTAGGAGGTATATATCTTTACAGTATGGTTAGAGGAGGATAAGTCATTTTCAAACCGTTATAGTGATGTCTGTTTATAGGATATGGGTGATCTCAAATGCTATAGATATTGAAAAATTATTTTTTATCTTTGCAAATTTGACCACTCACTAAATCACTTAACAAATTATTTGAAAATTTTTCTTTCAATTTTATTATAAATTACCAGTTTAAGTTTTTTTTTTATATATAAGAGATTTTTAATTTGGGTTTTAAAATTTGAGATTTTCTTGAAAATTTATTACTATTTCTGAATGTAAATTGTGGATGTAATTTCTAAAAGTTAAGTTTGAACGTATATTGTTCGTGTATACTTATTGTTGTTATATTTAATATTTGCAATCTTACTAAAATTAATAATTGTATAAAAGAAATGTGAAAACATAATAAACGTATAAGTATTCAATGCTCTTGAAAAGTAGTACATTAAATTGAAAATTAAGATACTTTATTTTAACACTAATCAAAATATCACCATTATAATATTTAATATTGAATTGTATTTAGTAACAACTACAAACGTTATTAGTTGGGTTGGAAAAATTATTAATTGGATAATTCAAAAAGCCAAATTAGTATTTTTAGATGTGGGAATGTGCAGGAACATGAAAGAAAATTCCTGGGTCTTTCACTGCTTTCCACGAAATATTTTACAGTTATTATCGCCAACTTATTTTTTTTTATTGAAAACATTTCATTTTAAAGATCGAAAACAATTATTGAATCGTTATTGCAATGAGAAATAAATTAAAATTTTCTCTAATTATAGTTCTTCAAAGGAGAGAGCATAACATGTTTTAAAGACTTCCTCATTCAACATTTGACATCTAGGATTTGTTTGAAATCCTTCTGGTAATAATTTCATTGATAGTCTTTTGAATCACTTTGGTTGCCTTTCTGATCAATAAGTTTATCACTTATTTTACAAATTACCAAAATCAGCTAAGAAAAATAGGGAAATAAAAGCAACGGAAATTAAGGCTAATTTCAATGATAAATGTAACTATAATAACTTCAAACATTGATTCATATTTCGATAACATCAAATGACAAATATTTTGAAAAATTCATCTTCAGACTTTTTTCTACCTTGTACAAATCTTAAATATAATTTGTTTTCAGTTCAAAAAGTAATTTAATTTTTTAAATTGCTGACTTCTAGCATACTATATTACATACATTACTCTGGATAAAAACTTTATCAGTAAGAAAATTTCAATTATTTATCTTTGAAATACGAGTTATAAAAATTTTTTAGAAGTCCAATATTAGCAAATAAATTTAATTACAGTCCTCTGTTATGAAATAAAAAACAATTTCAGACTTAACGAAGGAGCCAAAAGATATGCACAAATATAATGATAAAACAAAACGATTGGAGATAAAATACAAAATTGGAAATAATCTACTTCAGTTGAAACCAAATTCATATTTCATTAGTGGGGTCGATAAACTGAAGAACATCATTTCATTTATATAAATATGAAAGTGAAGCACACTTTTCATTTTTTTCCTGAATCCATGCCAAAGAGGAAGACTTTTGATTAATGCTTTTCAAAGGGGTCTTTATAGAGATTCACAATTTTACTCGTAGAATTAAGTATTTTACTATGTTTTGGTAAAATTAATTTAAAAATATGAAAATTATTAATAGCAAACTCATTTTACATTATTATTATTATTAGAAGAATCAAGTTTTAAATTTTTTTCGTACACAAGAATTTGAAAAATGCCTTGGTTTTAAATCAAAACGCATTTTCATTAAAAGTTACTGAATTTATTGAAATTGAATTTACTTTTGTTTGAGATTTGCATCACAAGTATCCTTTGTTAATTGTTTTAAAACTATGATTTGCGAAAGACTTTTAAGCATTTTGGAAGTATGCTGACCCATCAATTATTCTATTTTTCGGAAATCTTATATTTTTCTACAAAAAATTGTATAAATGTGATTAAAAGCTATCAGACATTAAAAATATGGTTTTGTTTGGTTGGATACATCACCTACATTAAAATAAATGTCAAATTTTAGTTTGTTTATTTAAATGAAAAATATATTTTTGTTGACAAAAGATAGAAAAATCAAATGTAATTTGAACTCTCAAACTTAGAATCTCTTTAGGATCCCTAAGCAATTGCTTTTATAATTGGCCACTTTTTTAGGTAAATATTTGAAAGAGCTTTTTATTTGATAAATTTTTGCATTGTACTTTTGTTATTTGTATAAGAATAAACATGTAAGCAGATTGTTAAAAAAAATCAATCAGTTTATTAGATTTGAACAACTAGATAGATATATTAGGAAGAGTACAAAAAAAAATCCATCATGTATAACTGAAAATAAGTCAAGAAATTATGTTTTTAGAAAATATTTACTTTAATCATATTTAAAAAAAAGATTACCTATAGATGGAGTGTCGAGTCTATTTATGTTATGTTGTGGTCTTTCCCTTTGTTAGCTAGTAGTTTTATAAATAATCATCAAAAAGGCAATATTGATTATTATTAAAATACGTTTTTAGTGAAAACATATAAATCTTCTTAGAATTAATTTTAATATGGTAATCAATGGTTTGTTGCAGATCTCCAAGTGGTTCTGTAAGAGTATAAGTATTAAACTACTTATACACTTCCTAACAGAGCAAGAAAGAATTTGACCAAAATCGAATTTAAGTATAAGAGACCTAAACATAAAATTAAAAGTCCTTTACATCTGTAGCTTTGTGCTTATGCCAAATAGGAAACATTCACTTGAACGATTAAAAAAATCACGATACCACATGCGGAATAGTTTTTTTCTTCACATGTATTCCGGGAAAGAAGTTAAGCTGTTTTGCCATATCTTTCAGTTGAAAAATGCTTAGCCTAAGCGGCAGTTTCAATGACAACTGAGAAGGGAGACCTGCCGGTTTTAAATTCATACTATATAAAGATGGCACGATTTTTGCTACGACCTCTGACGTAAAGGAAATAGTTTCAGATAATACTTGAATGTCATGATTACCGTTTGCCCATTAATGGGCACTGACCTCCACAAGGTTAAACAGCGGCACAAGAATTCTAATGGTGTTGAAAAGGGTCATAAAGTATAGGCTAAGTATTTCTTTTGCTTTTCATTTTTTTTCTGACTTTTTCTTCTAGATTTGGTGGTTTTTGGCTCTTTTCCATTAGGAGGTGTGAGATAATGATTATAAATGATTTTCTCTGCGAAAAGTATTGCATAGCAGGTAAAGGATATAGTACTAAATCATATGATGTTATTGGACACTCATGTGAATCAAAAATATTGAATAAATAGATAAAAGATATTTAAAATGCTTCATAATAGTGTAAATTCTATAAAAAATAATTTTTTTTAGAATGAGTTAGTTGAATGCTATTTCCTTTATGAAAATGATTCAAATTAATCCCATTTTTATAATTTGTAATCTCAAGAATTAAATTATGATAAAATACAAGACAAAAATTATGATTTCAGGAAACCTTATTTGGCGCTAAATAAATCATAATAAATATATAATTTTAAATTATTAATTTGAAATAGTTTATTAATTTTTTCACTAAGGAGAGCAGTAATTTATGCATTGAGTAATTAATTTATTCCACTGATATATTTTATGTAATATGTATCACCTCAATCTATTTTTGTCCTAGTCACTGCATTTAACTTTTCTCTACAGAGAAAAAAATATATCTATCACTTATGATATACAAAATTATAGTTACTTATATTCTTGTATTGTTATGTATTATATGTCTAGGAAAAATATATGAACCAACGGTATTTTTTCCAACTTTTAGTTTAAAAACATATATTTCTTAAGATTATATTTCTTAAGATTTTAGTTTAAAAACATATATTTCAAAGAGAAATGCATTTTAACTTGGCTAAAACTTATTCTATCCGAATTTTTAACCATCAAAATATAATTAGCAATCCAACTTTTTATGAGGTCTTTTTATATGCCTGAAATTGATAATAGTAATATTTGCTTTCATTTAATATTGAATATTTGATTAGTTTGCAGTGAATAGAAAGAAATTTTATAACGTATTCATTTATTTTTATAGTTCATCCATTTATCTTTATTGGTAAATTTTATATAAATTCATATTCTGAAAATTCAAGTGAATTAAAATAGCCTCGATAGAGATTTTAAATTCAACTTTGAGTTAGATTCCTTGATATATTTCATTTCATGTGCTTTCCTTTTTTAAATAAATCATATAGAAATAATTTAATAACCACATTCTGTGAACATTTAGCTACAGTCGCTAATATACAACTGCACCTATCGTGACGCAATTTACAATTGGTGGCAAAATTACTCATCAGCAGACAATTGCTGTTTCTCGATAGATTAGAAAGCTCAATTCCATTTCGATGGATGTGAGGGATTCTTTGTTCTATCTTTGCACCTGATAGGATCGCAGTCCTGAGAAAAGAAGTCATTCTTTGTTGAAACGTCAGTGCTTGCAACAAGCGGAAGAAACGTATGAACCTTTAATTACAACACAGAGACATCACTCTTCATAGGGAGTAATTATATTGGGATCTTGAAAAGAGAGATACGTGACACCAAAAGTCAAGGCAATTGGTTGTGAGCTCCCGTTTCCCTCTTTTGTCATTTCCTGTTATTGATAAACATCTGCAGTAAATAAAACAAAGGGAAGATGCGTAAGTGGTAAACAAGTAATTATTAAAAATTTTTAAATCTAAAATTTAGCAAATATCTTTATTTCTTGGTAAATTGTTTCAAAATGATCAAAATTGGATCTAAAAAGATATTTCTGTTTTTAATACAAGTGTTTCGAAAAAGATTCGTTTTTTCTTATGCTTTCACAACATTAGCTTAAAATATATGAAGACAATTACTTAATGAGTTTATTGATAGGTTAATAAATTAAACTTATTGTACCAACGTAGAGGAATAATAAATAAATTAATTTTACTGAACCGTTTTGTAAATGAATATGGAAATCCATTTGAGAATTCTTTTTTTAAATAAGAGATATTGGTATTTACAATGATCTGTGTGTGTGCATAGTAAATTCATGTGACGATGTTGTCAAGTCTAATCACTTCCAAGTAAAATATTCAAAGTTCATTTCCCTAGATTTAGAGTTATGAAAAGGAAATTTCATTTCTATTTATGCAGACATATTCCTTAAAAGAGTAAATTGAGGGTGTTTTTTTCCCCTTTGCGATACATGAGCACTCTCTACAAACTATGAAAATCTCTTTAGGTAAGCAAATTATGGTTGATATCCTTAAGTCTTCTTGAAGTTTAAATAAAAAATATGTTCATCATTCATCATCATTTCTCATAAAAATTAAAATAATCATATTTTGACATGCATTCGGCTCACTATGTATCTTTTTTCAAATCATATTTCATAAAAAGTTTCACAACATTATATAATTTATCATGTTTCTCAACATTTTAAAATTTTAAGTCTTGTCTGAAAAGTTTACGTAAAAGTTTAACGAATAAAAATCTTTTAATTATTAATAAATTTCCTTTATTTTACATATAACTATATTTACATTAAGAATTATAAAGCGAAGCTATGGTGTATAAGCGCACTAGTATATATAAAAATCAAAGTTATCTACCCAGAAGCTGTGCATGTGCTGTTATGAAAGTCTTTATAAATGTATCTCAGCTCATTTTCCCCCAAAGTTATCAGAAATATTTTTCTCCAGGACAAAATAATGTGGCCTTAGAGAGCATTCGGCAGTTAACATTAACGATCCAGTTGACTTCGGTCGATTCTCGTTACCCAAGTCTTCTCGAAACTTTGGCTACTTGGCCTTAGACTGACCATTAAAAGAAAGAAAGTTTTTTTCTGAGCACCGTATTATGACTAACAGCTCCTGTTCGACTACGAGTTTGTGTAGAACTATTCATCAGCACTGTCAACTGATTAGTTTCACATCTATAAGAAATAACACATTTTTGAACGAAAGGATTTAAGTTTGATATTTAAAAATGATTACATTTCTACGCCAAAATGAATCGTTTTATTTATAACATAATAAAATAAATTTGTAATAAATATTTAAATATACTTTATCCTGATTATTTAATCCGAATAATTTTTTTTTTTGAAGAAAATTTTGACTAGTAAATTTGTCTACAAATTTTCTTCCTTAACTAACTTTAAAATACCTTTTGAATAATTCCGAAAGAGTTGCTTCAAAAACAAGCATGGCATCATGGTAGTTCGTTAGCCCTTTAAAAAGTTACATCCCAACTCTGAAATATTAACACGTCACAATTTAGGCGTTCAGAAGTCAATGGGCCCCATGTTCTGAATGTGGAGAACTAGAACCTTGTCTGAACTTATAACCCCACAAAGATAGCGTCAAAGCTTTGTCCGATGGGACTTTAGAGCCTTATATTCTTTCCCTTGTGTGGCTGAATTGCAAGTGAGGAGAGTGCCAACTTGGTTACTTGAGCGTGATTCAAAATTATAAAAGGATGTCCTCTATATTTTAAGATTTTCCTAAACCGTCATTGTTTACACTTGTGGAATTCTCTGAAACACAATTTAGATGATAAAATTATGAAATAAATATAATATATCTGATACTTCTGAAAAATATAAGATTTATCTAGTTTTTAACTATGATGAAATCTATATAATTAAATTTTATACCTTCGTTTTTATTTTCATTTACACATAATACTTAAAAAAATGCTTTCAGTTTGCATTTTTTTAATTATTAAATTTTCTCATCGAATAACTCAAGCTAAATATTTCCAATAAAAATATTAGTAATAAAATAAAAATATTAATTTTATATTTTAGTGCATTATTAGATATCTAGAAATATGTGAAATACATATATTCAAAGCCTCTTCCATACTTGTGTGTGTAACACACATTTCAGTAAAAAGCATATTCGCAAATAATTTATATATACTTGTAATATTGTAATAAAAAAAGACTCTAAATCAAATCATTCAGTTACTAAAGAAAATATTTTATTAATATTTTCAATATGTTGTAACAAATTTGGAATTAAATTCCAATGTAAACTATTGACAAATCCTTTTATTTCCTTGACAATTTTTTGTTGAATATTACATATAAACAATTTTATTTCCAGAATTAAAATTATTTCGTTATTTATTTCATAAGACAAATTTTCTATTTTAGTTTAATTGAATATCATGTTTTGGAAAATAAAAATTAGTTTATTAATATTTCAGTTTTCCCATAGTTTTTCTTTTTTTTGACAAAAGGAAACTTATGATATATTTTTGTCCTTAATTTTTTTTCATATTGTGTATCAATCTATTTTACTATAAGTGTTTTTATTACTATGAGTTTTTAAAAAATATAGCATAATGAATCACAACTATTTGATGTGGATATTTTCTTTCCTTATTTTATATTATATTATAGTCAAATATATTTTGCTTATATCATTAAAATGTCAGTTTTCACATGCCCCAAATTCCTAAAAGCTATTATATCAAATCGAAAAAAGGAAGATTATCCATAAAAAAGGAAGCTTATTTTAATACACAAACAATAAAAATTACTTAATTTAAATATTTACAATTTTAACAAGATTATTTTCTCTTATCTTTTCAAGTTTTTATCGCTGTAATAGAGTTGGAAACTCGGCTTTTAATTTTGAAGTCTGTTTTGATTCAATTAGTGCTCAAATTACTTTAACCGCGTACCAACTGTCAAGAACTAGTCCCTACCACTGTTAGAAACGTGGGAATTCATACCCATTTAGCTTTTATAAATGAATCTTAAGGCCGCTCCCTCCCAAATAAAACCGATACAAGCAGGCTTCCGTTTGGTAAGCGAATTAAAGCTCTCAACACTTCCAACAACATAGGCGTTTTTTATCGCCATCAATAAACTCTTAACAGACCAGGGAGCGCCTATTGGACCACGCCTCCTTTTTCTCCGAGGAAAAATAAAAAAAATAAAAGCAAAAGTCGAGGAACACGAGTAGTACTTAGTTCTTAAAAGGGTAATCCTGGAGCCATTTTCAAATTAGGCCACGCGCGTAATCATTCAATGAAAGAAGAAAAAAAATATATACACAGTAGTTTCAGTTACTTAACAAATTTAGTGGTAGCTAATTTCGAATGTAGGTGGCACACCCAACAAAGGTGTTATAGAAATAGGGGGAGAGGAAAATAGAGGAAAAAAAATTCATTCGCTCATTTCGAATCCGTTAAAAGAATCACAAGTCTTAATGGAAAGATTATGCATGAGGCCAAGCCTTGATTGGGGGTGTTTCACAGTCATATGATCTTTAGAAAAAGAATGTGAGAGAGAAAGATGCTGTGTGGTTAGTTTCTTTCGTTTTCCGACTTCTAATTCCATTTCATGAAATTTTTTTTTCAATCGTCGCTTTATCTCGCGTGAAGAAAGTTGTAGATACATATTTATACACAATCCCACTCTTCGATCTGGCTTGTTTCCCCGTGTCCAAGTAGGCGAGACAGGTTTTGTCAGAATACGATTAAGTACTACTCTGTTTGTTTTTGTTTTTATTTTTCAAAAAGTTTCTTCTTTCGTTATTTTTTTTGCTTTGATTTAATCATTTTTTTTTGCGAAAAGTCTGTTTATGAATGATGAAATCATGTATTCCGAGTTTTATTTGTAAAAACAGATTTCTTTCTTTCTAACTTTCAGAGATATTATAAACATCTGTATGAAATTTACGATTATTTTCTTATTGTATACAACTTGATACTTCAGTAAAACAGTAGAAGATAAAATATTGAATTAGATTTGACGCTTATACGCAACCGTGTATAAACCTCACAACCTCTTTGTTTTTAAATTTACATACACTATTTAACTAATGCAAATACGAAGTTATAGATCATTTTTACAGTTGAAGGAAAAAATGTCATTTTGAAAGTCTTAGTAAGAAATTCTTCACTTAATTTTTTTAAGACACAACTAGTCTTTCAGAAGAAACGATTGCCCAAATATTACAATTATTGATCATTTAACACAAATAAACTGCTCTCAACTTAAAAGTGACATTCTTAGTTCTGATGGGTTTTTCAAAACTTTGAGTTTCTTTTATCTTATATGATCACATGGTCTTAACTATCTTTTTGTTTCAAACAAATTTTTTTAGATTGATTTCACATCTGAATTATTTGTATTTCTTAATTAGTTTGTGCTGTAAATATTGAACACTATCATGGTATTAAATATTGTATCGTTTACGACTTACATGCACTAATGCACAAGTTAAGGTCTGAATGGTATTTCAATCCAACGTTGTTCAAAAAAATTCTATATGGACCTCAAATAAACTCATAAAATAATCAAAATGTAAAAAAAGACAGATGTATGAAACTATTCAAAATAAAATAATTACAAATACATTTTTATAAAAAAATAACTTCGAACCTTACTAGATACAAATATACTCATGTAACAAACTTTCAAAGGAAAATTCTGTCTTCAAAAGATGAGATTTGTAGTGGATTGTAGGACTTGATGCATCGATTCATTCTGAGAACGAATTTGCTGAAGAATTATGGAGACATCGCAAGCAATTATATATTTATGATAGCGAATCTCTTACTACTGATAGCTCTCTACTAAACACCTCTTGTTTTCTGAAGGTTTGATAAGGAAAGATCTTTAAAATGTTCAAACCCTCCTGGTCTGTTCAAAATGTATCACCAAATATCCACTGTTTGCTCATTGCCTTGTTAAAAAATAAACAGATCCCTCTGCATGCATTCATTTTTTTATGCATGTAGCACATTATGTCAGTCATTTGTCTCATTTTTTTGTTCATAGATGCTAATAATGAACTGTTGATCACTATTTTTTTATCGTTTAAATCGCTTAGCCACCGGAAAAGGTAGTGTGAGAAACCAATAACTCCTTAGCATTATCAGATATGCTTTCGATCTTCTTTCAACTTCAGAATGGCACGGCCACTTACGGAACCATTTTAAAAAATGCGAGAAAGTTTTTCTTAAGAGAACATTTTATCGATTGCCGATTTACTACATCATATAATAGCACAATATTGATGCCGCTGAAATTACTATACCATGATATTGATGAATACGACATGCATTACCAGTTTGATTCATAATACTTTTTCAAAATCCCTTATATACCTTGTGCCACATATTCGAATAACCGATAATATTGAACTCTATTCTATCACTTGATTGGTCTTTCAGCTATTTCCCTATCTCGTTTCTTTTTCATTTCCTCTTTTCTCATTTACCTTCAATTCTTACACTCTAGTGTTCTATGACACAGTATTTAACTTGTTAGTTAGTTAAGTAATTTAGTTAGTAAATTTAGTTAATGTATACACATCGATATTCACATACTTGCACTACTTTGATTATAAAAAAATTTGATTATAGTTGGTTATAAAAAATATAGTAAAAATAGTTTAGTTATAAAATTTATATACTTGCACTACTTTGGTTAAATATTTGGGTATACAAATTGATTATATTCAACAGGATCTATAGATTGGGTCACCTATTCAATTAACTGTGACAGTGTATTTAATAAGAAAATCCTTCGAGCAGAAATTTTAAATGAATGATTTTCATAAACGTTCGTGAATCATTAATTTTAATCTCAGTTTAAATATTATCAGGAATAACACAAATATCTTTATAATTTTGATAGTCACTGATTATTGTTTATCTGGTTTAAAACATTTCGTCAAAAATTCAAAAGTTATTACTAATTTCTTGCACACTATTGTAGTAATTTAAGGTTTGTAAATTATTACTTTACGTCTACTTTAATACATATTTTTTAAACTACATATTATTATATCTTAACATTATTTTGCTAACTAATAATTTTTAAGAAGCTAGGGTAAGAATATAACGGAAATTATTACGAAAGCTATACAATTAAACTTAAGTAAACAATTAATATAATTAAATTTATTATCTAGATTTAACGTGTAGCTTAGATGGTAATTTTAAAAAAATGTATTTATAAATTATGTTTTGTAAACAAATGTAATGTAAAGGTGTATTATTGTCTAGATACAAATAGCAAGAAGTAGAAATATATTTTAAAAATGTGTTCTCGTTCATAAAAAATACATATTTGACTGTATATATATATATATATATATATATATATATATATATATATATATATATATATATATATATATATATATAATGAATAACGGAATAGTGAATGAGGACACTCCAAAAAGTTGATAATGTCATTAAAATGTGAATTATCTGATTCCCAGAAATAAATATAAAAGTACACATTTATATTTCAATAACCTAAATGCAATTTCAATAACCTAAATTTGTAGTAATATTTTTCTTAAAAGAATAGCAGCTTACGTTCTTAATGCCAAAATAAACTCTAAAATCAGCATTTATAAAGGAAAGTCTCTCTTATTTTCAAAAATCTTTGCAATCATCTAAATATAATAATAAAAGTCCAGTTATGTTACATAAGAAAATAAATTTTTTTAGTTGCCCTGTCTTGTGGAAAACCCGCATGTATGAAGACATTCTCAAAAAACGGAGAATCGGGTGTTACTTTTTTCTAGTAGGAAGAGAGGAAATCTATGTACTAAGTTGTTTTGGAAGATGCAATTGCCATGGCAACGGCATAGATAATTCGATTCACTAAAAGCAGAAAGATTTTCGCCTCAAGTTTTCGTGTATGACCTCCTGTTATTTTAAGCTGAAATTCGCAAATCGTGTTACATGTAAGTCACCACTCTTGAAAATTGTACTGAGAACACTTATTTTTGTTTTCCATTTTGTGTACTTGTTATCGTTCATCTTATTTTTTTTTTGTCTCCTTTCAATTTTATTTCCTTTTATCCTCTGAGCTTTAAAATCGACGCATCTACCAGTGACAATTTCTACAACCACATTTCTATTTTTAAAAAGAATTTCGTTTGTTGACTCGAAATAGAATGATTATCTCTTAAATGAAATCGTCAAATTTGTATTCCCTTGTTTAAAATCAATATGTATAATAAATTACTCGAGTACTTTTATTCTTCACGAGGAAATTTTGTTATTTTAAATACTAATTGACAGTCACTTCCATACCTTTTTTGAAATATTAAAAATTTATAACATCACATTAATTTTTTTCCAACGGCGGTCACTTGGGTGACGAACCCTATGCCACAACAAGGAGAGAAACTCACTTGTCTAGTGATCAGCGTGCCTGACTGCGGATAAGGAGGTCCTGGGTTCGAATCCCGGTTTGAGCATGGATGTGCTTCTCTCTCTATCTATCCTGTCTTTGTCCCTTTCTTGTATGAATGAGGTGTGAATGGTTGCCTACCCTATAAACGGGTCCCTATGGCATGTGTGTAGAGCAAAGTCGTACTTTCACCTTTATGGTGCTCTGATTAAACGAAAGACGCTCCCAATTGACTTAAATTCGCATAGTCAAGGCATAACGAGCTTGGCTTGTCCAAGTGTCATTAGTAACAACAACAGGAGAGAAAGTGCTACTCATTTGTCGTTACCCAGCGGGCACCTGTGAAATAAGTCATGGAGGCTAGTAGCGTTGCCCGCGCCATACCACCACAAGCTCGTTTATAGTGTGGGCCACATTCATACATCCTCACAGAAGAAATGATAGAGAAACACAGAGAGAACAGAGAAAGAAACATCCATGCCCGAAGTGGGATTCGAAACCAGAACCCACAGCTCAAGAGTCAGGAACGCTAACCACTCAGCCATCGGTCGGCACATCACATTAATTTTGTAGTTGTGGTTTTTGAAATAATATAAAACACATAAAAATATATATTCAACTAATTCATAATCTTTTTATGAATCTTTGTTTCCAACTTAATGAAATATTTTGTTTTATAATTGGCTCAATTTTTCTATTAACTCTTCGACTACAAATATGGACAAGTATTGTAAATATAGGAATGAGACTTACCATGAAATGTTTTACTTTCATAGTTATTGTGTTGGAATTAAATCAAGAGAAATTGATTTCTTTCAAAATAAAAACAATTTTGTAAATACTCATATTATACATTTTCATTAAAGATTTAAATATTAAGTTATTTTTAAAATAAATAAATAGAAAAGAAAATTTTTTTGTTCAGGGATTTTTAATATTTGCTATAAGCAATGCTAATACTTGATTACACTGCTAATGCTCTATAACATTGCTATTTCAATGAACTTTGTTATATGCTCTAAGTTTCGTACAGCCTTTGAACCCTATTTAGTGTATCATCTAATTATTTAAAAATGTAATATCACGAAGTCTTATGATTAAAATATTTTCGATAGAAAATAATTATGAATTTAAAAATGTTACTTTGATAATATCTTTTTTAAAAAAATAATCGTGTTTAATTTAACTTTTATAATTTTAAGCAATTGAATTTTTTAAATAATATTAATAAAATTGCTTTTCGATTTTTCAATTATTTTTTATTTATTAGGAAATTTAATATGTATTTGGAAACAATTAAAATTAAGTAAAATGCACGTAAAATTAAGCTTTATTTTTGTCAGTAATTCTATTTTTGTTAAATATAGAGACACGAATTTTTCTATAATAATTGAAAATTCTGTTTTGAATATCAAAAATTGAGCCCCTTTTCACTGTGCTTAGCAAATCGACAGCGCAGTGCCCTATTTTAAATCATTTTTTTGTGGATAGACGAGTAAAATAAAAGAGTAAATAAATACTAGAAAAATTCTTTTACTGACTTATATATTGTTCCATTTGAATAGTTTTCGGATAATTGCTTTTTCTCATAGGCATCCTATTATTTTCAGTTTTTCTTAGAAGATACTATTACTTTTTTTTTAAAGAATATGCTTAATAGGGTTTTATTTACTCGCTTTTAATCTATTGTCTTGCAGTTTTTGGATCCATAGAGCTTCCTTAAAATTACTAACTAGAATTCGAACTATTTTATATTTAGAATTTTCTTAACTTATTATCTTACAATATTAATGCCATGTATTTAATAACAAGTTTTATTCTAATCCTTTTTGGTGGTCTTATTGAGTGAACTCAAAAATCATCTTTGATCCTACCATTTATACGAAATCGCCACACATCAATTTCGTTACAGTCAAAGTAAATAAATATCCGCTTCTTCTTTCCACTCTAATTATAGTACATATTGTAATAATTAGCTATAATATTTCTGCGATTTTTAGCATTCAATGTGTGTGTATCAAATTAAAAAATTATTTCAACACTTTGCAAAAGAAGTTCAATTATTGATTATTTCAACTCCTTCTTTGAAACTGAAGCCTTTGCTTAATGTATT
Source organism: Latrodectus hesperus (assembly GCA_037975125.1). Lineage (NCBI taxonomy): Eukaryota > Metazoa > Arthropoda > Arachnida > Araneae > Theridiidae > Latrodectus > Latrodectus hesperus. The sequence goes on from JAJQOW010000014.1 coordinate 18,435,838, forward strand.
AAGTTTTGCTTGTAAACAATAAGTAAATACGAATGACTTTTTATTATGCTAAGGTTTATTAACTATAAACATATTAAAGCTGCCTTTCTTGTTACAAAAAGGTACTTAATATAATATTTTTTCGTAAATCTAAAGCATGTTTATTGTGTTTAGAAATCTAAAATTCGTTTATGTATTTCGACAACTGTATGTATTCCGTGTATGTATTTTCGTGTTCGTTTATGTATTTCGGCAACTGTAAAAAAGGCAGAAAATTTTTAGATACACTATAATTAGGCTTACATATAAACTATGTTTGAATACTAGGTTTTCAGCAATTTAGTATTGTTGCAATTTCATTAATATCGAAAATACTAGTTCAATAGATCTTACATCATTATTTTTCGAATATCCTTTGTATGTTACCATTTGAAAACATTATACAACGTAGGATATTAGCAACGAACTAATCATGAATATTTCGTCTTTTCAGTGCAAAACATTTATGAAATCTGTATTATTTTATAATGTTTATGCCATTTTCCATTACACTCATAGACTGAAGAAGTGCCAATTCTAGGCATTAACTACGTTTTTAAGCAGAATAAGAAAAGTTAAAAATTAAAAAAAGAGCAACTTTGTATAATATAAAATAAACCGTGTTATAATCAAGGTTTCTGAAATTTATCTACATAGCTTTAAAATGATCTAATTAGAAAATCACATTCTCCCCTTAGTCATTTGGTACAGTGTCCAGATTCATTTGAAAACCTGTTACTTCTAATTTTATAAAAATTTTTATAGATAGTTATATATATTAATATTTTACAATCGGATTAAATCCTGTAACTTTCAAGAACTCATATCGACAATTATTATGCATGTTAAAAACAGAAATTTCATGATATGCAGTATTTCTCAACAATCAAAGTTTATTTTCAAGTTTTTAATGTCCAGATTGTATTATTGCATTTCAAGTGATATTGTTTCATACATTGTGTACCATATTTATATTTTCAAGAGAGGAAGACAGCAAACTTACAAACACCTACTCAACAGACAGCCTTTCATTTATGTATCCACTTCTTATTGACTTCCAGATAGATTCTTCATTAAATAATTACCTTTATTTACGTGTGTCAAAGAAAAATACCCAAATTTTTCCAATTACTTATCCTATAGATGCTAGTATAATACCCCAAGATAGCAGAAACACAGCATCCATCCCTTATTCTTTAACCATGGATGAAACGATACCCATGATTTTTACATGGAAGATCAAAGTCTTCCACTAAGCCATAGTGAAGTATGATTAAAGTCCGTCGGTCATATTCACCGATTTGAAGAAATTATTGATCTTACATGGTGCATGATATGGGATTAATGCTTCAAGTATGTGCCACAAGTATCCTGCTAATTTTCTTTGTAAAGTTCTTACATTAAATGAATCCAATTTACTTATTTAGTATATTACTATTCGGTAGTAAATCGTTTTGTTTTTTGACACACTATTTATTAATTTTCTTCATAGCTATATACCTATTTTCCAATTAATATATAATTTTATAAAATTTCAAACTATTTTAATATATAAGGATATCTAATCCATTAAAAGGTTTCTGTTTTTTAGTTTTTTTACTTTACTTTTTTTGATTCGAAAAATAGTATTTTCCACTGTTTTCGTTATAGAGAAGTTGTATAATTTAATGACTATTTTATTTTGCATGAAACAATGAGTGATGTTGCCTAATTAGGTTAACATCACACAAACAGAATGATCAACAATGTACCATGAAAAATCATTGTCACAAACAATCCTTAAATATTATTTTCAGCCTTGTTATTTCGCTTTTTCTTCGGTTATAAATGAAATTGGTGGCATTTGTTTAGAAAAAAAAAATCGAATTACAAAACAAAATAAGCGTTACAAAAATCAAAAAGCGTGTCGACGCGCCGGGTGCAGACGCTCAAGGAAGGAGGGTGAGTATGCTAAGGGGACAAAAATGAAATATCTACTAAAAAGCAACGAAGTGAGGTAGCAGCTCAGCCTACAATTAAGGGCAATTACAGCTGTTCCTTTTTTCGAAGAACCAAAGCCAAGAAAGACACACACAGTTGGAAAAGTCGTGGGGCTGCTGGAAGATATCTTTTTTCGAAACCCAATGAGGGCGTGTCAACAAATTAAATTTTTTGTCGGTAGCCCTATTCTTTCAATAAAAAGAGACTTTTTTTTTGACTGCGTTATTTCCAAACTATAATTTTCTTTTTTTGAACTTATTAAAGTGAATAATTATGAAGATCACACTCACACACACACATCTTAATTCTCAATCCCACACACAGTCCCTCAGTAAATAAAAATATCCGAAATTTGTAATCTATTTTTAATAAATTGAAACATATTCATTGAAAACATAAATAATAATGCTAAACATGAATAATAATGTATAATAGTCTTTCATTTTTATTAATAAATTTTTTTATTACCTATATATTTACATTATTAAATCTACTTATAATAGCTCTATTTTTTTATTTAATTTTACATGAATTCAATTAGACTCTGATTCAGTATATATATATATATATATATATATATATATATATATATATATATATATATATATATATATATATATATATAGCTTGATTATAAATATCATGGGCAAAAATTGAAAAATGTAAGAATATAAAAATCATATGCTTAGCAATATATTCAATGCAAAAGCAGCTTAAATAGAATTGTTAAAATATAATTAATAGTAAATTTTTATAAAATTAATCAAATACCAAATGGAGAAAAATAATCAATTATTAAAATTACTTTAGTGTATATATATATATTAATTTTTGATATAAATTACTTTTTATGCAAAATATATGGCAGGCACTGTTGAAATATGTATATTATGAATAATAATTACAACTTGGTAAATAAGAATGACATATTAAGGATAACAATTAATTACAATTTATGATGTAAAGCTGAGGATACTAATTTAGAGATATAACAAAACTATAAGGGTTATGTTCCAGAGTGAAGTTAAACATTATCACAGACTGTAAAATTTTAGTGATATTATTATGATTCCCTGAAACTTCAATGTGTGTGTTTAATTAACTTGATAAGGATCCTAAGTGAAAACACAATGATTGAAAGAAAGAGTTTTAAATTTAAAGTTTGTAAAAATTATATGTTTAATATAAATCACAATGAATTATAGGAAATATTCTTTATAATAAAAAAAGGAAATTGCTGATTTAAACTGTAACAAACACAAAACATATTTTTTAAAAAAAACTATATCTAAAATCGTTTCTCCCTTAAGAACTTAACAATGCATAAACAAGTATTTTTAAAATCAAAATAGTTAAAGAGACGCTACTTTAATCTAATATCTTTTATAATAATTATTTTGCCATCATTTGTTAAATTTTATTTTATACGTTGTTCCAATAAAAAAATCAACGAACAAACATTTAATATTAAACTCTCAATTTTTAAATTAAAAAAATGAAACTAATAGTAGACAAAGTATAATTTTTTTTAACTTTACAGAAATGTATACTTTTTTATTTATTTATTTCTTGAACGCTCGATAAAGCAGTTTTTTTATTAAAAAAATGACACAATTTAAATTATTTAAATACAACTAACAGTACTTAATTATGTAAATACAATAAATAATAAAAATCTGTAAAATTAATAAGAAATGTGTATGAAGAAAAACAAATCCTAAAAAAACTCATATGTAAAGAAATCTGATTTATTAAAACTGTATTCATTTACAAAACGATGTTAAACTTGAAAATAATTGAATTCATATCAATAAAATGTGTAAAATAGAATAAGATTTAAAAATTTCAATTTTGAGAGAAAAACTTCCAAAATAAATTTGGAACGAGCTCCCTAGTCCTCTTTTTAGTTTAAAAAAGATCAGCGAAAGAAATTTTTGCTTAAAAACTCAAAATAGCGTGACAAAAGAGCTTTGCTTTCTAGACAAAAGCTAGACAGAAGTTTACAACCTTACTTGTTAGCAAAAACATTGCTTTGTTTCTAGAATAACGCACCAGAACTTAGGAAAATACGATTTGAATATACAACCCTTTTTTACGAATTGAATATGCAATTGCTATAAATATAAAATGTTTTCCCTTATTGTTATAGCGATAAACAAGAATAAAATCTTTATTTTTATTTGTTTTGTCTTAAAATCGCCAAAATATTAGGAAAATAGTTCTATTAGCACTCAAAAAATGCAAAAATTATTTATAAATTTTTAAATTGTTAAAAATTTATTGCGGGTATAAATATTGATATAAAATATCTTCACTTACTTTTCATAATGCTACTAAGAGTAGTAATCATTTAATAACAAAAATAATTTTGATTTCAAAGTTTTCTTAAATTCTGATGTAATCTCGATGGGGGAAAAAATATAATACTGCTGCCCTTGGCGATATTGGCGGTCAATGGGAGGGCGGATATCGCCAAGGCGTGTAATAATGCCAAGGGCAGCTGAGAGGTCGAGTATACACCGGTCCGTAATTTTCGACCATTTGCCAAACCTTCAACGACCAGGATAGGAAAAAGGAGGAAGCTGAAGAAAAAAAAAAAAAAAAAAACAATAAAGAAATAATAATATTGAAACGAGACAGAGGAGATGTGTAAAATAATAATAAATAAATAAAAAAGGAAACATATAATGATGGACTTCTTCTGCATTATGAGGAAGACCGTATAATTTTCCTTTTTCTTGGGTTTTCTTTTTACGGGGAGTTTTCTTTCTCCTTTTCAAGTCCTTTTTTCTATCAGATTTTTTTATTTTTCCATCTCAAACCTTGTCCTTTTCTCTCCATCTGAAAAGACTGTTTCGTCTGTTATATTTTAATGATTGGATCTGCGGCACCAATGCCTTGATTATCAGTATAAATATTTTCTATTTATTTATTTGCATTTTGTCTCACTTCAATTTTTTTTTTCTTTGTGAGGCACGGAGGAGGCGAAATAATACTTGTTTTTCTGTTTTCATTACCCCCTTCATTTTTATTTATTTTTTTTAACTTTCTTAATTCTTCGTCTTATTCCTTACAAAAAAAGTCACTGACCAAAATTTCGATTTTGCGTCTCATCAACCATGAGATAATGGGAAAAGGGAGGCTACAAAAATAGAAAATAAGTAGAGGAATATATATTGAGGGGAAAATAATAATCAATGAGAAGAGATTCTGGAACCGGATTTTATTGTCTACAGATTGCAATTTGTTTTATAGGGGACTCACATTACCACTGACAGTTATGTATGTATACTAATATTCATCTACATGCACGTATAATACTAAAGTAAAACATTTTTCTAAGATATTTATATAATATAACTATTGTTATACAAGATACAAACTGTGTGATGCAACTTTTTCTTTAGAGTTATTTCTCAAAAATTTAAAGTTAAAGGTATATATACATTGAATGTTTTAAAATTATTCATTATAATTGAGCATATATTACTGTATTACATGTGTTGTTTTATGAAAATTTTTATAACATTTTTGAGAAAATATTTAAAGAATACTACACAGAGTTAATAAAATATTGAAAAATTGTAATGTATATTGAAATCGACTTCGTGTCTAGTGACAGTACTTGATTAAGAAAAGCACATCCTATGTTCTGACGTTTATAACTTTATAAAATATAGCAGTGCGTATAATGTGTGGAGTAAAGGCAATGATTTTCGTTTAATTAAAATGGCAGGTTTTATTAAGTAAAATTACCAAGACAATCAGATATTTGCTGCAACAGGTAAATGCTTCGAATAGCCTATAAAAATAATCAACTTCTAGCATGCAGAAGTACTATTTGAATATTAAAAAAAGTATTCAATATTAGATGAGAGTGAATAAAAAGTAGAATGAAAGGAGAAATTCACACCCAATAGAAGTATTTTCTTTCGCTTTAATACCTAGATGTACTATTTGCTGATACATTTCTGTTAGTACGGTGAATATAAGCTAAGAATAAAAAAATTTATGATAAATTTTGGATTAAAAAGATTAACCTCTGTGTGTAATTTTATTTAAGTGATTTAGTTTCCATGGCTCTAATTTAGTAATTTAATTACATGGTTTTGTACAATACTATAAATTTCAATACAATTGAGTAATTTTTTTATTTGAAGAGATGTATCAGCCAAAAGTATTTGTTGAAACTAAGATTTAAAATATAATATTCCTTATTTAGATAAAGATCAATTCAAATTTGAGTAAACTTCTCAGTAACATAACTATAATGGGATTAATATTCATAATTATTATAAAAATTTATGATGAAGTTTCATTACTGAATTTATTTTGAATAGTTATAATTCAAACACTGTCATCATCATCTTTGATTCTAAATATTACTCCTCCCTAATGTTTAAAATTAAGAAATTGTTTTTATCGAGAGAAACAAGTATACACTTTAAAGAATTTTTTAAATTGATATTTGTTTTTTAGATATTATCATATTTATAAATGTTGGATAAATACTCCTAATTTTGAAAATAAGCAAATGTTTTATTATAATTTCATCTCTCCTGATTCAATCTCCAATTCTTTTAACTGATTTCGATTGTTATTGGACTGCATATTTTCTATCAATTTTAGCATATATTAAAAAAGGGGTGGGAAGCACAGATCTTCCATCCAGAAATCTAGCAAGGAAATTATTATCCCTTTGGATAACTGTCAAATAACTGAAAAAAAATGAAAAGATTTCATATAACAGAAGTGATACTGTGTATGACTGCAGATATACCTTATCTCCGCTAGCAAACGCATTGGCTGCTGGGAAAGAAGTGGAAAATAATTATAAGAAATAATGATCGTTATTATTCCGTATTTGGCGACATTGATTTATGAGGATTTACATGAGTCAGAAAAAGAAAAAAACGTCGTCTCCGCCTTTTATTTTATTTTATTTTTTTAATTTTTCTTTTCCATCTCAGTGACTGTCACAAAGGGTTTCGAAGATTTTTAAAACAATTCACTCCTCAACTCAAGCGCGTTTTTGGCATTAAATGTAAATTTACGATTTGATAATTTTTTATAAAAAAAAAATTCTAAATTTTGCGAGTAAGGCAATAATTTAGGAAGCTCAAGCAATCACACAGTGTTTCGCTTCTTAAAAATGTACACGAAATTATAAGAATATCGTTTGCGTGCGTCAGAGTTTCATCTGGCAATCGATAATAAGATTGATAATATCCATATCAATTCAAAATTTTTTTGTTAAAATGATGGATTTTTGTTACTTACTGTTTGAAAATTTGCCAATTATTTCGGAAAAACTTTTCGCTAAGGTAATTTATTACTTCCTTGAGAGTATGAATTCGATTTCTTTTACTCTTTTATAAATCTCGAAATGTCTTTTTTTTAAAAAAAAAAAACTATTTTTGCATTTAATTTTTTTCATATACAATTAAGAATATATGATTCAAATTTAAAATTTTTGTAAGGACTTTCTTTTGAAGAGATCTGAATAATTCTATCCCATAGAAATAGATTTTCTAAAATAATTTGTTATATATTATATATATAAAGAAGAGAGAACTGTGATGACTTTTTTTATTTGTGATTTTGTTACCTGAAATTGCACAACAAAAGAAAAATGTTTTTAATCAATAAAAAAAATCATATTTTTTTACACAAGAAAATCTGCTTTTTATTATAGATTAAATCTCTATTTCTTAATATAAATTATAGTTATCAAATTTGAAAATATATTTTTGCATATATTGATTTTCAGTATATTGTACGTTTCTATAAATTTTAATAAATAATATAAATATTTTTTTCTGATAGGAAATCATATTGCAGAAAATAATGTGAACTGTTTTGCACCCCTCTCTCTGTGCGTGTGTGTGTGTGTGTGTGTGTGTGTGTATGTGTGTGTGTGTGTATATATATATATATATATATATATATATATATATATATATATATATATATGTACATATATATTTAATAGTATATTTTATAAAATACAATGAATACAATTAAACAAAATACTATGAAAAATGCCAAATGGAGAGAATATTACATTGAAAATACTTGGAAGAAATTTCAAAGAAAGATAGATAAAAATGGAATAAAGTATCAATATGGCCAGTTTCGTCAGGGGTGTACTGGCTTCTTTAAAGACTATGTCTTGGGCCATTGCAGAAAAGCCATAATTTGTGCCAATGTGGTCAACACCCCCTGATGAAGCTGGCCATATTGGTACTTTATTCCATTTATATCTATCTTTCTTTGAAATTTCTTTCAAGTGTTTTCAATGTAATTCTTTCCAATTGGTATTTTCATTGTTCTTCATTTAATATTTTCAATGTAATATTCTCCATTTGGAATTTTTCATTGTATTTTGTTTAATTGTATTCATTGTATCTTATAAAATATACTATTGAATATATCTTAGTAATACTATTCTAGCTGCTTATGTGCTAAATGTTTTGCTAAGCTTAAATGTTTATATATTCTTATGCTTTTCAATTCTATATCTAACTTTGCATTATATATATATATATATATATATATATATATATATATATATATATATATATATATATATATATATATATATATATATATATATATATATATGTATGTATATGTATATATATATATATATATATATATATATATATATATATATAATACATGCAATCAAAATCTTAATTTTACGAGTATATGTACTAATTTTCTTGATTACAACCAGAATTCAATTTGAATAATTTTAATACTTGTAACAGCTTCATCTTCTTAGTAAAACTGAGACATTATATTAAATTAAACACGTTGCATTATTATATTAAGATTATGATTATATTTTGTAAACTTCTATGATACATGTACTCATACTGAGATGAAAAAGCACGTTTTCGCTTAGAAAGAAAAAGCATTATCTTATTTTAAGCTGCAAATTCAGATGGCTTTTCTGTATTAAGTTTACAAAATTTACATGCAAAGTATTACACATGCACGTACAGATGTGTCTCATTGAGCGTTCTATATGTAGGTGTACCTTTCTTGAAATGCTGGGGCACGTTAAAACTGGACGTAGTCGCAATGTCCTCCAAGTGAAATGATGCCTCTGGGGATGGCAGGTCAAGTATTGGGGACCTTCAACTTTGTTCCTGCTTCATATTACTGAAGACTTCACCTGACTGCTTCTGTCTTGTTGGTAGAGACCGATTCATTGCTAGATACAGGGAAGCATGCTGGTGCAACTATCTTTTTTGAAATATAAATTGCAGTTTATAACAGAAAAATACTTAAGTGGATATGATCGAAAAATCTGACTCTACATGGGAAAATCCTCAGTCCAGCCACAAAAAAGTAATTGATTGAAGAAGATAGCATTTGGAAACTATACTTTCATGAGTCATGGTGCGCTGAACATCCCAAAACTGGGCGTTTTTCCCCTACCCATCAACCTATTGTATTATTTATCCATTCTCGCTCTTGTCTGCTTGTTTGCATCCTTATTATCCACGAACCTCAATACTATTATAAATTCATGAGTTTCTCCCACCGTCCTTTTCACGTTTTGTGATCAAAAACGTGCACTCGCATTCTGATCTGCGCTGTCACTTTTCCGTTATAGCACCTCGTCATCCCACCTGCTTGAACGCACGCATTTTTTGAAGCGTTTTCTACTTTTTTCTTTCTAGTTTGACGTTGTTTCTATGAATTTTGGTTATATACGGGGAATAATCTCGTCGATGAATTTATTTTTGAAAAAAAAGAAAATGAGCCGTATGGTTAATTTAAGCAAATTAAAATAAAATAGAATTGGATGATCATTTTTGTGTGTCAAAAAAAAAAAAATTGGAAATTTTTCCTTATATGGTCTATAGATGATGTTTTAACTTTTGAGAAAAAAATATTTTTATTCCGCTTAGTTTATTTTGAATTTTGTTGGATAAAAATAAGTAGAAATGTGTGTGAACTTTTTTATACCCCTATCAATCAATATGAATTAGACCAAACAAGTTGTATTAGCTATTTATCAATTGCAATTAAACATCTCGTGGTGTGCTTTTCTTGATTAAAATTGCATTCAGGATTAAAATTCTATTCTTAATTAAAAATATATATTATATAATTATCTCTCTCTCTCTCTCTCTCTCTCTCTCTCTCTCTATATATATATATATATATATATATATATATATATATATATATATATATATATATATATATATATATATATATATTTCATTTAACAAGCTTAATTGTATGCACAACTAGTACTTTTGTTATTTATAAAATTAGTTCATTTTACTCCTTATCTTTCATAAATCAGACGATCATGACTGTCCAAAATTCAATAATTAAATTTATTGAATAATCGTCTGATTTATGAAGATAAGGAGTAAAATGAACTAATTTTATAAATAACAAAAGTACTAGTTGTGCATACAATTAAGCTTGTTAAATGAATGCTTCACACTCTAAATCGATTATTTCCGTTTTAATATTCTTTTAAATTTTACTATCAAAGTTGTATATAATATATAACTTACATACTCTCCGATCTCCTATAACAAGTATTAACACCACCCCAAAACCATCTAAAAATAGCATATAAAATGTTCATTTTGAAAAAACAATGAATACTATTTTAACTTTTTTTTAAAAAAAAATTGCTTTATGATTTTAATCGGTTTGGCAAATAATAGCTCCAATTAATATTTAATACAGATTTTGTTATTATATGATAATTTTTTTAGTTATACTATATAATATAACATCATTTTAAAAATTAAAAGAAAATTCTTTTGAGATTTAGTGCTCATATATAGTTTAAAGATTTTTCTTTTTTTATTATTAAAAATCTTATTTAAAAAAGGGTAATTTTTTTGCGTGATATATAACTTAAGAATATCACGGAAAGAAAGGTTTAATCCATGTAAGAAAAGTATTTTAAAGATTATTAACTGAAAATATTATTTCATTTCTTTAAATTTAGGATTACGTTTAATGCATTCCTTTAAAATACAGTCTTAGAGTTATTACACGTCTTATAATGAAGGAACAGAAAAGTGCTGTTTGTTATGAAAGTACCATGTAACAACTTTAAATAGAATTAGAATATTTTGTATACATTCTGTGTAAAGGTCCTGTTTTGTTCTATTATATTAAAATACTGAATTTCAGGCGCATTTAGAATTTTTCGGAAATGATATTTGAACAGCTTGTTACTTAAGAAAAATAGAATTAATGACGATGACATGACGGACTCAAGAAAGGAAAACGAGTGAAAGACAGAATGAAGGAAATATTTAATTGAATCATCTTTTAAGATAAAAAAGCTATTGTTTTTATAGTTAAAATGTTTATTTCTTCACACTAATTTCAAGAAAACTATGTTTTACCAAAAAACTTTAAACTTTATTAGAAATAAACAAGTGACTCCCTCTGAAATGGTTTTTATTCAAATAAAATAAAAGTTTCGTCTAGGTATTTCATTAGTTAAAATATTTTGAAAAATACTTCATGTAACAATAAAAAAGAAATATTCCTTTATTAAAATGCTTTATTTAGTTTAAATATAGACGTTTCATCTTCTAATTTCGACAATAAAAATACTATGAATGACAAGCTTTTTTAAGTAACTATTTTCTTGTCATGCAAAATCAAGTATGCGCCTTAGAAAAATACCTTTTTTATTTTAACAACAAGTACCATATCATTGTAAAATTACTGTAATTTAAAACGCAAGTTTTTATCTCTTTTTCTATTCTGAATCTCAATTTTTATATCGATCTGACCTGTCATGTTTGTTAAAGTTCTAGATATTTTAATTTTGAATCCCTGTCAATCTTTCCAAACAAATGCAAATAAAGATTAGATAAGGGGAAAAAATTTCCACTTTTCACTCCCCTCCAGTTGTTGGGCATCCTGTACGTTTTCCAAGACACCATTGTCCTGTGGAACCGCCAATTGTGAATGGGTGTCCGACCCTACCATCTGTCCCTGAGCTGAACTTGTCACCCAGGATCAACTTGCTGTGGTGTCGTATTGGGAAGATCTCGTCATGCTTGAATGAAAGGAAGGATTGAATAGTTGACAACAGACATACGAAACCACCTAATTTTCGTCGGGAGGCATTGCTCTTGTGTCATTGTTGCTTTGGTTATTTCTGTGCCAAACAGAAAAGATGTAAAGATTACAACCGTTTAATAGGACTGTATACCCTGCAAAATTTTGTTATTTGTATGTAACTGGTTTAAAATTTCACATATGAGAAAAAGGATTTTTTGTTATTTTTTTCTAGTCTCTCCCTCGTTTTTATTAAGCATTTATTGATTTCAATAGTAATAAAAATAATAAAAATTATCTGGTGTTTGTGAAATATTAAATAGATGTTTTTTTTTTTAAATTATATAAATAAAATGGCTTTAGTGGAGAATTTGCGTATAAACCAATAATGTTCTTTTGAATGCGAAGAAAATTGTAATTGATGTCACATGAAATATTGAAAATAGGCTCTTGTTGTCATATTTCTACATAATTGTGGCAACAATATTTCCACTCCAGAAAAATAATAGTTTTTTGTAAAGAATTCTGAATCACTTCTCATTCTATTAAAAAGAAAACATTGAACGACGATCCAAAAATTTAACTAATTTAATAATACTAATTAATTGCCATCATTCGATTTCTTATAACTAGAGACATATTCTCGAATAATGTACAGGTACAGAGTGGAAATAATGAAGATATTAATTTTATTGCAATGCAATATGAAAATTACTTAACAAAGAGAAATAGAAAAGAAAGATTTAAAAAAAATCACACAGTAAACATTGGCTTTTGCATTAAGAAAGTAAACCTGTATTATCTTATAATTATTATCAGGATGCCACACAAAATATTTCAAAAATAGCATTGAACAAAACGAATGATAATTGTAGTGTTTTTCAGGAATTTCAAGCAAAGTGTAAGGATATGAATATTGCAGTTTATTATTAAAAGATCGTTATCATACATACACTTCATGCTTAATCATATATTGTATCGTATCTATAGGCATGTTCTTCTACCAATTTTTAAATATATTTATATGTACATTCATTATAACTCGGTTATTCGCTTTTAACTTCCAAATTAAAAATGCAACAATTTTATGGCAATAAAATTGAAAAGGAAAATCTTGATAATCATCTGAAATTATTAGGTTATCAGTATTATTTAAGACCTGTTTTATTTTTTAGTCAATCTACACGAGATTTGTTCAGCAATTTTTTATTTACGAAAATCAATTTAATTTATTTCCGTTCATTTACCAGCCTGCAATATTCTAATTTCTCTTACTGAAATACATAATCTCTTACTCTTACTGAATATGTATCGTGAATTTACTCCATTTGTGAAGTTTAGAAGTTTTATATTAATTCTTTTAGTAATTGCTTAGAGATGCTTTTCAATAAATATTGGATATCAATAGTTTTGAATTTGAGTAACAAATTAATAATTAATATTATATTCTGATACACACGCATATATATATTGCTGTACTATTATGGTGTAATATACATTTATAATTCAACTGACAAATTTTTGATTTTGATATTATAATAAAAATAAGTTGTAAAATAAAAGCAAAACGAATTAAGTCAACTCGTATTTGATAATTAGAAATGACAGACTTCACCAAAAGTATTAAGAAATGCATATCATTCTGCTATTTAAAGAATAATTGGATCTATTTTTTCCAGATCTCTTCTCCAAAAAATTGTTCAATATATTTAGACAACTTCAAGAATCAATGAACTGTTTTGAATTCTCTCTATAGGAAGCTGTTTCAGATCACAAAAGTCCAATTTTGTTCTCTTAAGTTTACATTTGGCATCACCAGTTTAAATTAAAGTGTTGCTAAAAGCTGCATTTAATAATGCAGTTTTCTTATTGAATTAAAAAAAGCTCCTTTTGAGTGATGTTTTTTTAAAAATGGAAAGATTGACGTTGAAGGAAAGAAAAGATCTTCCTAGAATTAATTACTCCACGTACATATATTGATTTTATTATATTTTACATTGAATCTATCTTTGTTTTTACACTCTCAAAATTCAAATGATATGGTATTTAAATTATAAAGTTTTAAATGAATCGTGATTAAACAATTCTGAGTAATTTTGGATAATATCATTTTATTTCAAACAATTTTTTCCTATCAAAGATAAAGTAATAAAAACTTTAGAAATTTTATCATTGATTTCTTATCATAAATGCGATTATAGTAAAGAGCAAGCTAACTAAGTTAATTCTTAATTAATTGTTAGCGTTATTCATTGGTTTCATTTACAGTTCAATCTGTCTTGTTTGCTGAACTCATGCTGCCTCAATTATTCAGCTCATTTTTACGGTATCACATTTATATAGCACCTCTTATTGTGTTCAGTGAATCTTTTCGGTAATTCTTTTACAATTTCTAGATTTTTGATCGTGGTCTCTGAAAGAATTTTTGTACCAATGAAACATTATTATATCGACTTGCAGATAATGTATTTCGGTTTATTTAATAATGACCACCTATTTTTCACTCGTAATCAATTATGATACTTGCTTCTTATTTTACTTGAATTCTTGAATACTTGGTTTTAATGAACTACTCAATTTGTTTATAAAAACTATTTTTTTATTAAGAACGTTTATGGACTTTTATTTTTAAATTTTCGTGAAACACCTCACCTTTTTTACATCCACTTTGTCAAGCTTTTCAATTATTTTTCCTTATTCTATTTGTAAATAGTTCCTCTGTCTGCTAATTATTTCGTAAATTCATCGTGTAAGCTTTTCCTCAGTTCTCAATTAAGTCCTCTGTGATTATGGTGAACGAACAACACTCGGAGATCTTGTAAGGTGCTGTCTTGGCTTTGCTGGACTTATACGAAGGAAGGTGACACTTGTTCAAACTACGTACTCATTCAAGTGCCTTCCTCAGTATCTCCTTGTCCTTGAATACTTGGTTGTTTACAAAACAACTGCCACTAAAATTCGTAAATTAAATTCAATTTGCTAATTCGTTTTCAATTTAACATCTTGAGGTTGATACCAAAACTGGTATTTTTCACTCCTCATCATCAATGAACACTCATCAATCAAGAGAACTTTTCATACCTAAATTCTTTCTTTTCATGAATTCAGTTAGTTCAGATATTGAATGCTTGGACTTAAAATAGAAAAAAGATTTTTTTATTAGGTTTTACATGAATTTTAAATATTATTTATCACTAATGTTATATTGAAGAAAGTTATACTAAAATTTCATTCTAGTGTATAATATGAACAATGAGTTGAAACTCTAGTAAGCGTATCATTTACTGAAAGTAAAAGCAGTGATTTTAAAAGTAAAACAGTTTGTATGTGACATAAAACTGCAGAAAAAGTAATTTATGATTAGATTTCTTTACATATTAATGCTATAAATATGATTTGTTATACATTTAAATATAGTTTCTACCTTAAAATCATATACATAAAAAATTAAACATGAAACTTCATTTTACGCATCGTAAACTTGATGATTATACATCATACGAATATACATTATACGAATCATCGTGGACATTATTATTTAGTTGAAGGTAATTACTTAAGATACATTGCTACTTATAAGATACTACTTAAAATACATTACCCAACAATACATTACTAAAATTCCAGAAATTTAATCCCAAATTATAAGTACATGTAAGGATTTGTTGTATACTACAAACATAATTAAAAAATTGAATGAACTTTTAGGAAGTCGAAATAAATAAACATAAAATAAAATCTTTTCATATAAAATTTCAAAATTTTCATTCCTGATTTTCGTTAAAATTCGGAAACTAATGATGGTTTAAATGTCTTTCATATGTAAATACTTACTTTCAATAAAAAAAAATCAAAAATTTTAATTAACTTCTAATAAATAACATTATTTTTTTAAATGTACGAGTTTGTTAAAAAATGTTATTTAGTATGAAAAAATACTTTTCTGTAAATTGAAAATTCTTAAGAATAGCTATATTTATTCTCTTACCGATAAGAACGAAACGAATATACATTTTTATCAAAAAACAATTATTATTTTGTTTATCGATAGTATCAATATCACTTGCAACATCCTTTTTTTGTTTCTGGAAGTAATCATTTTTTTCTCCTTTTACCATTTCTTTCGCCAACCGCGAAGAAATGACAAAAATAGCTTTAACGATAAAAGTTAATTAACGTTTTCTTTCCTTCGTTTTCACCTCTCTTTTCCTTTTTTACTTCTTCCAAAATTGTATCGTTTTTAAGAAAAAGAACTTTATCATTAAGTACCAACAATTGAGTTAAATATAATAGAAAACTCTCTTTAATTAACAATTATATGAGAAGAGGACAACAGTTTTTACTTTGTCCCGTAGTAATTTGAGAAAATTTTTTCTATCCTAATTGCAGAGCATAGAGGACTTAAAGAAGGTTTGTCGTCAAATTCTCTCCTTCCCCAGAGAAACTTATACATCTTAAGAGTGACATCTTCTTAATCTAATTACGATTCTTGCTTAAATGTATAAAATGTTATCCAGGTACATGTTAGAAAAGAAAAAGTTCCTCCTCTATGATAAAGTGTTGTATGTGGCATGCTAAGCCTAATCAACTTATCTCTTGTTAAGTATATCAAATGAAGGATTTTTACTAAGAGATAATTTCTTAGTTCTTATGGTGAAATCATTCTTATTGCAAATGAATAGAAAAATTGTTTAAAATTATGTTTGTTATATGGTTTTACAAGTGTAGAGAAATTCTGTCAATTTAAATATATAAACTGCTTAGCTAATTATCTGAAGTGAAGTTTTTAAATAAATAATGGTTAAAATAAAATTGTTTCAGTCTTGGATTGTTATATATATATATAATAATTGATTATTTTTTATAACTTTTATAACATATTTCATATAATAACTTAATTTAAAAATAACATAAATATCAAATTTAAAAAACATAAATTGTCATCAAATTCTATTATTATCTGATAAAATTATCATCCAGTAAGATTGATCAAAATGGTATGGATAAAAATTATTAAAGATCGATTTTAGTATATATATATTTAAATATTTAAGAATGAATGTGTATTATCATACATTATATTTTCATTATAAAACTTTATAGTAACTAATTACTCCTAATATATCTGAAAAAGTCACAAATTACTAAAATGTATTTGTAAAAATTGTGTATTAGAAGTACTTCAATTATTTTATTAAGTTTTTAAAATTTATTTCTTATTTATTTCTAAATTAACTTGCATATTTCTTTTGTGGTATTATCATACTTTTATGATTCAGCAAAGGAAAAATTAGTGATTTTTAAGTCAGCCATTTACTCTTCATCTATTTTCTTTATTTTTATGTAACTTATATTTAAAGTTTTAAAATTCGCATAATCATTGTTAAGACTTTAAACCATGTAATAAGTATGATGCTCAACACAATGTTAATGATTCCTGAATGTACAGTGGAATATTTATGAAAATGTTTTTTGTTTCACAGATTTATAATTTTTTTGTTAAAAATAAATTAATTATCATTTGACGTAATTAACTTTTATTGAAATTTGTAACAGCTACGTCAAGTGATTTCAAAATTACAAAAATTTACCGCGACTAATTAACTTAAAATATATTTTTTTAATTTTTCAAATTATAAATTAAAAAGAAATAATAATCTTTTTGTCATAGTGTCACACGAATTTTCTTATTTATTATATTATGATTTTTTCTAAAAAAATTATATTTAAAAGTAATTATTTTTTGCTTTGTATAGATTTATGTATTTGTTGTAATTTCCGTCTCAAGTAGTAACACTGTCTTTACATTATTCTTTTTTTTATTGTTATGTGAATCCAGTTTTGTCTCTTTTTATTATCAAATAAAAGAAAAATGGGGTAAAAAAACTAATTTACTTGATATTTTTCTCTAACACCGAAAAAAATATTCGAAATAAAAATAATTTATATTGATTTTTTCCTGGAAAAAATATTAACAATACAGGCATCCAAAGTGTCAACACATTTTTAATCTTTTCTCTTTTGTTAAGGATTTCTTTTACCCTATTACAAACTCATGAATTAATGATGTCTAAATTTTGAGGGGTATTTTTAGTAATTTCAACTGGTTTCTCACAGCCAGCCCTTTTCAAAGACACACTATATATCTCCCGCGGACATTTATGACCAGTATAATCAACTCTATTAAGACGAACTTGTAGCTAACCACTTTGGAGGTTCGTTTTTTTCCTTTCGCGTGGGAATAAAAAAGCAAGAGGAAGACAAAAAACAAAATAAATAAAACAAATTTCAGCAAACTCCGCCTCTTTAGTGAGAATAGGCGTTTTTAAAAACATCTTAGGCGTGGCTGTAAGTGTTTAGTGGTTCAACAACTTGCTACTGATCCAGTGCAGTAGCTGTGGGATCGGTTTTACTATAGCCAATAGCCTGACATGGGACATCCCATTTCGAGAAATCCAACAAACTTGTTTTCTTAACATTTATTGCTGTTTTATGACATTAAGTAATTTACCAAAGGTTATGTGACAGGTTAATAATAAAAATAAAAGCATGTGATAACATTAAAAATAAATAATTCAAAAAGTTTATTTTTCTTTTGTAAAAATTATTTCCGTCTTAATTGTGAGGGATACCCAAGTTATGAAACAAATTTTTTTAATTTTATTTATAACAAAGTATATGCTGATTTATAACTACTTCAATAAACTTTGTAATTTCTGTAGCAAAATATTTAATATTGTTTTTTCATCAGAATTCAAAACAATTATTACATTCAAGTAATTATGTTACTTTAAATCTATTATAGAACATGTTATAAGGTAATTTAACTGTTGAATGAAGTCTAATTATTTCTTTTTCTTTTTAGGTAAGTTATTGACATATAACTAAATATGAAAAAAGAAATTTTGAAGTGTGAATACCTGAAATTTTAAGGTGGTAAAATAATTCTTCATTGAAAGGTATTGTTTCAATTTGTAATTCAGGATTATAACTTTATAAGAAATTATGAAAATAATTTTGTATTTTTTGTGGATGTTTTTAATATTACTTGCATTGTAATCATTTAAATAGAAGATTCAAGTATAAAATATTTAAATCTTCAATAGTCATAAAAAATATCGAATTATTTTATATATAAATTTTATAAAATAAAAACTTAAAACAATTTTTGACAAGTGGGCATAACTTAAACTTCCTTCAAAAATTTTCAATGATGTTCCTATTTTTCGAATGATTTCAGTTCTTTAAAAGTCTGCAATTAATTTTTAAATTAGCCTTTCCATGTTCTTAAATCATAATTTATTTCTTATTCTTAAGTAAACATAAGTTTTTCTTATATATTATTCTTTCTATAAATCTTAGTATTAAAAATGTATTAAAATAACACCTTACATTGTGTTCAACGCAATTTTACCTTTAAAAGCATTCATTTGTCAAATTTCGCACATTTATCCATTTTTCACCAAAAATTGTCAAAAAAATAACCAAAAATTTCACCAAAAAATCAAGTAAAACTGTGACTACATAAAACGCATCAAGTTACACGAATTGTCAACCATAACTGACATAATGAAGCTAAAATGATTGCTTTTTTAGTTATTCACATGAAAGTTAGGAAATTTATGATGACGTTTCATAATGAGAATTTCGCATTATTCTTAGGTAGCTCTAACAATACCATCTCTACAAAATCTAATACCGCTCTAACAGAAAATAGTTACTGTTTTTAAATTATTTTTAAAAAAAGCAATTATAAATAAAGAGTTTCCAGAACACATATTAGAAGTTTTGGATATTTATGATTAATAATTTTACTAATTCTTCACATTTACTTAATAATATATAAATTTTTAACTGATTAAATGTATACACTTTCAAGTGAACTTATAATTATGCAATTGACCTTCTCAATTACTTGTTATTTTATTAAGGCGTTAATAATTTAGTTATGAAATACTATTTAAGCAACAGCACACTTTAAAGAATAATTTATAGTTATCGCTGAGAATTCTAAACAAAATTTTATACTTATACATGCCATCTTACGTTTTGGTACGCTTACCTACATTAGAGTCGATTTATAGTTTATCTAAACTGAACCCAGAGATTGGTATGTACTCCTAACCTAAAATAGCTTTTCCTGCATGAGATAGGTAAAAACAATTTTATGTTGTATGCTTTCAACAAATTAAATTATTTCTAATGCTTATTATTTACTTAAAGTATTTTAATGTACACATTGTTATTATTAGTTCATGTATGCATTTGTTATTAAATGAAGGTCTTTTAACATCAATTCTTAAAATTATTTGTTTGTTTTCCCTCAACAGTTTTGATCACATAATAATAAAAAATAAAAATATGATGCAAAATAGCCAATACATTAAAACAAACAAGCAAATGTAAAATACAAGTCGAAGAAGTAACCAAAAGAGTGTTTTCAGGATCTAAAAAAGTGACTCATAACTAAGAGTATGTATTCAATATTTTTCGTAAAGATATTGTTGCGTTATATAATTTTTTTACGCAAACAATTATTGCTTTATTTAATTTATGTAAACAAACACTTAAGAATTTTGTATTTCGTTTTCATCTTATCACAAATATTATAAAATTACTTATAATTTAGATTAAGAGATTCTTCACCTATTAAGCTTTAAACTTTATTTCAAGGATTAAGAATCTGTAGCATATAATAGAAAAACTCAGTTACTGAGCATATATATACCTCTTGGTATAGTCTGCAACGATAATGTACAAATTTATCACAATTACGATCAAATTTCAATTTTTCATTGCGACAGCTTTTGTTTTGAAACAGTATTTGGTAACTGATAACAATTTTGAATCAATGAAAAAAATTTTCCTGTCCGAAATAAAAATTCATCTTATATATTTCTGATATAAATTTATGATAATTAATAGTCTTTAATAATAAGGCATTTGTTTTTATTTATTGCTTTTTTTAAAGTAATTTAATTTTGCTCCTCGATTTTTTCTCTCTTTGCTTCCATTTGAAGTTTTGTAACTGGTACAAAATCCATCTCCGATGGCAGTGTATCGTGAGTCACCTCTCCAATTGAAAAAAAGAGGATGAAAATGATAAAACTTGATTGAATCGTGACCCTTGGAGGCAAAAGTGATGCATGGACTCGGGGCGGAGAGTGTCCGAGCTGGGGGCGTTGGGGGCTTTGACAAACGACCCGTGCACGTGCCGCACATCCCCTACAGACATAATCCATCAAGGCACGCGGTTTGTCGCTGTGGTTTTCTTGCGCTTCCCCTGATGTTCATCTGCCAAGAGAAAGGGAATCAGAGCAGACACCTCCTCGCGATAAAAACCCATCCTCCTCGCCCATCCGCCAGACAACAAAGATAAAAGATAAGATAAAGCATTGCACTCCAGGGTAGGACGAAACTCAAATCACGACAAAAAGAGAGCTAAAGAAAGTGTTATCGGAGCTCTCAGAAGAATGAGGAGTTTCTTTTATCAGCTGTTAAATTTGCAGTGAAAGTTGAAGATAAGGTGTCTTCATTCTAGTTTTGTTTTCAATTTGTGTAATTTTTAAAGTGCTAAAATTTAAACTTATGAAGATAATTTTTAAATAAATGTATTGTATTATGAAATAAATTCTATTATTTACAAACCAATATTAAAGATATAGATTATATATATATATATATATATATATATATATATATATATATATATATATATATATATATTTGTTCAATTAGAAACAGCACAATTAACTATAAACTTTTTCCTTGGTTAATCAACTGCTCTTCCAGCTTTATAATCAACAATTAACCACAGCAAACTGAAACATGATAAATTAATGTTGTTGTTGTTACTAATGACACTTGGACAAGCCAAGCTCGCTATGCCTTGGCTATGCGAATTTAATTCAAAGAGGAGTGTCTTTCGTTTTAATCAGAGAACCATGAAGGTGAAAGTACGATTTTGCTCAACACACATGCTATAGTTACCCGTTTATAGGGTAGGCAACCATCCACACCTCATTATACAAGGAAAGGACAAAGACAGGATAGATAGAAAGAGAAAGTACATCCATGCCCGAACCGGGATTGGAACCCAGGACCTCCTTAGCCGCAGTCAGGCACGCTGACCACTAGACAAGTTGGGTGGCTAAATTAATGTAAATATGTTAAGCTAAAAAAATTATTGTTACTAATTTAACAAGTAAAAAAAGTCAAAAATATCCATTGTATATTGACTAATTTGATTTACTTATCCACATTTTATTTAATAATTCATGGAATATTAACAAATGAAATGCATTTAAAGTTGTGTTTTTTACATCAACAAAAAGTTTTGTTATTGATAATATAATTATGTAGGTTTAATAGAAGTTCGAATTATATTTTATTTTTTCATGCATTCATGATGTAAGAAATTAGAGTTTTTGTTTTACCACATTATAACTTACTTAAACTTAAAAAATATAATAGTCTATATTACTTGAATATATTTTTTAAAGCATCATTCAAATAATATGAAACTATGAATTCATTTTAAATGAATACATATTGCTAAATGATATTTCGAAATATATTTATTGAAAAAGTATGAAGTGAATAACTAGCGTGCTCAAGTAAATACAGGATAATTAAAATCAATAGGCTTTTATTGCGAACTAAAATCAGACAAGCAACACACTTGCCATCTCACTCTGCCTGTCTGGCGAGTGAAAACCAACAGGCTATATATACAGGTAAAAATATCTTCTGATTGGTTGGTGACAATAAATATTTACATAAAATTATAATAAGCACAGGAATCATGTGCGGAAAGAAAAGTTCGTTCTAGAAGGAGAGTCACGCACATGCGGTTCTGTAGTGCGAATCGAATACTGCACATTCGTTCACCACAGTACTCCCCCGTCAGTCCAGTTGCTGCAGGGATGGCAACGGGAACCGGACTCGACGTCCAGAGCGAGTCGTGGTGGTGAGGTTGTCGGCCGTGCACGGAACTGGACGAATGTTTGAAGATGGTGTTGGTGCAGAGTGATCGATCAAGGTATGTGCTGGCTTCAGACAATCGATAGAAATTGAAGATTTGTTTCCTTTGATCATTAATGTAAAAAACTTAGGAGTTCTGTGAACGACAAGAAAGGGACCATCATACGGCTGCTCCAAAGGTCGGCGTACAGCATCCTGTCGGACAAAGACGTGTGATGTAGTGTTGAGGTCTTTGTGGATAAAAGTAGCTGCTGATGAATGCCTCGAAGCAGGTACTGGACGTAACATTCGGACGTGGTTCCGAAGCTTAGCAAGAAAGTCGGGAACAGGCAGTGCGGAACGGCTGGTTGTATCCCGGACGAATTCTCCTGGCAAACGGAGTGTCGAGCCGTAGACCAGTTCTGCTGCCGATGTGCCAAGATCTTCCTTCACTGCACAGCGGATTCCGAGAAGTATCGATGGGAGCACTTTTACCCAATTTGCAGGATCTGTACACTTAATTGCAGTCTTCAATTGGCGGTGCAGTCGTTCAACCATGCCATTCGAAGCAGGGTTGTAGGCAGTAGTCCTCAGCTTTTCAGCTCCTAATAACTTAGAAAAAGAATGAAAAAGTTCGCTTTCGAACTGCCTGCCTTGATCTGTTATCAAGATTTGAGGGGCTCCAAATCGAGATACCCAACCTGAATAGAAAGCTTCTGCGACTGATTCAGCAGAAATGTTGTCGATAGGGTAAGCTTCCGGCCATCGAGAGAATCTGTCGATGCAAGTTAAACAGTAACGATAGCCCTGAGATGGCGGAAGTGGCCCCACAATGTCGATATGCACAACACGAAAGCGGTCACTTGGTAACGGATAATCACCAATGGGAGATTGAGTATGGCGACGAATTTTAGAATTTTGGCATAGTAAGCATGCTCTCACCCATTCTTTGCAGTCTGTCTTGGACAGTTGGCCAGAGAAACTTAGAAGTAATAAGCTTGGTCGTGGCACGCACTCCCGGATGGGACAGACCATGCATCATATCGAAAACTTTTCGAGTGAAACTAAATGGAACGATACGTCGAACAACACTGGTTGACACATCACAAAAAAGGGAAGTAGAGTTTGAAGATAAAGGAAAAGATTTAATTTTCAAAGAATTATTTTTAAGAAAATCTTGTAAGGAGATATCATGAGACTGTTCTTTAGCCATTTCTTCATAATTGATTGTGGTAGGAAATGAAAAAGCATGAATTCTAGAAAGTGCTTCGGCTACGCAATTTTCGCTACCGGAGACATGACGGATATCAGTCGAAAACTGACTAATGAATTCCAAGTGCCTCAGCTGTCTAGGAGAGGTTTTATCAGCTTTCTGACGAAACGCAAAATCAGAAATTTAGTCAGAAATTAGAAATTAACGCAAAATCAGTTATTTAGTGACATTAGCTGTAATACCAGATATGGTAAACGAAGATTCCAGTTAACAAAACCACAACTCGGGACTTTGTTTCCAAAATGGCGGTGGACGAAAAGCGATACGGGAAAGTTCCGGCTGCGGTAAATTTCCATCCGTAACAGAAATTGCTGACTTTTCATGAGCAGTCATAATGTAACAAAACAAGTAATAGCAATGGACAAAAAATGTAAAAAGCAGAAAAACTAAGTAATATGAAAAATACTTATACAAGTTACGTATAAGAAAATAGTGGTAATCAACCGAAAAGAAATTTTAACGAAAAAATTCGTACAAAAAGGTATATTGAAATAAGATTTTCACCTGTGCGTCATTTTTCCACGTCCGGGTCACCATTGAAGTGAATAACTAGCGTGCTCAAGTAAATACAGGATAATTAAAATCAATAGGCTTTTATTGCGAACTAAAATCAGACAAGCAACACACTTGCCATCTCACTCTGCCTGTCTGGCGAGTGAAAACCAACAGGCTATATATACAGGTAAAAATATCTTCTGATTGGTTGGTGACAATAAATATTTACATAAAATTATAATAAGCACAGGAATCATGTGCGGAAAGAAAAGTTCGTTCTAGAAGGAGAGTCACGCACATGCGGTTCTGTAGTGCGAATCGAATACTGCACATTCGTTCACCACAAGTATCAAAAATATCGATTCAATTTTTAAATATAAAATTCTCTTGCATAATCTTGGAATCTTAGCCAATCAAAAAGCTATTTAGGTGGAACAATTTTTAAATAATAGCGTAATTGCTAAATATCAAATTTTCAAATTGACGATAATTTTTCTCAATTTTAAGTAAGTTTTTCTAATGTTTTTAGTAAGCAATATCCTGTAAATTACACAGAAATTAAACCATTCCTAAAATAAAACATAAATCACATCTGAATAAAGTACTTTTTACTTCCTGATTTATAAAAACTTTTGTTGCCATTTTTTTACGAAATATTGATGGCAAATTGAAGATGATAATCAGCAGAGCTCGAGAAATTTTATTTAATGGTACTTTGAGACTAATTCCCTGTCATTAAAGAATGTAGTACTTTTAATATTAATTAATTTATGTATTTATAATTTTTAAAATTATGAGGAAAGTAAAATGAATAAAAATATTTTTTTCATAACTTTGAATTATATATTACATAGTATATTAAGTTATTTTTTTAGTTTAAGAATTCATTTCTCAGAAGTTTTAATGCTTAGTACAATAAAATTAATAATTATCCGTTATTAATTTCGATGTAATTTAAATAAAGAATAATTGCATTCGTGATTTTTAAAAACATTGATATTTTCTTAAATTAAAATTTTCGGACTTTTCTTTTTGTTCATCGGAGTATATTGATATAATTTTATTTATAATGCAATATAAATATCAAATTTTCACATAAGCATTTTATAAGTTGCAATCAAAATGAAAATAATTTATAAATATTTAATTTACTCAAAAATGAAGGTTTAATATATTACAACAATTTTTGTCTGCAGTTAGGAATGTTTTTCTTCTCTATATTTTTTTTAAAAGAAAAATAGTATTGGCTAATTTCATACAAGTTTTATTAACAATATTTGTTTAATAGTAAATGAAAAATTAAAATTCAAGCGCATCTGACAACAAAGGAAATTACTTCATTCATATAATCCTGTATTTCCTTGTAATATGCATTTAAAAATTAAACATTTGGGGACAATGGTAAAAAAAGTTGCGGTTCCTGGCATATCCAGCTACCAATCCAAAATGTGTAAATATTTAATAGAGCTCTCTTGCATGATTAGCCACTAGAGATAGAGGGCCCATCTATTCGTAAAAGCTTAGGCTGGGCCACGCCCTGCGAACACTCATCTCAAAATGAAAGGATAAGAGAAGAGACTAACAATATCTGTGGGATTCTGGGATATTCCATATGCCACTCAAATGTTGCGTCTACATGGACAGATAGAAGTTCTATGGGTGCGGCCGATTTCCACAATCGGATTTTGTAGCAAGTTTTTGAGGGAAGACAGATAAATTCCATGGAAAATAAAGTGAAACCATATCTTAATTTAAAATATAAGAGTGTGTTGAAAAGGGAATATCAACAGTGTTTTGGCCTATTATGATAGTTGATTTTAAAGCCTAGGAGGTTGCAAAATAAAAAAAATAAAAGCTAATCTTTTCAGATAAATTACGTAATAAAACTTTATTATTTAGATCTAGTAAGGGAATATCAATATTTTGAAATTTCTTAGAAAAGTAATTGCAACTTAAAATCAAAAAAATGCAAATGACAAACGATGTATAAAACTTGTAAGTTCTAATTTATTAAATTTTCCTTGGCAAATTTATCTAAGGGAATTATTTTGCTTACAAACAAGTAACATTAAATTATCTTTTTCCAAGAAATATTTAAAAATTTTTTACAAAGATAAAAATTCGACACACTTTAATGTGAAATTAATGATTATTATTAAGTCTAGGTTGAAATAAATTTGTATGAATAAATTAAGCACTTAATTTTCTAAGAAATACAAACTTTTTTGTGTAGCATGTCATTATATTCTTTAGATTCAACAGTTTTCAGTTATTAGTAAAATTCACTTTAATAAGTGTAATTAGATATGAATATTATATGGTAAAAATTTCACTCGCAAATTTAATGTACTTAATCAGGAAACGTTGATAGGAGCCAAAAAAAAAATTAATTTGTGAAAATACAATTAAGTGATGTAAAAAATTCTCTCACCAATTCAGCTATATAGAAACACTTTTGCGCTATATAGAAACTTTTGAAGACACTTTTGTTTTTAACAACTTTATAAAAAAATATTCCAAATATATAGCAACTTTTCATAAACACTCGGGGTATTTTTTTAAACAGTTTGTAATATTCAAACTTTCCAAAGTTCTCTTATTTTTGAACATCCTTTCATTAAGCATCGCATTTTATTTAAATCATAATTTTTGGGATTTGAACATTCGTTAATACATTTAAATATATTAATGTTTTGTTATTAAATCAAAGCTTGATATTTCAGTTATAACTTTATTAGTAATAATAAAAACATGATTTATGTGTTTTAGTCCATCTTTGCTGTTGTCAAACTGCAATAAAGTTCTTACATCATTATAAACTATTATAATTCCGTACCATAATGAACTGTTAACAATACACTCTAATTAATAAGCTACTGCAAATTTTAATGGTCCCTATATACTACAATTCTTTGCATCTTTGTAATTATTTTGAAGCAACTTCTATCCGTTACAGTTACAGCCAATCCATGAATAGTTTTTCATTCTTTTAAATTAAAAGAATTAAAGGTTCTAGTATACAGAGTCAAGTTTTTAAGCACATTAAGTTAGTTATTTTAATTCACTTTAGTTTTCAAGATTCTAAAATGATAGTAGTTTTGTAGTTTAGATAGTAGTTTAGATTATTTAATTTACTTACCGTTATTTTGAATTATTTCTTTTATCTTTGATGAAGATAAATTAATTATTTATCAGACTAACAGATTGTCAAGAACAATTTTTTTTAATTGAAAGGTGCGGAAACTTAGTTTTCTTAAGGGAATACAATGTCAGGTCTGGTATCTTGTGCTTCTGTTAAATTGGTTGCCATTTACGTCATATATATTTAGGAAGAATAAATGGCAACAGTTTTTCTCACCTTTGCTGTTAGACGAATATTCTTCCACAATTTTTGCTGTTTCTCAAAACTTGTTTCTAAAGGACGCATTGAAATGACAAAAAATATCTCACATATTAACAATCAATGACTAAATATTTTAGAATCCTTTTTACCAATATTCCATTTTTTTTATTTCAATTACTTTTTCTCGTTCCTTAAGAATTTTGTAACAGTAAAAATTAAGATTAGCATAAATGAATCAATCTTGATATTAGAGTTTATTTTCTATAAAATATTCAACAAAAAGAACTAATAAAAATAACAACAAAATTAGCTTCTAACATTGACTAAAATATAATTATATGAAGCCTCATATCATATAGTATCTTTACATATATAATGAAGATAAAAAATTAGTAATTTTAATTTTCTTAAATGGATTTCTTACTTATAAATTTGGTCTAAGAATATTATAGTAAAATAATGTAGTACAACCTTTGTAGTACTTATTTTAAAGAAACAAGAGAATTCATCGAAAATATGTATACAACTTTTAAACACTCATGAGGTAAGGAAAGGGTTAAGAATGATTTAATGATGAGATAAAAAAATAGTAAAGAAAAAGCAACATTATAATACGTCAGTTATATAAATTATTCATTTATCTAATAATTGTTTGTGCAATTCTATTTTGAAAGGAAAATTTTTTCTCATA
Source organism: Latrodectus hesperus (assembly GCA_037975125.1). Lineage (NCBI taxonomy): Eukaryota > Metazoa > Arthropoda > Arachnida > Araneae > Theridiidae > Latrodectus > Latrodectus hesperus. The sequence goes on from JAJQOW010000014.1 coordinate 18,464,668, forward strand.
TTAATTCCTACTTAAATAATTAATATCAATATCCTAAAAATATGTGTGTACCCTCAAAAGTGTATCATTATTTTGATATCGATGACATCTTCAGTAATTATAAAACAATTCAATAATTTGATTTAATTCTACAAATACTAATATATTAACATTCTTTTCCTTAAAATAAAGAATCTTAGAGAAGAGCAATGGTGTCGGTTTTGTTGAATAGTAATAAACCATTACTTTTTGTTCCTTCCGATTCCGCCAGGCATTCCCAGAATGATCTTTGAGACGATCGATATGCATTGGCAGATATTTTTAGCCGTAACCCACGTGACATAAGGACCCGTGCAGCTTGGTAATTGCTTACGTAATTATTGAACGATAGACAGAATCTCCCTTTACCCCTCCTTTGCTCCCATTTCTATCCCCCCATTAAAGTACTCCCTGGACTTGTCACCAGAAAACCCCGAAAGTTCTTCCGGATTCAAGTAGAGAAACCCCGATCGGAAATTCTTTCTTAATTACAGAATCAATCCTCTCTCGTATTGCAAGCTTTTTCTTTTCTTTTCCCGATTTTCTTGTCTTGTTCTGGTTGGCAAAAAAAAAAAAAAAAAAAAAAAAAAGAATCTGTGGATTAGATGTGGTGACTTACCTTTTTTCTAAATCGAATTTATTTAATGATTTTTTTTTGATAGAAGTAAAGTGTTTTTCTACGTTTTGTGCATCCTTTCTTATTGGGAAATGCAGTTAAAAAAAATTAGACGGTAAAAATGTGCTTATAATGTCACATCAGTTGAAACATTTAAAAACATTTTAATGCATTTCAAAGGGAATTTGTTATTTGGAATTGAAGGTGTTATCGTTCCTATAATATTTGAATCGTATACTATTTTATATTATTTCTGAATTCCAAAATGTTTTTAATTCAGTTTCATAGTGTTTTTCTACGTTTCGTACATCTTTTCTTATTGGGAAATACAATTGAAATTTGTTTTAAAAAAAATGAGACGGTAAAAATGTGCTTATAATGTCACATCAGTTGAAACATTTAAAAACATTTTTAATGCATTACAGAAGGGAATTTGTTATTTGGAATTGAAGGTGTTATCGTTCCTATAATATTTGAATCGTATACTATTTTATATTATTTCTGAATTCCAAAGTGTTTTTAATTCAGTTTCATAGTGTTTTCTACGTTTCGTACATCTTTTCTTATTGGGAAATACAATTGAAATTTGTTTTAAAAAAATGAGACGGTAAAAATGTGCTTATAATGTCACATCAGTTGAAACATTTAAAAACATTTTTAATGCATTTTAAAAGGGAATTTGTTATTTGGAATTGAAGGTGTTATCGTTCCTATAATATTTTAATCGTATACTATTTTATATTATTTCTGAATTCCAAAGTGTTTTTAATTCAGTTTCATAGTGTTTTCTACGTTTCGTACATCTTTTCTTATTGGGAAATACAATTGAAATTTGTTTTAAAAAAATGAGACGGTAAAAATGTGCTTATAATGTCACATCAGTTGAAACATTTAAAAACATTTTTAATGCATTTCAAAGGGAATTTGTTATTTGGAACTGAAGGTGTTATCGTTCCTATAATATTTGAATCGTATGCTATTTTATATTATTTCTGAATTCCAAAGTGTTTTTAATTCAGTTTCATAATTCTAGTGCGATTTTATTTCTTACTTTATTTTGAGTTTTGTTTATGTCTTTAAAACTTCTCATGTTAAAGTTATTTCTGCAAACAATTATTGAAATATTTAATATAAATGTATTGAATAGCATGTATCTGATTCGTTAGTTGATCAATTTTTTTGAAAAATTATGCATAGAAATTTCATAATATCAATAATTTACTTTTTTATATAAGAAAATAGTGTCATATATAAATAAATATGGGAATTTAATATTCTAAAATAAAAAGATTTTTTTTTCAAGTTTTTCTTACTAGATTCTATGTTTTGACTTAGATTTCTTTCTTAGCGCGTATATTCAATTTGTTGATAATCCTTGAAATTGAACTCTGATTCCTCTAATAAACTTGGCCGAGATCGTTTGAATCTTTGAGTAGCTTATTCACCCACAAATTCCCCATCCTCTGCTCTCGTTTGAGTATTTGTTGGGAAGAAGCGTCCGGTGTCAGCAATAAAATTCCCTTTTCCTCCCCATAGCGTAATAAATAGGATGCCCGTTTCCATGACGACCCATCGGTGCGGCAAAAATTAGATTTGAAAAGGCTGCTGCAAAGGAGAGGGGCCGTCACAGACACGCAGCCGCTTTTAGATTTTAAAAGCGGAAAAGTTCCTTGATTGATAAATTAAAGTTTTAGTGACGCGGATCAGCCAGAGCTATCCTTTTCTAATTCCTCTTCCTTATCTTTATTAGGGGGTGACTCCTAAATTAAACTGTGTAAAAAGCGATACATTTTCAGAAGTAAAATGAACTTCTCCTAATCGTATTGCTCAAATAGTAATTTCAAACTCAAATAGTTAAGTATTAATTTCAAAAACTTGATTTTAAAATGAAAGAGAATATTTCAAAGAATCAATCCTCTTTGATTTTCTCTTCCATTATAAACTCTCACGCATTTCCATTTTTCAAATTTTTGTTGTTGTTACTGATGACATTTGGACAAGCCAAGCTCGCTATGCCTTGGCTATGCGAATTTAAGTCAATAGGGTACGTCTTTCGTTTTAATCAGAGCACCATGAAGGTGAAAGTACGACTTTGCTCTACACACATGCCATAGGTACCCGTTTATAGGGTAGGCAACCATTCACACCTCATTCATACAAGGAAATGACAAAGACTGGATAGATAGAGAGAGGAAGTACAACCATGCCCCAGCCGGGGTTCGAACCCAGTACCTTCTTATCCGCAGTCAGGCATGCTGACCACTAGACAAGTTGGGTGACACGTTTTTGTATTTTCTTAATATTGCTTAGAATGAAATAGCTTGCGTATAAGATTAAAAGTACCAAATATTTGTTTGGAAATTATATGATTATTCCATTAGCGAAAAATTTCAATGAAGGGAAATGAAAATTTATTTCTGAAAATTTTAATCGTATGAATTTTATTTTAAATTTATATTTTTTAAATTTCATTTTTGAAACATTCTGATTTAAATTGAAAATATAATTTATAAGTTTATTATGAATTTCTTGAATTAATATCTTTTGAATCAGTATCACTTGAATTAGTGTATTATCAGTTTCTTTTGAATCATTATCAATAGAGAAAGTTAAGCAAAAATGTTTTGTATTATTTCTTGTATTTGCGTTCTTAAGTATTTCATTTTTTAAATATTTAAAATGCGCACACAAAATGTTTATAAATGATGAGTGAAATATATTTTTACAAAATGTTTTATCATAGAAAATCTCGCGTTCATTATCCCTTAATCTTATGCTATAAAGACTAGTATTTATCTATAATGTAAGAATTATTAAATGCAGCTTACAGATACTATTCTATTATAGTCGACATTGATATTATTTTATTTAACAGCAATTTAATTAATTATATATAGTGTTAGTAATGTCATACTTATATGGTTAATATGGTTTTAATGTCTCATAAATATTATTAATAAATATAATACTTATTAAAAATACTAGAAAACATTTTAAAGTTTCAAAAAATCTCATTAACTTTAAATTAAAGTTATTATTTTCTATATTTGGTAACTCTGAAGTAAATAGAAGAATGAAGAAATTCTTTTACAAATTTTCAAGGTAATTACTGTAGTACATAGTTAACATTATTTTCTTATAAACATTTAATTGTTAATAATTACTGTTAGGGTTTCATACTTAATATACCCGCAATCAGTGCTTAATTTTCCATTGGAATTTTACTATAAAATACGCAAAAGCAGTATAATAAAATAAAGATAAAAACTACAAAAATTCACAGATTATTACTACAATTTTACAGAAATCTATTAATAGGTATATAAAATATTAATTTTGAATAAAGATTAACTTTGTAAAAAACATAAAAGGCTGAATAGAAACTATGTATAACATATATGTATGAATAAATTTAAAAGAAAATAGGTATATTAACTTTTATTGTTGCATAAATATAGTTCTTTTGTATTTTATTCTCTTAAATGTCGTCCTTTAATAGTAACGCACTTAAATATTAGATATATATATATATATACAAAAGATTAGAAAACAGCAACTTGTGTAAACTATTGCCAAAGTATATTACTACGGAGTAAATTAAAATTTATAAACTTATTTTGCGAGGATAAATGTGTATTTAAATAAAAATACTTTAAAACACTCTATATGCATCAAATATATATATATATATATATATATATATTAAAGAATATTCTTGTTGACATATTGAATTTTTATTGAATATTTTGTTATATAATTTTAAAGGAATCATTTAAAAAAAAACAATTGTAAATTTATACATAGTATTTAATTGTTCTTTACTTAAATTTTGATTGACCTTTAAATTCCTAATATATAACAAAAGATTAATATAGAGGAACAGTTCAAAAAAAGTTCACGAAGCATTACTACTATGTCACTGAGATTCAATTTAAGAGAACAATGCTTTCCAATTCGATACATATTGTTACCGAAGATTATTTACAAAATAAACGAGGGCATTTTTATTGATACATTTTTTATAAGAGATGTTCTTTTCGACATCAATAATTACTTACTTTTTCAAATTGGATAGAATTAACAGGTATAGAGTAAGCCCAGTAATACCCTAATATGATTGAAAATTATCTTTAACATTTATATATTTTTTTACACTTTAATAACAATATTTTCTTGAGATTAATTAAGGACATTTTTATACGTAAATATTATGAAAAGATTCTCAAAGCATTGTGTACCAATTAACATTATTTAAACCTTAAAAATTAAATTGCGTTTTTCTTTTAAGAAGCTATCGTAAAAAGAAAAACCTGTCTAGCAGTCACTTATTTGAATTAGCCCTCTATAAGAGAATTTTTCCTTAATTTATTATAATCAAATATCGAAAACAATTACAATAATTTTAATAAAGTAGAGTTTTTGACTTTTAATAAATAACATTATAAAATTATTTGATGTAAAGAGATTCTAATTTTTGTAAATTTTGATTTAGTGTTGTTTAATATACGCACTTATCCATTTTAATGGCAGTAGATGATAAAAATATTGCTTAAGATTAAATTTTCATTATTTTTATTGTTATTTCGCACTCAATATGTGTGCTTGACAATAGCTATATCTTTTTAATGTAATCATATCAATATTTAATCATGGCAACTCAAGTTACTGCAAAGGCACAATATACAAAAACTAAACCAAGAGTTCTAAACACATTGTAACAACATTACAGTTCAATCAATCAAAAATGACACCCAGAAAATCTTCACATCCATAAAGTTCATTGTAGGCAGGTGGTCACTTTTGGTATCGACCAGTCCATTTTTTCGGGATGCGTTCATAGGCAGAAAAAAATGAAATATCACCTTTACGTAAGCTTGACAGTGGGGAGACTAGAAAGGGAAAAGTAAGAGCTCCCGATGATCTCAACGCCAATCATTCTGCCTCATTGGGCACAGAAGGAGGTCACGTGATCCATTAGGGAAATGCTTTCCCTTTCCCCTACCTCTCGTGCAAGCAGCAAGAAAAAGAAACATTTCGGCACAATGCCAAAAACTTTTTTCCCCTCCTATTTTCGGATATTCCGGCAACATCATCAGGAGGAAACACGTCCACCGAGAAATATTTCCAGAAAAGCTCTCTGGACTTTAATATCACGGTTATTTATTTATGGATTGAATTGTAGAGAATAGCTTGGCGTCTTTTTCTTTACTGAGTTGGCGCATACGTGAGACAATTCTTGGCGGTAATATCTTAGCCACCCGCATTTTGGTTGCAATAAAAGTCGCATCGTAAGACTGTTGGGAACATGAAAATGGGCAATATAAACTTTTTAGGAATACTTATACTAAAAATTTCCGTTATGCGTATTGTTCTTTAGATAAAGTTCCTGAAATTGAGAATTCTCTGCAAGAATATTCCAGCCAAGCTATTGTGAGACAAATGTTCTCTTTCTTCTAAGTTTAAATGACACGCCAAAACCTCCAATTTCTTCAGAATACTATTGTTATTACCAAAACACGTATGATAGCTGGTATTAGTTTTTAACTGAAACATCGCAGTATTTATGAGTTAAAAAGGGAGAAGTGAAGAAAACCAATATATATATATATATATATATATATATATATATATATATATATATATATATATATATATATATATATATATACTTTTTCTGTAACTTATAATAATTTCAAATGTACTGTTTAAATTACATTTATTTTTTGTTGCCGCAAATCAAGACCAAATCCTCTATTTCATTTCACATGATTTAAGTACTCTTCTCAGATTTTGTCAGAAAAATATAGACTGAGTATTGAAAGTCTGTTTAGAATGATCATATTTCATAATGAATATATTTTACTACTGAACAGATATTTTTGATTTGAAAATTTGTAAATTACTAAGGTAATGTAATGGCTTTATCTCTTAGTTTTAGATTTTTCTTTGAAGCATATTTATTCTGTCATTTTTATATGTTTAATATATAAAAATCAAGTTTTACATTTTAAATTCAACATAAACTAATTAAGACACTACTGTCGTTACTAGTGTATCCTAGATTTGGTCCCAGTTATTGTTGAAGAATGAGAAATGAGCTTTGTTTTTCTGTTTTACGCAATAGGTCTACTAGGGTAGATTTTGAAAATTATTTAGTTTAAAGTAATTGAAAACTATTTAGTACATAGTAATTGAAAATTATTTAGTATTTGGTAATTGAAAATTATTTAGTATATAGTAATTGAAAATTATTTAATATATAGTAATTGAAATTTATTTAGTCTAGAATAATTGAAAATTATTTAGTATATGTTAATTGAAAACTATTTAGTATATGGTAATTGAAAATTATTTAGTATATGGTAATTGAAGATTATTTATTATATAGTAATTTTGAAAATTATTTAACATATAGTAATTGAAAATTATTTAGTATTTGGTTATTCAAAATTATTTAGTACATAGTAATTGAAAATTATTTAGTATATGGTAATTGAAAACTATTTAGTATATGGTAACTAAAAATTTTTAGTATATAGTAATAGAAAATTATTTAGTATAAAATAATTTATAGGTTTCTATCTTGAGATACGGAAATATGATCATCTTAAAAGTCAAGGGAGAAATCACAACACATTTATCTTCAGTTCTGGAATTATTCTTTACATGGTGTCTAATCCCCTCAAATGCAAGAAATATGTTTGATAAGAAAAAGTTGGATAGATTTCTCTATTTATCACAAATAGAGAAAAATAATTGAATTAGAAATTTTAAAATACAAGATAAATGAACCATGTTTCAAAGAATGATAAAGTATTTCCATTACAAATATAATATTAAATAAATTTAATTACTTTTTTCAATAAAGTTATTTATTGCTTCTATTTCCTTGAAAAATCACAGAGATTTTATGCATTTTTTTATAATTCATAAATAACATAAGGAATAGGCTAGACTCAACATTTTGTTGTTATGTTGTAATAATATTGTTATGAACTTGAGTGTGAAATGAATGAGTAACAATAAGCATCAAGTGCAAGAAGAATTAATGTGTAAATTATATTAGTCATCACATACCATCGAGTTAATATACAATTGTCATCATACACAACTTACTAACTCTAAAAAGAATTTTGTAGCCAGTAAAATACTTGTACTTGTGATGATGGGTAAAAAATTAAATTTGATAATAGCTTCAGTTTTAGAATTAATTCTTCAGTTATTTTCTCGTAGATTTTTGTATGCCTGAAATTCTTTAAAATTTTATAGTAGAATAGAATAGAAATTTGTATGCATATTGAAATAAGCCTTTGTTAACTATATGCACATTCTCAAATTCGTAAATAAATAGGCTTTGTTTATTGTTTACAATTGCTTCCCAAAAATAATTGAGTTAGTTGTGTGGCTTTACTAAAAATCAATATAGTTAGAACAAGGCTTTAAAAATGTACAGTAAATTCATGAGTTAATCATAGTGTCGAAAACTGAAAGATGTTTAATTATATTTTTACTTCATTTGATTTGTTTTCAAAAAAAAAAATTATTGAGAATAGCATAATATTCAAATAAGTAAAATCTTTAAATAGATATTTTGTTATATATATAGATATATATAGAAAAAAACTGAGTAAAATATTTTATAGTTTCTCAACAGAAATCTGTTGTTTGATAATCATCGGTTTCTTAGTAGCTATTACATCATTTAGTTTATCGTTTTTAATATTTTCGTTACTAAGAAAAGGAGAAAGATTACGGATACAAAAATGTATTCCATCTAAGGACAAAAAACTGTCTATAATTTTGATCTTCCACAGTGCATAACTGAAATTTATGTATTCAATATTAAATTGTGATTCAAAATTCTTATTTACATTGAATTTTTACACAATATTATTTATTATTTACGTACAATTTGGAATTTATTTAAGAAATATTTGAAAAAAAATCCTGCGAGACTTTTTTGAAATGGTTGAAAACATTTACTCTGATGTACCTAGTTCGACTTAAAAAGATTAAACCAATCTTTTTAAGTAAATGCCGCCACCACGAAATATGTCTCTCCCATCGTGAGTCACTAGAATATTAAATAGGATGCTCTCTTGCAATTGAACCATGGTGCTATTACCATTTTTTCGTGGGCTTAATTACCGGCATCCCCACCAGGGGCACGATACACCACTGTTGCCAACGTCTGTGGGGAAATTTCACTCGGCCGCCTGCCACTCTCATTAGCTAAGCATTCGTGTGTAACGTGCTCGGCATCTTGAAAGGGTGGGAAAACCAAAGAAGGATACGGGAGAGAAAAACTACATAATAACGAAAAAAAAAATTAAAATGTATGTTTTTTTCTTTCAGTGGCACGGTGGACTAAAATAAAAAAAATACTGCATTAGAGAGATTTATTATTAAATATTAGCATAAGATGTAAAGCACTTTTTCCCTTTTAATTTTTGAAACTTTTACAAAACTTTCGGGTATTTAACTCCCTGTTTCCACATTATGGTTGCCTAAGAACATTTCATTTCTTTCTTGCCAGGACTTTCAAAGAAAAAAATAATATACAAGGAAAAACTTGAAAGCTGAGAGTTTTATTTTTACATAGTCTTATCTTTTTAGTTGTTTTTGCAAAGGGGAACGAAAAAGCAAATTATAAAAACTTAAGTTAATTTAATTATTAATTATTTGATTTTCTTCAGAATTAAATTAATGCTTTTGAGTATAAGAAAAATTATATATATATATATATATATATATATATATATATATATATATATATATATATATATATATATATATATATATATATATATATATATAAAGCAAGATTAGAAGTATCATTAGCGAAAATTGAAAGATACAAGAATAGATAGAACAATTTTAGCAATATATTCAACGCAAAAGCAGTTAAAATAGAATTACTAAAATATAAGTAATAGTACATTTTTATAAAATTAATAATCAAATATTAGATGGAGAATAATAATTAAATACTAGATGGAGAATAATACATAGAAAATATCAAATGGAGAATAATAATATATTTATAAAATTAGTCAAAAACCAAATTTATAAAATTAATAATCAAATATTAGATGGAGAATAATAATCAAATACTACATGGAGAATAATACATTGAAAATACCAAATGAAGAATAATATATTTATAAAATTAGTTGCAAACAATTAAAGATTAAGAAAATGAAAGTATTATATTATTTGTGCACGAGGATTGTGTGCACATGAGAATATTAAAATATATTTTTTGTACAGAATAAATCATAAATAATTGGGATTCTTAACCCTAATTTTGAAAGTCACTTGATTAGTATAAATACGTTAAGAGACCCGTTCTTTACCTTGAGTTATTGGATAATGATATCTCTTTATCTGTAGCTGTATCGTAATTGTGTGTTTTTATTTTAATTTTGGGAAAACATACAAAAAATGGGAATAAAAATGGTGGCGAATTCCACCTCAGAGGACAAGTACTTTCAGTCCTATTATAGCATATAATATTAATAATAATTAAAATGGAATGATATTAAAGTTATTTATATGAAAATTTATTAGAAAAATAATTATTTTATTCTATAATCATATTTTAGTTTATAGTGAATAAACCTAGAAGTCTTGTCATCTGAGATATAATTACATTCTTTTTGGCGAGATTGATGTGCAAGTATTTGAATTACTTGTCTAACATCAGGACCTTTAGGAGACAAATATTTTATAAATTTAACGATAATGTTTCTATGAAAATGATGAGCATATTAGGGATGGTATTATTTGGCAAATGAACAGATAGTTAAATAGGGTTGAGAAACTCCTAAGTTACTGCAAAGTGCAATTGATGGTATTTTAATCTCTACAGTAAAATAAACTGGAATTGGTTTCAATAATCACCTTCAAACACATACGCACACATATATATGAAATGTATGTCTATTATATACATATACATTTGCATATATATTGAGATAATTATTCAACCTAAACCTGTCTAAAATTTGTTTTTATTTATACCATAACTTAACACTTAATTACAATATTTAAATCATAAAAATACATTTTCAAATTAAATGCTGTCATTTCTACCAAAAATATGGGACATGCATGCAATATATTCCCCGTATAAATGATATCCGCAGTCATCTTTTGCATTTATAATAGCATATAGAAAACTGTCTATCTTTAAAATTCTTCAAAATGTGTGTACTTAACATTTTATTTATTCAGCTCGAGACACGATAAAGGAATACTAATGTTAGAAAGTAAAACCAAAAAAGAAACGTTTTGAAAAATTTAGTTTCGTTCTATAGTAATGCTTAAATTATTCTCACAATTAAACATGTAAAAAATGTAAGACACGTACGTATATAGAATTTTAAGGAAATTTCATTTTTGTAGATATAAAATTTTAGGTAGTTATTTTTACTTAAAATAGTTTAACGAATTCTCGTTCTGCATACCTAATTGAATATAAACTGTACTCGGAACAACTGTTCTTTCTGAGTTCTGTGAATGGTCTTTTTCTCTGTTCTTTAGACCATTCCATTACCATTCTTTTTCTCTTCTCAATAGATGGCGCAGATGTTCCAAAGGTGTTCAAGTGTTGGAGAGTAGTCTAAATGCTAATCGCGGGATATTGTTCTTTTATCGGTTTAGGGAAACACAATGCTTGTATTTAAGATAGAATAAATTTGCCATGAGGATATTTACATACCACGTAAGAAGGGTATTAATGTTTGTTAAAGTTGCCGTGATGAAGTCATTGTAAAGTATTTATAACATAACAATGAACTTGGTACCACTTATAAAATAAAAATTTTCAAAGTTAGTCTTATTACCTCGTAATATTTGACAAAAGAGCCTTTTAAGAAATAAATATAAATGTTGGAAGACTGACTGTTGGGGTTTTTCGAGCAATTCAAATTACTTTTCTGTAATATATATTTTTTTCGATAATAATTGTTAAATGTCACCATCCTGGAATGCATAAAATAATTTATAAAGCAAAATAAGAAGTTATGCCTTTACTTTTGTTGCAAAAATTAATCAGGTTATTTTTACAGGTAATTTTAAAAAAAAGTGGAGATAATGTTAAGGAATACAGCTAATACTAAAAAGATATCTTTAAAATTATCTGAATTTTTTGCACTCTTTCTTATGCTTTGGTTGTGATATTTAGTAGTTTTAGTGAAATAATAAAATTATAATTAGTTTAAATGCTTCTTTTTCTTTTATTATACTATAACATATTCTCTTATAAAATACTTATTAAATTAAATTTTGTTTTTTAAAAACTCATTGAAAATAATTCTCCGTGAGCTATTGATAAAAAGAGTCACTACAAAGCAAACAGGTATACGATATTTCCATTACCTCCATCAATAAAATCTTCTTTTCGCATGCCAAAGTTTGAAATTAGTTTATATCATGTGAATATAAAACTTTTCTGTAAGAGAATTTCTGAACTGGAAAAGACAATAAGATCGGCAACAAAACTCCAATATTTAATTATTATAAAACGTGGAATCAAGTATTCAAACATTAATATTCCTTAATTTAAGTATTCACATATAAGGTAATTATTATGAAGAATTCTGGGAAACACAAAAAATTTTTGTACAAAATAAACTGCGTTGCATTGTAATTTGGAATAATTCATTCAAACTTTAAAATCAGTAAATTTTCAAATATATTTATTTTAAATTTATTAGATAATTTAAAGTAAATATACGTTTTGCTAATAGTAAATATTCTGATTAAATCTTGTAAGCCAAAATTTTTCCTTTAAGAAGTGCAATATTATTTTCTAATGGTATGACTGTAAACTATAGTTGAATGCCAAGTCTATATTTAAAGAATTAATTCCAATAAAAATACTTAATTTACGAAATTGGTAAACATATACTACAGAGGGTATTAACACATTTTTAGAACGATTTCGGGGCCGTTTAATTAATGTTTAAAATGAAAAGGCTATTTTTTTCATGTTCGATCTGATAGCCTTTTTTCTGGACTATAAGTCTGCATCGTGATTTCCATTATAGAAGAGCTTTTCGAAAAATTTCCAAGGGTATTGCTTTCCATTCCTCTTCCACTACTTTCCAGAGTCCATCTATCATGGCGGGTTTGCGTTTAGAAAGAGCTCTTTTTAACAGACCAAAGGCACAATAGTCCATAGATGAAACGTCAGGGGACTTCACAGGAATATGTTGAAAAGGTATATATGCAATACCTGTATTAGTCTTCATTTTTTCAATGAATGCAGTGGTAGTTTTTGAAGTATGACTTGTAGCTTTGCCTTGATGAGGTTTCACACATTGAAAGTCTTTGAGATAAAGAAGTGGAATTTCTTCTTTAAATAATGGAAATGATGAAAGTAAAACCTTCTCCTGATAGTATGATGAGTTGATTTTAACATTTTTTTCTATTCTTTTCATTTTTAATTTTCTATTATAGTAGAAACCTGTGACTATCATAAACCCCTTACTGAAACTTTCTTTGCATTGACGGAACCAGGATTGTACATTTTTTTCTCGTTTTCTAGAGTAAATAGACTTTTTTGTTGCAGTCATTTAGGTAAACCCATCCTTCTTCAAGGGTCATAATGTATTTCCATTTATCTCCTGCTAAATGGTTTTCATATAGGATTCTACAAAATGTTTTGCGTTGAGCCACTTGTCTCGGCAAAAGCTGGTGAACTATATGTTTTTTAGCTTTTTTAAGTTGTAAATCTTGCTTTATTATTTTATTTATTGTTGCTACTAAGTATCTAAAGACTTTGCCATTGATTTCTGTGTTGGCGGATTTTATCTTGTTACCAGCGATTTCACTTTAGAAACATTTGAAACAGTATGTACTTTTTTCGGATATTCGTTTGGAGTCTTCTTTCCATGTAGAAATAATGATTGATGGTTGTTTCCTGTCCGATTAATAATGTTGCTTATTTTGCACTTAGAAATTTTAATACCATGCATTTCACAGCGTTTTCGAATCCTGGAATAAGAATATTTTTCTTCGGAAAGCGCAAAAACATATACTTCAATCCACAGCTTGTTTACATACGACATTTTGAAAGAAGAATAAATTTAAAAGTAGCAGACAATATTTCTCATTTCATATAATAAGCTGTTGCCAAAACTTTTTATTCTAAAACATTTACTTTTTTAAAATTTTTAATCGAAATCGTTCTAAAAATGTGTTAATACCCTCTGTATTTTTATTAATTTGTAATTCATTCATTTGGGTAGTCATCTATTTATATGTATACATCATGTGACTTGTGAAAAATTGCTTTTGTAATGCAAAGGGCTTCCAAATAAATACATTAATTTCTTTCATTAAAAACTCTTATTGTTAGTAATTATAATTAAATAAATTAATATTTAATGAATTGAGAGAAATTTTCATTTCTTCAAAATTACTGCATTTTCTAAAATACTGGAATTGACATAAAGGTATTCATTTATTTCAACTTGAACACTAAATATGAGAAAATCCCTCCCCCGAGAATATCTCGGCAAATTTTCAGAATTTTAAAATCATATTTTAAATAAACTTCAAAATCTTATTAGCTGGCGTTGACACAATAAACTTCCCTTTAAAAAAAATGCGATTTTTCTCCGAAGATGGCACTGTCTCTCATAAGCATAAAAATAATCGCAATGAATTCAATTCGCGAATGCTTCTCCCTCACCACCCACGCAGAGTGGCAGATTTAATAATCAGGATTCCGTCATAAACGCATCATTTTAATTAAGGGTTCGTGCTAGCTCCTTGGGTAGTCATCTTTGTATGGAGTCATTGAAATCGAGCAGCCGTCGATTTTCCGTCAGCCAAATCTGGAGAAAATGGGAGCAGGAAAATTGAAAAGAAAAGATCCTTGAAAAGTAATAGACCTCCCCAACGCTGTTACTCTGGGAGAAAATATTTTAATGAGTGGCAGGAAAGCCTCGTAATGATGGAAAAGAGAAAAGAGGGCACTGTGAAAGGTTTCTGTTATTCAAACTAAGAAAGTTCTTAATTGTTGTGGACTTACTTGAGAATATTTAATAAGGAGTTGATTCACTTTTCAACCAAGTTATGCATTATCAGAGTGGAATTTTATGTTTCATTATTAGAAATGATCACACAGAAATTTTAAATATTTTTTTCTTTTTCTCTTAGTGAGAATAAATTGAAATAGTATATAAACTCAGTTATCAATATTTATCTATTTCAATTTCATTGCAGTGGCATTCATTTCGTTATTTAGATAGTCGAAAAGTTATTTCGTTATTAGTTTCGTTAATGAAAAAAACTTAAGTATGCCTTTGATTATATTTTAGTTAGTATTTGCTTACCTAAATACTACTGAATATTTTATAGAGGTATAAATGATTATTATATATATATATATATATATATATATATATATATATATATATATATATATATATATATGTTTCGATGAAATAAATTTTAAATCTGATTACATGTATATATTAAATCCCGATTCTCTATAAGGTGTTGGTATCTAGTCACAAGCCCCCCGCATTGTCTAGTGGTCAGAGTGCCTGACTACGGATAGGGACGTCCTGGGTTCGAATCCCGGCTCGGGCATGGATGTGTTTTCGCTCTCTATCTATCCTGCCTTTGTCCTTTCCTTGTAGGAATGAGGTGTGAATGGTTGCCTACTCTGTAAATGGGTCCCTATAGCATGTGTGTACTGAGGAAGTCGGACTCCACACCAAAATATGGTTCAGTTGAAAAAGTGGAGCAGCGCACCCCATATTGCCAGCCTAGCTGGCACAACAACAACAACATCTAGTCACAAACACTAAATTTAGACCTACGGAAAATTTTTCAAAAAATCGAAAACTCTTTATTTCCAATTTTTTGTTCTCATATTCTTAATATTAATGGGTGTAATGGACTCTGCTCGTTGTCCAGCGTGCAATCATGATAATATGGATGCCGCTCTCCTCAAGAACTGCCCTGACGTTTTAAAGTTAATGACTGACAACTCTTTTGAAGCTACTAAAGGCATTTATTCTTGTTTTTATACTTGTTCATCTTTTTATTAGGCTGCTCGTCGATTAATGACAGAGATGACGAAAAAGAGGGGGAGGATGTAGGATAAAAAATATTCTTACTACTAAAAAATAAATGCTTATATATAATCAGTACTAGTTAATAAAAACACAGTGAAGATTACAATAATCTATTATTTGTTGTACTTTTTCTTTCAGATAATCTAATCTCATGAGATGTTCTCAAAATTTGGAATATTTTAAACTCAATACTGGATTAAGGTTTCTATTAAAATCTTTGCTAGTTTAAGCTAAACTAGAAAAAAAAATCTAAAATGTTTAAATATATTTTTATAACCCACAATTTTATGAAAAAAGAATTTAATAGAACGAAACCGTTTCATTCTGTGAAACAGAAATATGATACTAAACAATTTGAAAGAAGAATTACCTTATAAATAGTGCAGTATCGGAATAAATTTTTTTATTTCATAAAAGAAGATACCAAAACTAAAATATATTTTAATAAGGTTATCAATGCTTTCTCTTGAGCAAACATCGCTGAACATCAAGAATAAAGGTATTGCATATGTATTTAAAAGTTGAACTCTTTTATTAGCAAATTGGAAATACATGCAGTATTAAATCTATAACGGAAATTTCCACGCTAGTAAAGAATTATAAATTAATGTGTTCTATAAAGTGAAAAACTTCAATTTAAAAAAACAAGATTGAATTTTATAACTTATGAAAAGCCTATCTTATTTATTTAAAGTTTACATGAAATTACAGTTTTTTGTATTAATAATTAAAGTTCTATGAACAAACAAATGCATTTTATTTTAATGCTCTGAGATTTAAAAATGGAAAATTTTAATAAATTGTAAGACCATCAGTTGCAGAATTCTTGATAGCGTGAAGGAGAAAAGGAAACTACAAACTAAATATTTGGGAAATGTGATTGAGATAGTTTGAAGTTCATACTTTATTTCAAATTTCTGTACATAAACTCTATATTTTCATTTAAAATTTCCAAGAAATTTAATTAATACATATTTTTAATTGCAACGTATAAAAAGTAGAGAATCTTATCTTTCTTACATAAATTATTTTTCTGTTTTCAAGAAAATTTCAGTTAATTTCTTACATTTAAAAATATTAAAACCTGGGTTAAGCTATTTTCATTGCAGTAAGATTCATAGACAAACCTCTTGGAATAATAAACTTTTTATAATAAATCTTATATTTATATAATATACTTTACAGCCACCCACCTTGTCTAGTGGTCAGAGTGCCTGACTGTGGATAGGGAGGTCCTGGGTTCGAATCCTAGTTCGGACATTGATGTACTTTCTCTCTCTATCTATTCTGTTTTTGTCCTTTTCCTTGTGTGAATGGTTTTGTCTACCCTATAAATGGGTTTCTATGGCATGTGTGTACTGAGGAAATCGGACTCCACACCAAAATTACGGTTCAGTTAGAAAAGGGGAGCAGCGCACCCCATGATGCTAGCCTAGCTGGCACAAGACAACAACAACATATAACTTTACATAGTGGTATAAGATTATTTTGTAAAATATTTTAGCATAAAAAGCTTAACTAATTAATTTGAAATATGCTCTTTCAGCCTTAATGTTATAACATGAATAATATATAAACTAAATTAAATTCAGTGGTATGAAAACTCCCCATGGTATCAAGGCCTACTATGCCGATAGCTGTTATTTTGACCTGGGGTGCAAAGCATACGTAGTGGCTAGGTGGTCAACCTTACGAGAAACTTTTTGTGTTCAATTCCCAAGCATGCTTGGTACACAGTTTTATAGACCCAATATGGAAAGGAAAAGCTAAGTTGATCTTGCGTAAATCGAAGATCGAGCCTAAGGCCTGTGATTTGGAAACTCGAATCGTTATCACTATGCCATCAGTTTTCTAAATAGCTTTGTTGTTGTTGTTACTTATGACACTTGGACAAGCTAAGCTCGCCATGTCTTGGCAATGCGAATTTCGACTTTCGTTTTAATCAGAGCACCACGAAGGTGAAAGTACGTCTTTGCTCTTTTTTAAATCCTCCGATAGATGGCACCACCAGAGAATCCACTCCCTCAATTTTGATATTGATCTGAAGGGGGAGGAAATTTTCTTCAGATCATTGCACCCATGGTAACTGTTCAGTGACTGACCACACCGGACATTCGATTCCACAGATTTAATGAGCTCGTATATCGCATGTAATCGGTGGGCCTTTGGTGACATTGAGAATCGAACCCCATCCTTCCGGATGGAAGGCCGATACCCTAACCACTAGGCTTTCTAAATAGCACATACTTTTGTTAAATAAATGCTAAAGTATTTAATGCATTGTCTTTTTGAATGACAAGAAGTCGTGGATTAATTTAATTATTTTATATTTTTCAGCCGGGCAATTAAGACAAATCAAGATTTGTTGCCAAGTACTCCAATCAGCCAACTGATTTATAACGACTTCTGGGGCACACCCCTCACCCACAGTGGCTCTCACAAGTCCTACCGCCCTTTGTGCGTCCTCTCTTTTCGACTGAACTACGCTCTGGGTGGCATGGATCCATGGGGCTACCACTTCTTCAACGTGGTTCTGCACACCTTGGTGTCAGCCTTCTTCGTGATCTTCGCCTCGATTATCTTCTGCAGGAGTCTGCTGCCCACCCTGACTGCAGGACTGCTGTTCGCGGTCCACCCCATCCACACGGAGGCCGTGGCTGGGGTCGTCGGAAGAGCGGATGTCGGAGCTTGCTTCTTCTTCCTGTTGTCCCTGCTGTCCTACATGAGGTACTGCAAGTACAGAGACAAAAAACAGTATCTGTATCTGTGCCTCTTACTGTCAGCCGCATCCATGCTTACCAAGGAGCATGGAGTGACTGTTTTGGTCATATGCGCTATCTACGATATGTTGATTGTCCACAGATTGCACCCTAAAGATGTCTTGCTCATTTTAAGTCAGGTAAGTTTGTAAAATCTCTTTGTTTAATGTAAAGCATTTTATTGCTTAAAGGAATTTAAATTAACTTTTAAAAATATTATTGGTAATAAGAAACATTTTTGATAAATGAAAAGAAGTTTAGTATTGTTAAGTTATGATACAATGGAATTGTTTTTTTTTAAATTATGAAATTACTGAAGATTTCAGTCAATAAAAATTTTGAAATATCATCAAGTGAAAACATTCCATAAGCAATTTATTCAAAATGTATGATTCACACAACTAGAACTTAAAACCAATTTTAGACAAATGAAAAGAAAAATTTAAAAAAAAAATTAGAAGAAAAAATACATTTCACAGAATGAAATTTTTCAAAATGAACGAGTAAACTTGAGATGTTACTTATCAGGATTTTATGTATTGTAATTTAAACTTCTTAATATGTATAAATGTTGATTTGATCCGACACAATTTTTGGAAAAATATAATTGTGAAACTTTTATTATTTTTATTTGCAATTTATCAGCATTTATTTTTATTTGTAACAAATAATTATTCTTTTCTTTGGTTGGAATCATTTAGCTCATCACTGCGAAACTGGTAATTTTTTTTATTACTATCCAAATCTAACCGTTTGTCGTATATGCTATGTATTTCTTTGCTATCAGCAACATCTATGGTTATTTGATAATATGCATTCATGAGATATATTGACACAATATATAGCAATAATTAACTCACTGAATACTGATATAACTATATACAAAACTAAGTCAAAAGTAAATTTCTTTTTCTTCAGGTAAATCTTGGATCTAAATTTGTTTTGTAATCTTAAACAATAGTTTCATTTAGTGAACATAACGCAAATAAATCTCCATTATACAGTTTCAATTTAGAGAGAGTTTTACTTTGCAAAAATAGGATTTTGCTATAAAAGTAATAACATTTAAACTTCTCATAATGTACTAGAACATTTTATATAAATATTTAACAACTATCACACGTTTATATTTAAGAGAGATTAAGGGAGACACGAAAGTAACCGCGAACAAACACACAAAGTACATATTGCTCACACATTACCATGGTGATGGAGACAGTTACAGTCAAACTCATACGTCAAGCATACATGGCAGTTCATTAATCGAAGTTTTCCTAATTTCCCATTAAATTAAGAATCTTTAATGGGCTTTTTCCGTCCGGAAATTGGATAGCAGTCTTTCGATCGTCGATTATTAATGTGATCTGCATCGCCCTATTACTGTGCCCTTTGCAGTTTTGTTCACCCTTTTGCAGTGAGGGTGGAGCTGTACTCATTAAACGGGCTTGCTTAAATTATGTGTCAGAGTATTAGAAAATGACTTTTCTAAGAGAAAAATGAATGGTGCTAAAATAGAATGTCACATTGTCCTGCAGTGAAAAGAATGGAAATAACATATATCAATAATTTTTCTTTGGAAAATTGCTGTTTTCTTGAATTACTTTTTATCCACTGCTCTAAATATTTAAAGGATTTTTGGATTTTAACCAATAAATAATTTATTTACTGCAATAGAAGTTTAATTTGTTAAATAGAATAAGTCACAAATTCAAGAAAGTAATATATATATATATATATATATATATATATATATATATATATATATATATATATATATATATATATATATATATATATATATATATATATATATATATATATATATATATATATATATATTAAATAAGATATTAAATAAATAATGATAACTTCTTCTAAGAAACTGAAATTACGATTTATAAATTCAAATTTATCTATATTTTTTTAAAAAAATTAAAAAATATAAATAATGACGCTGTTTTACATTTATTGATAATAAGAATTGAAAAGTACTTTAAATAAATTTTATGATTTTGTTTGGAAAAAGGTGAACTTAATAAATTTCCCAGCATCTAAATACTTCATATATATGTAAGAATATTTAAAATTTTAACTACTAATTTTATAAAGATATTTTTAATTATATGAGTTATTGAATGCCATGTGAAGGGAATATATTATGAATATACTTTAACTTATCAGTATTTAAGAAAAACATTTTGGCAAATGGTAATAATTTTTTCTGAATTCTCTTCGCTTTATTGTGGCTAATGCAAAATCCAGTGATTTATAATGTGTTTTTAAATTTAATTTTTATATGAAGCATACCTTTTATTAAGATAATGTGATTTATTTATTTTTTTGATTTGAAATTAAGTTTTACATTTTCATAATGGAATAAATAGATGAAAAATGCAATAAAATATGATCAATTGTGTAGGTAAAACAAAATTTCTTATGAATGATTTGCTATACGAAATGTGGATATTATATTTCCTATTTTCTCGCAGTATTGCAGTTAACATAACAATTTTAATCGATATCTTTTCCCACATGAAGTTCACTATTTCCCTTCGTTCAGAGGTAAAGAATTTTCTTTCCCTTTAAGTACTTCTTTTTTTTTTTTTAAACTTTCCTATGATTTTCTGAAAAATGTTATCATTTGTTGAAATTTTTAAATCATCCCCAAAGTTGAAATTTATGTCTTTTTGAGCGGATATCTTAATGTTATTGTAAGCAGTAATAATGTTACCAAAAAAGATCTCAATTTGTATAACATCTTCTTGAGACTGAAAAATGCTTGCATTTTAGCTGGAAGTTTTTTAAATAAAACACACTCTAATGACAATATTTACAACTAATCTATTATAAGATGTGAAAATACTATTTATATATATTTTTTATTTTGCCCTACACATAACTTGACTGATTTCTCAACCAGGCAGCTTTAAGATGAAGTCCCATAAATCAGACTCCGTATAAATGTATAAAGAATCTTTCATTACTTTTAAAATGATTAATTATTATGCATGAGATAAAAATACATTATAATAATATGAATATTTATACATTATTTACACTTAGTTCTTTCTTTTACAGAAGAAATACAATTTTCTTAGAGAAGGTCTCCTTTATTTGGGTGGCGCTGCAACAGCACTACTAGTTATGCGCTTCCATTTAATGGGCAGCAAAGCTCCTGATTTTGCACCAGCGGACAATCCAGCATCGGACAACAGCTCTTTCCTTACCAGGACTCTCACTTTCCTCTACCTTCCCGCCTTTAACTTCTGGCTCTTGTTGTGTCCACGTTGGCTCAGTTTCGACTGGTCCATGGAATCCATACCCTTATTGACACACCCGATGGACCCGAGGAACATCTTCAGTGCCTGCTTCTACCTGGCAATGCTCCATATCGTGGTACAGATCTCACGCTCGCTGACGTCACCAAAGTCCTGCTCCTTGTGTGGCAGCCACAGCTCGTGCACTTGCTCTTCTTCGTATTACAACTGGACTAACAAATTGCAGTTTGGAAAGCAGTACGGCAGAGGAAAGAATTACAGTTGTGTTATTAACAATAATAACAGCAGCTTTTATGCTAATGGACATCATCGGTCGAGCAACTACGGCCACGCGAATGGATCAGCCAACGGATACTCTACGTCCAATGGCTCTGCAGCCACACAGACGGACTGCCAATACTTCAGTGTGGTCAATAACCACTGGAACGCTGTGATAATGGCCACTAGTTTATTGGCCTTCCCCTTCGTGCCGGCCACGAATTTGTTTTTTTACGTAGGATTCGTGGTTGCCGAGAGAGTGCTATACATTCCAAGCATGGGTTTCTGTCTGCTCGTAGCGATAGGCATAGATCGGCTGTACAGGAGGCAAGACACTCTTTTTAAAAAAAGGATTATTCTGGGTATTGTTGCAGTCATTCTAATTGTCATGTCAGTACGTACTGTTCGAAGGAATCGTGACTGGTGGAACGAAGAAAATCTATATCGATCTGGAATTCACATCAATCCACCTAAAGGTAAATTTTTAATTAATCCATCCTTATTTTTCTTCATTTTATCATATATGAATTTCAAATTTGAAAATATGAACTATTCTAAAATGCTTCATAGAACATGCAAAACTGCTGCATTTTTTCCTAAAAACATACAAGATGATATTTTTTAAAGTGACAGTGTTTGGAGTGCCCTGTAGCGCGATCTAATATAGCCGAAATGGCACCAAACTTGGTATTTAGATTAATCGAAACACGAGAAAAAGAATTCCGTAAAAAAACTGTTTAGTTCCAAAAATCGCCGCTAGGGCATTTTGTGACGCTTCACAATGTGAGAAAATGAGAAAGAATAGTACTAACACATACAATGGTACAGTTAAATTATTAATGTTTATTTACTACATTAACTTCCCCGGTCGGGAATTAGACCACATTCAATGTGAGCACCTTTTTCAGAAATAACACCGTGCATTCTGTGCACAACGTTTTACACAGCCGTACGTAACATATCACGATGAATATTCCGCCCTGTCTGTTGTCCTTTAGAATAGACGAATTTGATACCAACATAAACGCAAATGAGAGGCATGGCCACTGGAGCTCGTTTACTTCAGCTGAGATTATTTGTCAAAGCTGTCTACTATTTGCTTTTATAGCCTCTATTACTGGCACTGTCATCGCACATCATTTGTATTTTTCTATCATACCCGTGTTTTATGCTGATTCTCGTTATTGTACACTACAGCAGCGTCACAAAATGCCCTAGTGTCGACTTTTGGAACTAAAATTGTTTTTTACAGAATATTTTTTCCATGTCCTTGATTAGTCTAAATACCAAGTTTTGCATCATTTCTGCTATTAAATCGCACTACAGGACGCTCCAAACACTATCACCCTTTAAAAAAAAGATCACCCTGTACATCAGTTCTAAAAAATGTAACGTAATTTAGGTAAAAAAAATTTGATAAAAATAAGGAAACTATCATTAGCAAAAATGCACTGCTTCATTAAAATATTTTTTAACTTGCATAAATCCAGCATTAAAAGGAATACTTTAAACAGGAATAAAAACTAATAGATGAGCAAAAGAGTGTGATGAAAGAAAAAGTTCATTAGAATCGCATAGCGAAAGTTAAAGAAGTGTTAAGTCACTTTGAGTAGAATATTGCAACGCAAACTTTCTTAAAATCGCAATTCTCTTTCGTATTTCATGCAACGTTAGGATAATGCTTACAATAATGTTTTATAATAAACATAGCTGATGATTATTCACGTATTTGAGGTAAAAATTAAATATTCAGCAATTTATTTTTTTCGCTTCATAATAAACATTCATAAAGAGAAAAATGTTCTTTCATTAATTTAAAGCACTCACTAAGTCGTTTTTATTTTTATGGCGACGAAAAAATATCCTTAATGTACTTGTTTATGGAAACTTTGAGTGTAGAAAATGAATATGAAATTTCTTTGATGCTATGATTTTAAAAACAGAGGTTTATCTTTTCAGAGAGGAAAAAATTTGCAAAATATTTCTTTTTAATGGCTTATTGCTGCCTGTTTTGATATATAACGTAAGTTTCTTCAGAATGAGAGAGAAATTATATTTTTTATGTAGGATGTTTTACTTATATATGCATGGGGATTTAATTAACTATCAAATATTTCTTTAAGAGAATTTTTTCTGAGTAAGATTTTTTCAGATGCGACGAATGCTTAAAATCTTATCTGTAGATTGTGAGATTCTTCGGAAATGTTTTTAGAATATTTATTCCTGAGAAATTATTCGAACAGTAAAATATTCAATTATTTTCATATTATTTGGCATTTAAAACTATGTGTCTAATATTTTGTAATAACTTTATTAACACACATTTATAAAACTCAAAATGAAATGACATTTTAATTTTGATTTTTCTAATTAAAAAAAAACTTATAAATATTTTCTGTTGAATTGAATTTGAATGTGTGATAATGTTTCTCATTTTTATCTTAAGCAAGTTGAAATGAAACAAAAAAAATGAAAATAATTTTCCCCCTTTTATTGTTTTCAGCTAAGTTAAAATATTAATGTATATTTGTTTTTTACTTTTGCTCTTTCCTCTTATTAGAATATAAATAATTTAATCATCTACAAAATTATTTTTGATATAACACATTTCAAATTATTGAGCTATCACAAAAATTCAGCCATATTAAGGAAATTACTAAATTTATAGGGGTTTTTTTGTGTCTAAAATGATTAGTTAGACATAAAAAACTCTATAAATTTAGTAATTTCCTTAATAGGCCCGAATTTTTGTGATAGCTCAATAATTTGAAATGTGTTATATCAGAAATAATTTTAGTGCCATAACTGTTGATCAACTTTCATTAGATAATAGAAAATAATGTTTTAATTGTAAAAGTAATACTATTTTATTCACTCTACAGAGTGAATAAAATAGTATTCACTCTGTAGAAACATTTAAAGTAAGAATAATAGACTTAAACAGAAAAGTTTTTCTCATATGGGTGAATCATTAAAATGCTGATTAATTTGTATCCTGGACTGAGCAGATAAAAATGCGCCATCTAATTTTATTTCTTATCTTATATTTTACTAAATGTTATGAAGTTAAAGAAACTGAAACATTTTTTTTGCCAGGAATAAAAAAGTACAAGCAACTGAGGTAATAATAACCGAAACTAATTATATTTCCTTTCACAATACATTTTTGAAAAGAATCAGAATATGAGAAAATATAGAAATTACCAATAAATTAATTTAAAATGAACAAATTCCTGTTATGTGAATCACAAGTTTTACCTATGAATTATATATATATATCTGCATATGAGTTTGGAATAAGTAGAAATATTTTGTAAGTAAAATTATAAAGGTTAAGAGTAGTAAATTCTCGTTAAATAATTTTATAATTAGAATTACGTGAGCTCAATAAAATGGAATCAAAGTTATAAATATTTTTAACTGTGAAATCATAAGGGAACTCTCATAATTTTTGACATTAATTTTTATTAAAAAATGGTGGATGTTTTTAATGAATGTCAATGGATATTTAGTTTTAATTAGTTTATTACTTAATTTATTGAAATACTGAGCAAACTCTAACCATTACAAATTTTTGCAATGCTGTTTAGTTGGGAAATGAATGTATTTATGTGGAAAGATTTAGAGAGAAACAGTATATTACTGATAAAAAATCGCAAAACTTAAAAAATAATCTTTTACGATACAAATTTAAGGCATACAAAGAATACATTAGAAAGAGGGAAAAGCTTGCATTTTTCTCTTCTTTAAATATTTTAATTATGTCCATGCTGTAAAAAAGAACTGCCGTTCTTAATCAAAATTATCTGCTGTGAATGCTAGCAAATATATATCATTTACTCACACAATTGTTCCTCATTATACTTTAACAATGAAGATTTTATATTAGCAGATTTTGACACATGATGATGAATAAGTCTTCAAATTTTGTGATTTCAAAATAGCATTTTGTACATTACACGAATGCCATTAATATTTAAAGGAGAAAGGTGGCAATAAATCTCCATCACAAAATATTCATGAAATATAATGTTAAAGAAATGTCACTCGCACACAAATCCCATTTTCATAGACCGTTCGATGACTTTAGGAGACACCTATTTGTTATTTATTTATTTATAATGAATTGATATACCTGTATATATTACTGACAATAAAAGAGCCTGCTTGCAAATTGTTTGTCGTTTTCCCACCTAAAATTCTCAAGTGTATTCAGCTCTATTTGTCCCAAAGAGGTTTGGGATATGGAGAAAAGAAGCTTGCTTTTATCTATAAGCTGAAGATATGATTATCTGTCGAGACTGATTATCTTTTTCAGGTTCAGTTTATGAGATGTATGATTAATTTAAAACGAACATTATTAATTTCTCACTATGCTTTATTGTTGTATGGAACTAACTTTTTGCTAGAGTAAGCGTGATTATATATATTATGCTCACAATGCTTTTTTATGATGTTCAAAAACTTGCACACATGTCGCATTGTTTGTGAAGCGAAATTTCTGTAGCAACATCCAAACAAGATTTCTCAAAACTCCTTAATTGAGATAATGCCTTCTGCTTGACAGTCAAAATGGTGCAAAATAATTCATTTAACTTTTTTCTCCAACGGCGGGCACACTTGGGTGACGAACCCTATGCCACAACAAGACCAGAAACTGCTACTCATTTGTCTTTACCCAACAGGCACCTGTGAACCAAGTCACGGAGACGAGTAGCGTTACCCGCGCCATACCACCACAAACTCGTTTATAGGGCGGCCACATTCATACTTCATCACAGAAGAAAGGACAGAGAAAGACAAAGAGAACAGAGAAAGAAGGTAACATCCATGCCCGAACCAGGACCCATAGCTCAGGAGTCAGGAAGGCTAACCACTCAGCCATCGGTCGGCTAATTCATTTAATTAGAGACTATAATTTATTAAAATAATTTTGTACTGCAGAGGGTATCGGTCATTGGGAGTTACATAGTATGTAGTTCAAACATAATTTTAGAGTGCCAGTACATTTTCTATTGCGACGCGCAAACATCTTAAAATAAGTTTTTCATAAGTATATTTAATGTGCCATTCCTCCCCTTCCTCTACTTTGTAATTATAACTTTATAATTTCATCCTGCACATATTATAGTTTTTAATTTTTTTAAAATTTATAACATAAATATCAAATTAAAATTGTGAATTGGTTTTCAAGGTATTAAAAGCTATTTCTCACAAATAAATATAAGAAATGAATGTCATATTCAATAAAATTTAACTGTTAGTGCGTCTTTCAATTAAAAATATACTTATGATATTTTTGTATTATATTTCCTAAAGTAAATAGATTATATTTCCTAAAGTAAATAGAAGGAAAAAGTTTTTATTAAAACTGAGAATAATAAAGAGTTTTATCTCAAACATTTCTGATGCCCTCTAATTATGAGAAAATAAAAAAGTGAAGTAAATATTTTTATTTTTACTAAAATCAGATTTTATATAGGCATTGCAAATTGTTAGTAAAAGGAACTACAGCGCACAAATTGTCGAGAACTGTAATTTAAAACTATGCATACCCGAACACGAAACTATTTGGAAAAATTGGTGAATATTTGAAATGGTCATTGAGAAAAAGATGAAAATAGTATAAAAATATTTGAATTGGCTCAATTTAAATTGGGTGCTTTAAAAGCAAAAGTCTAGCAGCACTTAGAAATTCCCTTTTTTTCCAATTCTATTTGACTTCGTTAGAGAAATTCAGGTTATCAAAATAATGACTTTACTGGAAGCAAATTTTTTTGAATATATTTGCATGTGGAAAGTACTGACAATTTTAAAACACAACGTCAAGGGTTGGAAGTAATCAAAAAATAAATTTGAAATACTTTTGAAGTAATGTTATTGTATTTAAATTTCTCTGAATCTTGTAAATTTTTAGAGTTTGTTTTTGGAGAGATTCTTCAATGTGAACGGTATTACTTAGCTCGGCTGGTTTAATTTTTTATATTCCCGAATATAATAATTAGAACTACAATTAGATGATTCAATACTGATTCGTTAGAAAAGTGCTTGTTCATTTTATTAAGTTTTTTTGGTTAAAATGCCATGTACAGTTAATGCAATTACTAAAAATCATAAAACTGAGTTTTTTTAAAAGCACAAATTGTAGTTTAAATTTTTTTGTTTGTTTAGATAAAGTTCATTTAGATTTAGATTTCAGTGTGGATTATAAGATTGTATATTGAAATAAGACATATTAACATAAAAACTAAAAATTAATAATATTACAATAAATATTGATTTTTATGAATGCAGTGTTATAGTGTTGATGTATGTATTGATTGCTTAGTCACAAATTTATTATTGGATATTATTGATATATGATGTTTAAAATAATTTTCAGGGTAAATTTACTTTTTAAATTTTAATTTCATCTACAATATTGGAAAGGTAAGATAAAGACATACTGTTCAATAGATTGCAATATGATACTGAACTGCCGCCCAACTTGTCTAGTGGTCAGCGTATCTGACTGCGGACAAGGAGGTTCTGGGTTCGAATCCCGATTCGGGCATGGATGTACTTTCTCTCTCTATCTATCCTGTCTTTGTCCTTTCCTTGTATGAGTGGGTTGTGAATGGTTGCCTACCCTATAAACGGGTACCTATGGCATGTGTGTACTGAGGAAGTGGACTCCACACCAAAATATGGTTCAGTTGGAAAAGTGGAGCAGCGCACCCCATGTTGCCAGCCTAGCTGGCACACGACAACAACAACATTATACTGAATTTTTATTACAAGTGAATATAATACAAACATTGTATATAATTGTAATACAAAATTATACTAATAATATTACAATAAATTTATTTTTATAAATGCAGTGTTTGCATTCTATTTTTGATTTTTCGAAAATAGTTGGTCTTATTAATGTAGAGCAAAGGAAGTAGTCCGAAATATTCTCAAACAACCACTTTGATAGATATGCATCCGTTCATTTCTCAATTTTCAAAGGGTACTGGAATCGAACCTGAAACCTTCAATCCAAAATGTGCCACCATACAACTAGGCCGTTATGTTAATAAGCTCTATACGAAGGTGAATCTTTGACTCAATGAATCAGATAACTGAACAATTGAACGATAGTATAAAGCTTTTGAATAGCCTTTGAATGTCTTTCTGTGAAGACTTTATATAATAGTTAATTATATTTTTTATAATAGTGTAATAATAGTTAACAATTTAACAATAAAATTTCGTACTAAAACTACTCTAATATTAGGAAATTTATCATCCCAAAAGTTAAAGTAAGGATGCTTACTTTTTCTTTTCAATCATTTGAAGGTAATGTTTTATTTATAATCACCTATTCAAATGTACAACAAAGCATGATTAATTTGTACAAATTAAAAAATTATACTAAATTAAATATTTTTTATTAAATATATATGTGTGTTCAAAATGTCTTTGAATTTTTCCCATTAAAAAGCAAATTTGATTAAAAGGTGACCAAAAATGAAGAAAGAATCTCCGTGGTATGACGTAGAAGCTTTCACACTATATCGAGATGGCTCTAGCACATTTTCCTAGCAATAAAAAACATCAAGCAGCAAATCAATTCCTCATTCATCACTGGAAGCATGTTACTGTTAGCAGATCAAGTGTGTTATTGTGGTTTAATTTTCCTACTAGAATGGTGAATCCACGATTAGAGCATTAAGAATCTGCCACACGAGGCAAAAATGAGATAAGTAAAATGTTTGCATCATTGAATGGGGCACTGAATTTAGAACAATGTTTTAAGGAAGTGGAAAATTGGATATTCATTCATGAGCTACAAATCATCCGTCAGTCTAAACGACGTTTTTTTAATAAGGTATTTCGGAAGATTTGCTAGACGAGACGTCAACAGGGAATATAGTTAAGCTGAGAAAAATAATGAGAAACCCACATAGACTTATTTAACGTAATTTACACGGAATAATGAATTTGCACTCAAAAAATAAGATACAAGTACTTCACCAGTTATGGTGGTATATTTCAATGAAAGGCAAGCCTTTGCAGCATGAACATCGCATAAATGAAAGGTGACATTCAATGATTATTTAACATCATGTGGACAGATGAAGTTCATGACGTAAGTTCTGAAGTAAAGAGAATTCTTGCTGCTAATCGCTGCTTATATGGACTGGGAACTTTCTTAAAATCGAAACTGATCAAAAGATCTACAAAAATCACGCTATACAAAACCATCACAAGACCTGTTCTCACTTATGTAACAAAGACTCAGTCAAATCAAGTTGTAATATTTGAACGAAAAGTCCTAAGAAAGATTTTTGATGCTGTCAATGAGAATGGAGTTTGGAGGCACAGATACAATTTCGAGCTCTACAGACTTTTTAAGGAAGCTGACATCGTCAATTATATTAAAATATGTCGATTGAGATTTGAGGGCCATATCTGTCGAATGGACCCCTCGTCTTTGACTTCAAGGATTTGCAAACAGATCTAGGGGTCGGCCCAAACTTAGATGGATTGATTTGTGTAGAGGAAGACATTAAAGTACTGAAAGTGTCAAACTGGAGAACTGTCGACTCCCGGAGAACACAATGGAGGAGTGTTCTGAGGAAAGCCTTGACCCACCCCGGGCTGTCGTGCTGAAGAAGGACAGATGAAGCTCACTTTTCATTTCATGGTAACATCAAAGCATATAGTAATATCTATGCCAGATCAAATTCTTATGAGTACATGTCCAAAATGCTATTTCTGCACGAGTGATTGATTATAATGGTTTATATCGTCCTTCATTATGAATATTTTCTTTTTTGAACAACATTGTCCTCTGTATCCGACTTTCACAACAGTTACAATAGAAAAGTATCTTAAGCTTTTGTGAGTACACACGTTGAGTCTATATTGCATCAAAAGCTTACGTTATTTGTCGTTACCTTTATGCAGGTTAAAGGAGTGGTCCATATTGCATTTCCTATCAATGCCTTGCTTTTGTGTTTATGTTGACATCTCGTTCGCTTTAAATTAAAATTCATTATTCTCTGCTCTATGCTTTATTTTCTGTTTGTAAATTCTCTAGTTTATATTAATGTCTTAGTTTGAAGTTCTCTGTATATGATGAATATATTGATATATATTATTAATGAGATATATCACTATGTAGCTAAGTCAAAGAAATATAATGTCTCTTTCCAGCTTATGGTAATCTAGCAAACATTTATATATTATAGATATATATTATTAACATCACTATATGTAGCAAAACTAAAGAAATATAATGTCTCTTTCCAGCTTATGGTAACCTAGCAAATATTTTGAGTGCTCAGGGAAAAAAGGCTGAGGCTGAATGGGCTTACAAGAAAGCACTTGCTTATCGCTCGAATATGGCTGACGTACATTATAATCTGTAAGTTTGAAGTAAATTTTATTATTTAAATCATTGTGAAATCATAATTTATACTTACAATATGGTATATTTTAAACATGTTAGCTTAAAAATGTACTATGAATCAAGACAATGATAAAATTTGAAAAAAAGAACTTTCGCATTTTTACAAAGTTAAAGATATATTAAATTATTATATAATATGATCATTATACTGTTAATAATTTATTGATTCTTTAATCGAAATTTACATGAGTAATGTAATTTTTATTCAACCAAACAGTAGAACAAAGTTCAAAAACTAAAGACTGAATTTATTTATGTGTATCAGAATATATTATTTTCATTATAGTTTTTAGTTTAATTAAATAATTATTATATTTGATTAATTATTAAAACTTAAAAGTGAATGTTTGTGCAATTAGGTATTTGTTTCTTACAGAGGAATATTGCAACAAGAACAAGCAAGGTACGATGAGGCCTTAATAAGTTATAAATTAGCAATTCAATTCCGTCCCAGATTAGCAAGTAAGTATTTACAACCAGTTTTGTAATAAAATACAGTTAATACAGAATTGCTTATCTTTATTTTTGAAGTGAACGTATATAAAATGTATGTCTTAGGATCATAACAAAAATGAGAAATGATAATTTTATATTGCAATGCACAAATATATTTAAAGGTTGATAAAATATTCATTTAGAAATTACACGTCCTTTATTGAATTTGTAGTTATTTAAAAGTTTATAAGTAGAAAATAAATTCGAAGCTTAGAATCTCATATAGAATATTTGTTTGTCAATATTTAAAGTTCAATGAATCCACAAATGCATCGTAATTTTAAGCAATGATCAAATAAGGAAATCAACATAAAAAAGACAGTTACATTAAATAATGACCGTATGTTAGGTCTTAGTAACATTAAATGCGTAAACTCTGGTACATTAAGGCAATGTTGGTTTTTGTGCTGAGTTATGGGAAATGAAATTAGATAATCTTTCTTTATCAACTGTGAATTTTGATTTGCTTTTAAAATTGTTATATCCCTAATTTATAATACTTTGATGCTTTTGATAAACTGAAATTTCTTCAGGCTTTTGTTTATAATGAGTTAGTAGTTATTTGAAGTCTAAGTTTGCTTATATTCAAATAGGTATTTTATTCAAATAAGTTATAAAGAGCTACAGATTTATTTGTAGCTCTTTATAACTTATTTGAATAAAAATGTCACATGTATTAGCTGTATGAACCCCAAAGGCTAAATTACTTCTCGCCTATTTCCGTAAGATCAGCAAAGTGAAGTATCGCTTACCGCGGACAACAATTGACAGGAGGACTACATTCTCCCTCATTGAGTTGCTGGAGCTCCATGGATTGGGAATGTGTCAACATTCATGTGTGATGTCCAAAGTTCATTCCGTTGGTTCATGGTGGATCTGGAGGGGAGGTTTTGACGTTGTCACCTAATCGTGGTTCAAAATAATGAGGCGCTGGTCCCTCATTGAATTGCAGGAGCTCCATGGATTGGGAATGTGTCAACATTCATCTGTGACGTCCAAAGTCCATTCCTTGGCACATGGTGGATCTGGAGGGGTGGTTTCGATGCTGTTACCTAACCGTGGTTCAAAATAATGAAGCGCTGGTCCCTCATTGAATTGCCGGAGCTCCATGGATTGGGAACGTGGCAACATTCATCTGTGACGTCCAAAGTCCATTCCGTTGGTTCATGGAGGATATGGAGGGGAGGTTTCGATGTTGTCACCTAACCGTGGTTCAAAATAATGAGCTGCTGGTGATAGGCGAGAATCCCAAATCCGTTAATCTTAAGGTACAGACTAGACTTTGCTTGCACCGTTTTGTATGTATGAATTGCGACTGAATATAGCATTTTTTTCTCTAAATATCTTCCTCATTTGACAAGGATTATAAATATTAGTTTATACATTTTGTTCAAAGAGTACATTTTAAGGATAGATTCAGTAAAACCACCACAACTTTTTTGTTTACTTTCCTAGTAATCAAAAAATTCGAAGTTCACAATGTCTACAAAAATATGGAAACTAAATAGATTTAGATAGAAACTGTGTATATATATTTAATATTTTTTAATTTACTATTACAATTAGCTAGTTAAGTTTTTTTTTTTTTTTTTTTTTTTTAGAAATGTTATTATTAATTGGTTGGGGAATTAGTTCGTAATATTTTTACTAAAGACTTTTATTTAAACAAAAAGACAATAATCATATCAATAAATCAATTATATATTCCCCGTTGCTTTTTACAACCTCTTCCCGCCTCTCGACCCATTTGTTGATGCCGTTCCGCCAAAAATCGCCTGGTCTGGTGTCAAAGAAGTTGTTGAGTCAGTTTTTAAGGACCACTTGGTCTTCTGGGAAATGCTCGAATAGAATGCCACAGTCAACAAGGAGCTCTATATTGCCCAGCTACACAGGATGAATGAGGCTCTTCGACTGAAAAGACCTGATCGACATGGTCAAACCCTACTCCTTTACGACAACGCCAGGCCCCATGTTGCACAAGGCGTCAAAGCCGCACCTCAAGAGCTAGAATGGGAGGTCTTCAGCATCCACCGTATTCTCCGGACCTTGCACCGGCCAATTACCATCTTTTCCGCTGCTTGTCAAACCATATGAAGGGCGTTACATTCGATAACAAATAAGTCCTTAAAATGGCTCAACAACATCTTTGACACCAGACCAAGCGATTTTTGGCGGAACGGCGTAAACAAGTGGGTTGAAAATGTGGAAGAGGTTGTAAACAGCAACGGCGAATATATAATTGATTAACTTATTGATATAATTATTGTTTTTTGTTTAAATAAAAGTCTTTGGATAAACGCTACGAACTTATTCCCCAACCTCATATTTTGTAACGTTTCAAGCAAATAAATATATAATAAGAAAATGAAAAAAACTGAAATTGTATTTGTAACACTCCTTGTAGATTAATTTTTACATGGTACTGAGTTTTTGAACCATTTCTCTGATTAACTGTTTACTCTTTTCATCAGTTAGCATACTTCAAAATAAAACGAAATCTTTTGAATTTTGATATTACAAATATGTATATTTTTAATATTTAAATAAAGAGTTGAATGTGCCAGATAAGCGTGTGATATTAAAATTTTTGCACATATAATAAGAATATTTAAGAGCCTATAATTCAAGTAGAACAAAAAAGAAAAACTTTTCTTTTGACAGGGCAATACTTTCTTTTATAATGATAACAATCGCGGGCATAAAATCTCGCATTGTTTCAGCAATATCTGCTTTAATCTTTCTTCTCTCACAGAAAAGTCATTCCCAGATGTAATTCAGGTATCCTGAACTTGGTTAAAGTATATCAAATTACATTCAGGTGACATAAGTTTTGCCTATCGAGTCAGTTTATTTTTATGACCGACGGCGCGACACTTTTTATGTCCCATAAAACAGCAGAAATTTTGAACGGTAGTCTCTCTTAATCTTCTATTCTCTACGGCCCACTTCTGTCTCATAATTATGTCCCAAAAATATATTTTTACGATGGTCCCTTGTGTTTTCGCTGATGGAATGTCCATTGCCCTCAGTTGGTAAGTGTCGTAAAAGGAAAGGCGTAAAGAGAAGGCTCTTGAAAAAGGGAAAATGAATAGACGATAAGGGAATTTTTCATTGCAGATTTTATAACGCTTCTATCAGTCATTTTGCTTCAAGTTAAATTTGCGAAGAGTTTAAGAAGGGGATTACATTTTTCATATATAGTTTAGTCATCCAAAATTATATTTGTAGTTTTGCATACTGAATGGGGACATCAAAATTTATGCATTTTATCAGACGGTATTTTAGACTCGTAATGTATAGTAATAATATTAAAAATAAACACTTTATCCCCTCAAAATGCAAAATTTAATCAGTATTCTGATTGTGAATATCCTTTATATTATTAATTAGAAATATTTGACTAACATTTTCATACAAATATGAATATTGATATTTTACACGATAAAGAAAATTTTTTATTTGCTTGTCTCAAATCCACTTTATTCATTTTTTTCATTAATAAGATATTTAAGCTTCCATGGTGAATACTCTGAATTTAATCAGTATTAAGCTTTCATATTATTATTTGATGATATAGTATACTTTGAAACACAGTGCCATATTTTGAATATAATACACTATATTTTAGCATTTTAAACAATAAAATTATTTTGTAAATATAAATATCACACACACACACACACACACACACACACACACACACACACACACACACACACACACACACACACACACACACACACACACACACACACACACACACACACACACACACACACACACACACACACACACACGCACGCACGCACGCACGCACGCACACACACACACACACACACACATATGTATGTATGTATGTATGTTTGTATATGTATGCTGTGCTTAGAATACTGATTTCGTCAATTTTTTGCAGTGGCTCATTTGAACTTGGGATTGGTTTTGGGAATTTTAGGCAGAAAAGATGAAGCTGCTGAAGTAAGTCTTAAGATTATTTATTGTCCGTTATAAAACTATTTTAATTTATTTTGCAAATGGATATGATAAAAAATAAAATGTAAAATAGTTTAATCCTTTTTAATAATTTTATTAATGGTTTTAGTTTTTAAATATCAAAATTGATGTTTTTTATGAATTGAATAATTTAATTTAAATGGGTTAACTATACTTTTAATAAAAACTTTGTATAATATTTAAATTTTCTAATTATTACATAACATTTAATTTTGTATTTAAAATATGATGTGAAATATTTGAGAAATGAAATTTGTCAAGATGTGTAAAAAAATTTGAATGTTTATCAAATACAAATATTTAGATATTAGGCTTTTGGAATGATAGTTTCAAGCAATAAAGTGATGTTTATAGTAAACTTAGATTTAATGTAATAAGGGAGGAAGAGAAACCTTTTTGATCTCTCTTAACTAGCTGTGCAAAAATTTAGGCATACTTTCTTATATATATATATATATATATATATATATATATATATATATGTTAGTTTCCGTTTTTATAAGGAATTATGGGTAGCTGTGAGGAAATGTTATAATGATTTAATATAACATTAGTTTAAGTCTTAGAAATCTTCTTTAATTTAAAAAAGAATCTATTTTTATACAAACTAATCATCTTGTTTGAAAATGTATTACAAGATAACATATTGACTTTTTAATAATATAAGATGATGAGATATTTTTATAGGTAATAATTAAAACTTGACTTGTTATTTTTGGCTTTTATTTTAAATATTATTGTTTTTCTGAAAACAAAATTTAGGATAAGCATCATGTTGACATTTAGTTTATTTTAATAAATTATAAAAATTAATTTTAATAGTTAAATAAATATTACCTCATAACAGAACAAATGAAAATTAATTCCTGATTTGTTTGTCACCAAACATTATGAGTCTTGATCAATGTTCCAATTTTATTATGAAGAAATTAAGGCTTAATGGTGAATAAGCAAAATTCTATTATTGAAAGAATTTGTCGAATTCATATTCAATCGTAAAACAGGCATGTTGATGAAATTTTTACATATGAAGTTGTTGGTTTACTTTCTTAATTTATGACCTTTATTTGTCATTCAGGTGTACCGCCACTGTGCTGAACTAGATAGTAGTGGCCTGAAAGATCCAAAAATGCACGAAACAACTAAGATTTCTGCCCTTTTCAATCTTGGAAGACTTTATGCTGATGATGGCTCATATAAGGTATTTTTTATATAATTATACAATAAGAATATAAGTGATAAGATTATTGATTCTCTCTTAATCAAGCATAACATAAAGATTCAGTGGCGTGCTTTATCTAATGCAACAATAAACAACATATTTCCTTAACTATTTTCCTTTTAATATATTTGTTGATAGATTTGTGTTGTAATATTTTTCTTAGAAAAATCTTTAAAAATATTATTTACTGTAGATAACTTTTTTTAAATCAGAGTCTTAACTTTTCGAATGGTGCAATTTTTTCCGAAAAACCATTCGGCGTTTGTCAAAAGATAATTTTTAAAGAAAACTATATTTTCATTAAAGGCAAGAACAGTTGATTTTAAATTATTTATTTTTTCAAAGATTTTTCTTTGATAAATATTTCAAAACTTATAAAACCCCAAAGCACTTTGAATTACTATTTGAGAATTAAGTATTATTAATAAAAAATATAATTATGGATAGTATCTTTTTACCTGAAATACTGTTTTCCCCCTGTAGCAAGCGATTCAAGTTTATCAAGAAGCTGTTCAGAAAATGCCGCATCATTACCAACCTCAGTCTTTGTATAATATGATGGGTAAGTCCTGTAAAAGTAATCTTGATTTTACTTTACATTTTTATATAATAGAAGAAATATAAATAAATATTTTTTAATTTTCTAATATAATTAAGCTTAGGTAAATTAATAATAAAACTATTTCAGAATCTTTCTAAGTAAATTTTAAATTTAGCAGAAACATTTGTTTTCTTTATTCATAAACATTTTAAGTATTCGAAATTATACGAGTCCGACATGATATCGATTTAGATATACGATTTTGAGATCGATTAAGATAAATGAGTTTGATATCAATTATGATATTGATAGAAGTACATATTTATTAACTGTAATCGTCATTTTTTCAGGAGAGGCGTTTTTCAAACTAAAGCAGTTTGAGGAGGCCGAGAGATGGTATCAGCAGGCTTTACGTGCAAAAGCAGATCATATACCGGCCCATCTTACTTATGCAAAGCTTCTATCCAAATGGGTAATTGTTGAAATTAAATTATAGAATTTATAATTATGATATTTTTTGAGTGAAATTTAAATAAATAACATTCACATAGCTTTTCTATCACAATCTTATTAATTTATAATAATAAACTTGGAAAAAGTAAAAATCTATCAATAATTATTTAATTGTACTTCTGTATTATATTTTTTTTACTGTGTATGCATATTATACTTGATCTTTTTCTATTAACTTCGTAAATTTACTAATAAATATCTTATAAACAGTGATGACACATACTTAATAAGTGCCATAAAATAAACTCCTTGTTTAATTTAAATCCATGAAAATATTATACAAATTTTCAAACTTAAATTTACAACTAAATAGAGGGCTCTGTATGCCATAATGACATTTATAGAGATGTATGCACATAAAATTAATGAAATGTAAAGCTCATGAAATTCATGAGGGCCTACAAATAAACATTTTTTATCAATATATTTACAGTTATTTTCTACGCTTTGTACTGTAATTCGCGTTCTTTAATATCAATGTCAACTGTTATTCCTTCTCACATTTTCATTTTATGATTCTATTTTTACCGATTCTTTCCGAAATTATACTCATTTTAAGTTATTTAAATGAATTTTCTTATTTCAAAATATTTGTATTATTTCTAAAAGAAATTTTTTAAAATAATGTTTAATTTAATTTAAGATTACATATCAATATCTTTCATGCAAGTCTTAAACTTAACTTCACAGTATGATTTGCTAATGTTTGATGAGAATTTTTTTTATGTAAATGAATATTTTTTTCAATGTACTTGTATTTTTTCAGATTTAAACAATCGTTTTTCTTAAATTCTTTATTTAATAAAGTTGGAAAAATTCTTAAAATTGTTAGTCTAATATTTTTGTCATCCGCAAAAATGTGTAGTTTTTGTATCCTCATCGATTTTCCTTCCTCTCTAGGGACGTCAGAGAGAAGCTGAACAATGGTTTTTGAAAGCCAAGGTCATCGCTCCGAACGATTCCAGTGTCTATCAACATTATGGTGAGAAATAAAATGTTTTCTTGACAAGAACCTCTCTGGAATAAAATGTTTCGATTACATATTTCATTAAGCTATTATTTCATGGAAGTGTTTCATGTCTAATACGAATTGTACTTATTTTAAACAATTTCCTTTATACGAAGACAAGTTTTAGATAAAGTAAAATAAACTTTAGTAAAAATTAATACTTAAAATTAAATTTTAATTTTAATCTAATTTAAATCTAGTGTTCTTTTTAAAATATTACTATAGTTGATTTAGCCTAAATGATTAATAGACGACAAATTTTGAATGAAACAAGTTTAACATTTTTGAGCCACAATGCTATTAATGAATTTAATTAAAACTGAAATTATGATTAATGAATTAATTCATTCAATTAATTGAAATTAGATAAGACAGTTAGAAATTAGATTAGAATAATTTGTAGGTTAGTTAAGCAATAGTGCTTATATATATGAGGTGGCAAATTTTATATTCAATATAAATAAATAATATACAAAAAATTAGAAACAAAGTTTTGAATCTAATATTTTAAACAATATTCTATTAAAAGCTAATTGAATTTCAATTTTGTTCTCTTACTCATAGGATTACAATGTTATTAGAATGGGATTTACATAATATATAAGTATGAAAAAAGTTCTAAATTAAAAATATATTGTGTAAATAAATAATTTAATAACTCAAAATTCCTTAAAATTAGTTGATTTTTAATCTTAATCTTTATTTATGATTTTTTAAAGCTAACGGAATTGTAATCATATTTTCATGGAATTCAATTCATTTATCAATGTTCTTAAGTATAAAGGCAAGGTTAAAATGAACAAAAATAGAAACAAACGCACTATCAATTATGTCCAAATCGAATTTTATATTCTTATTTACAGATTTGTAAAAATTGATCTGAAAAAATTGTTGGAAACTTTTCAAATATGTTAAACCATGATTTCTTTGTAAATTTTGAAGGTCAATTTCTGTCTGAGTATGATCGCCATGTTGAAGCAGCGGAAGTTTATCTGAGAGCAGCTGAATTATCACCTGATGAATATGAAATCATTTTTAATGCTGCAAATGCGCTTAGGTAAGCATTTCCAACAGTTTTTTTCTTCTATGAGCAGCTTGATATGAACCTTCCTAGTTGATTCATAAAAAAATAAAAAAATAATTTCTGTTCATATATTTCTGTAAAATAATAAAAAATTATTTATATAAAATATAA
Organism: Latrodectus hesperus; assembly: GCA_037975125.1. Lineage (NCBI taxonomy): Eukaryota > Metazoa > Arthropoda > Arachnida > Araneae > Theridiidae > Latrodectus > Latrodectus hesperus. The sequence continues at coordinate 18,505,123 of JAJQOW010000014.1, forward strand.
ATATTATTTCTGTTCATATGAAACTTCGAGTTTTGTTTGAAAAGAAAATCGTGATTAATATTAAATCAAATCATTTTACGATTTTAGCTCGAATCTTTGATAGTTTTTTTATTATGATTTTTTTGACCATAATAAATAATGTGGAAACATTTTAAATTAATTTGATAGGCATTATTGAAAAATCTGATAACTTTTATTACTGATAATACTGATAACTTTTAATACTGATAATTTTTTTTATAAAGCAATATAATATCTCAAAATAATTTTAATGTTTTCATGTAGACAAGCTGGACGAAATGAAGACGCTGAACATTATTATCAAATTGCAGTGAAATTAAGGCCACAGGTAATTTTTTTATTCTTTAAGCTAAATTTTTCTTAATAAAATTATGCATAGTTTTAAGCTTTGCTCCAATGTTATTTAGAAGAAATAATATTAACGATATATTTATTACTGAAATTTTCTAACTTATTTGTCACGCTTAAACTTACTGCTAGTGTGAATGAAGTGTAAATTCAAATAAATAAAGAAAAGTGTAAATTTATGATAAAAAATTTAAATGAAACTGCAAATTGTAAATTTTATTAATTTATAAGAATTTTAAACGTATATATATAACTATTCTGTCTTTGCAAATCAGCCTTTCATCCCTTCTGTGGATCGATTAACTGAGTATGTAGGGAACTAAACACGTCTTACGTTAGGCTGACCACCTAACTGGGACACATGCTTCGCATCCCAGGGCTCTTGGTCATGAAAACAGTTATGGGCACTGTTGGCCTTGGCCTGGGCTGTCGTGCCTTGGAGTTTAGTTTAGTTTAGTCTTTGCAAAAATGAATAAATAAATAATATAAAATAAAATGAAATAAATAAGAAATAAATCAGCTTCGAATATGTCGAAAACTTCTTATTTTTCAAGAAGTGGGATTTAAAATAATTAGAATCAAAGAAATAGGATGAGCAATGCAATCTTTTTGTTTCTAAAACTTTTCTCATATGAGGATAGTCATAGTTTTATACAAGAAAGGAAAATGGATGACTAATAAATTATCAAATTAAGTTTTAAGAAATAACAGATGATTAGTTTTAATCTACCATTTTTATATAGTTCAATGATGTATGTTTTCGCTTATGTAGTGAAACAATTTAGTAGTGAAAAATACTCTTTAAAATCAAGATAAATATCATATTGTATATTATATATATTTAAATAATATTATATATTTAAATATTCCTACCTGCAGTAGAATTTAAACCCCCGAGCTATTGCAGTAAATGTAATGAACAAAACCATAAACAGAAATTCTCTTTTATTTAATGTCATTATTAAATTTTCTATCATTCTTAGTTACTCTATCATTCCTATATTCATGTGAGCCGTGTAAATATTTTTTGGTTTAATTACTATTTTTCTTGCAAGATTACTTTATGAAAAAACTGTCATTATGGTTGTGAAAATTATCTTATAATATAAAATGAAATTTATTGATTATTTATTTAATATATCCCTCATGTGTTATATATTTAATATCTAACTTTCTGAAAAACTTGTATTGATTACCATATTTTTTTAAATAAATGTTTTTTTATTATATAAGTTTTAACAATACTTTCTGTTTTGACATATTTATTGTATGATTTTAATGAAAATGTTTTACAGCAATATTTTCAACTTAAGCCTCTCTTACTTTCCAACTTTCTTCTCGTAAATGCAACTAAATAACGATTGCTAGCTATTCCTCTATTTCTAACCTTTTTAAATTACTCCAAATGAGAAAAAAAATCTCCCTGTCTTGCAGGAGGTGGCGAGTCAAATGAACCTTGGCGCAATGCTTCATGTAAACGGCAAAATACATGAAGCAGAACGAGCTTACTTAGAAGCTCTTAGACTAAAACCTAATGATCATATGACAGAGAGCAACTTACAAAAGCTTAGGATCCTGATGCGCCAGAAATTGGCGCAAACTAAAAGGTTGGAATCTATTCGAATTGCTAGCAATTGTTCTTAAGGTTTGGGATTTATTGGTATTTATCGTAAATTTGGTTTTCATTTCTTCAACTCTTTGTCTTTATTGTAGGAGGTGACGAGTCACATAAATCTTGGAGCCATGTTACATGTAAATGGAAAGCTTTCGGAAGCGGAAAATGCGTATTTGGAAGCTCTTAAACTTAAACCGGATGATCCCATAACACAGAACAACTTGCAAAAGCTCAGGACATTATCCAATTCAAAACGGACGCACCGACGCAGGTAGCAAATTAGAGTTCAACAAACAGCTATGAAAAAAAAACTGGATGACTTGTAGTTTATTCTGCCGAAAATTCTACGCAAGTTTGCGTTGGCCTTTTTGGAATGTAACATTGCTGCAATGTTATAATTTAAGTTTTTTTTCTTCAAAATCATCTGTCGAAAGTATATAAGCATTCCAGCTGTGTGTTTTAGATTGTTTTATGTTAATACCCATGGTGTGTTATGCTTTGTTTTCCAAATGTTCAGATTCCGAATTTGCATTATAAGGAAAAGCCATTGGCGCCAACTCTTGCAGTAACCATTCACGATGGCCAAGATGTCTACAAGTTAAAATTTTCCTTCAATTAGATAGAGATGTATATCAAATCCATTTGTGTAGCTGCAAAGTAACTTTGGATTATAGCATATTGCTGAATCAGCTAGATACAACAGTTTAAGGACTGTTTGTCTATCAGCAATATCAAGCTGTTTCCTTGAAGCATACAGTTATGTATTTCGATGTACGACTGAACTTGCTTTGCTGTTGTTCCGTTTCGTGGGAAGACTCACTGGCAACACACATATGTGTAGACTTAAGAGTGTCATCCAGACAGTTTGCGCTTCTTGAGAAAGACTAAATTTCTAGACAACAAGAGCTCAAATCTGAAGAACTGCTTATAAGTTATATTCAATGTATATATTTGTGTATTTTAGAGCCACAGATTTAAGTTAGTGAGAAAATTTATTATAGACTTCGTTTTCTTCTTTATTTGTTTTATTGTAAATGATTTAAAAAAATCTTTTTACAAATTAATTGCATTTTCTGGTGAAAATGTTTGCAATATGAGAATGCGAATTATTATTTTTATTATTAGTGATATTTGACTACTTATACGTATCTTTTTCTTCTGTTGTTTTTTTGTCATACATTACGTGGACCAATGAAATTCGATTTATTATTGTAGTGAGTAGTATTTTCAATGCAAACACATATATATATATATATATTAATATTATATTCAATTCCACATTTAAATTTTATATTAAAAATTAAAATAATATTTATAATGCCTTAAACACATCTCAAATCTCTTAAAAAGAAAAAAAAAACTGGACTTTCACACTCTTAAAATTTTTCTCGACTTTTCTCTCAAAGCATTTTTTAACAAATGAAATTTACTGTACACTAAAATACCGCATGGAATTATGAATTTAAAAAAAAGTTAAACACTATTTAACTCGATTTAAAATAATAATAAATAAAATGAATAGATGTCTAATATCTTACTTTGCATGTCCTTGTTAGAGTACAGAAGCTAACCGGGAGATGTTAGAGATGTAGCTTATTACATAAGCAATTCCATGTTACTGCAGGAATATAGAGATTTGTCACTAATCTAGTCACTGAATTGTTAGTGTAATGCCTGGTGATTTGTAGTTATCTAGAATTATCTAAAGATAATTTTGAACTTACGTTGGCACTAAAAAAGAGTTCTTCCACTATAATAAAGATCCGTGCCTGAAAGGATACCTGTGATGTTATGAGATATAAGCTGGAAGCAAACCGAGAGAATGACACTGGTGATAGAGTTACCGTTTTTCAATAGTCTTATAAGTTATCCTAATTTAATCACTCCCAAATATGCAAATTCTCACAATTTTACTTTTTTTTATATTTATGAAATATAATTAGTATTACTCACTTTAAAATGAAAACAACTTTTTTAAAAAATATTTAATATTAACAAATTATTTATTAAATTTTATTGCAATAGTTTAATTAATGATGATCAGTGGATTTTGTTTTATAATCAGTAAGAGACAATGCTACCGATCGCTAAGAAAAACTGGAATAGCTGAAAATTTTAGTTACTAATTACTATAATCTGATGAAATTAATTTTATGTTTACCTTAAAAATTTCATTTTCAGTTCCTTCGAGAAAAATTAAATTGCTAAAATATAAATATAAATTATAGGCTCACATTAAAATTAAGTTCTGTGCACGTGAAATCAATTTCAAACCTGATTTTAACACAGTAAAAATTATAATTTTATACTGTGCATTCTAAATCTTGGAAACGGCTCTTAAAAAGTATAGTTTGTGTATTTTGTTTGATAAAATTTACATAAATGAACTCATTTGGTCTATTAACGCTCAAGAGCTAAATTTAAACTTATTTTTTGTGGTCGCACATTGAGAAATTTATATATATTTAAATATTGAGCTAAAATCTACCAATTTATTTCCTCCAGTTATTATTTTGTTTTATTTTAGATACTCTCTTTTATCTGTATATTTTAAAAATATATTTAATTTCAGAAAAATAATTTTTTTACGAAAATTAAATTTGTTCTATTGTGAAAAAAGGAATGGTTCTTAACTCTATTATATAATTTTAAATCTTATGAAATGAAAACTTAAATAATAGTAAGTATCTGCTTGTAAAAATAATGCGCAAAAGTGTAAAAACGAGTGGGATCAATATACATATGATTGATTGGACATACATTGTAATGGTTGTATAAATGTGTTATGTATCTTGTTGTATTAATGTTTTATCAATTTGAACTTTGTATCTTTCAATCCAAGTATACTGAATGTGATATAATTATTATATTTATTTGATTTTATTTCTAATTTTAAAAGGAAGATTCTTGAAAAAAATAGGAACATAAAATTCGTGAAGTTAATTAATCTTTATGAAAGTTATTATTTAATTTAAAGAGCTAAGCAGGTCGAATTGTATATAACTGCTTAATAAATCGTAATTCATGAAAGCTTGAAGTTAATCAAACGAAATGATTTAATTTTTTTAAAGAAGGCGTACTCATCCTTAGCTTCAATTTACAAAAGTAAATAAATCTAAATATTTAAAGCATTTGAAGTTTTATTTGAGAAAAAAATTTAACACTTTTAATCAACTAACAAAAATGTTTTCCTTTAAAAAGTTTAAAATTTTTAAGGTTTTTATATAGTAGGAAACATTAAAAAGTATCCAAACTTATAAATCTTTATCTGTTTTAATTTCAAAATTTTGAATATTAGACCGGATTTAAACTAAATACTTAAATCATTGTACTCAATTTAAATGTTGCATTAAGCAAGGGAAACGATTTCTTATAGCAAAAGCATCTTTAGTGAAAATTATTTACTTTTTTATACTTTGAGATGTGTGCATTTAGAGAAAAATGTATATTAAAAACATGATTTTCATATTTCTTTACTTGAAGGTTTGACTTTAAAATTTGATTGTAAAACAAAAGAAGAATATATTGAATTCTGAATTAAATCTATTGAATAAAAAATATTAATAAATTAAATCACATAATTTATTATGATTAAATAAAAGTTTCATTTAAATGTACATTTTAGAATAAAGCTTTTAAATTTTTTCTTTTTTTAATTCAATGTAAGAAAGCAAATATCAATGGTAAATTGAAATAACATGACATGAACCTTTAATTAATATTTTTTGGTTAAGCATTTTCGGCACAGATGCCATATAATCCAGGATTCCAAATTCTGAATTTTTTTGGCGATGAGGAAATGTTGCCTGGATCACGTATTGTGAGGAACGCAATGACGTAAATACTAGGGTTGCCAAAATAGAATTTTTGGGCATAATTTTTATAGATCTCCATATCTATGACGTAATTAAAACCAGGTTGTCAGATACATAAGAAAATCCGCCAAAAAGTCACCAAACTCAATATTTGGCATTCTGGAATATACGGATCTGTGCCGCCTTTTCTATGAAATTTTACAAAATCTACTTGGGTTCAAGGATAGGAACGTTCAAATTCAGTCGATGTTAGTCATTGTTCCCTTTCACTAGTTATTCTGTAAGCTGTAGAAGAGTTTCTATGCTAAGAAAATAACGTATTTTTTTACCTTGACATGTCTGTATTCGTCCACATGCGTGTGTTTTATGTTTATGAAACCTGCGGTGTACGCCATATTTTAATGGCATGATTCATTTTTCGTGTATTAAAAATTGGTTGTAAGCTATATGTTGTGTGTGCATGTTTATCTGGATATTTATACCGACTGAAATTCCTTATGTGCTTAAATAATGTGTTTTGCTGTCAGTACAGGGTTTATAAGTATTTTCTGAAAGAAATTACACACTTTTGAACCTTTATAAAATTTAATACACAATTTTTAAGGCTATAACTGAGGTTCCAAATTATGTAAAATAGTTAGATGATTCTATTAAACATTTATTAGAATTATGCTGTTATGAAATAATTTTCATTCCTGTTTCTTATAAGAGGAAATAATTTACAGTTCAATAGAATATTATATATGTTATTTCGACTAAAATATTTATTCATATCTCATCATTTTTATTGTAATTATTATGTACTAAAATTATATTATCACAATGTACTACAAATATTAAAATTTAAAAACTATAAAAACTATATATTATTCAAAAAATTAGTATATTTATAATTTTACTACTAGAAATTATATTCAGAACAGAGAATTTAGAGACATTTATTAATTACATTGAAGGTTTGTTTAAATATACTTAGTTTTTAAAAATTAATGTTAATTAAAAAATTTTATAATCTTGAAAATTTGATCATTCTAAATTTGAAATTTAAGTATAATTTTATGTATGAATATTTGATTGTAAATATATCGAGTAGAGCTTTCATACTAAAAGTTTAGAACTCTTTCACATAATTTTTTAAACTATTTATATTTCCAAAGATTTATAATTTTCAATTACTTGAAGAATCTGTTTTGAATTTGTTATATTATTGCATAACTAGTCTTAAAATGTCAAAATTAGTGATTTTTAAAGCCATGTATGTACATAGCTTTACTTTAGAATTGGCTACTTTTGAAGCACTGGTCTTTTCTACTTTGTAAAATAAAAAAATTTAGATACAGATATAAATTTATCGCACTTAACGCAATGATACTAATGATTAAGTGTTTGACTTGAGTATTTTGTCTATAAATTCATTACTCATATTTCAATTTTCATTAATAAGTTTTAATCTGTATTAAATCTAATTTACTATAACTCTAATTTATAACCTCTCATTATCCATTTCCTATTAAATTGCAGGATATTTTTTGTAATTAATTTCCCATTTATTTAATTTAGTACTGTTGCGCTAAGCTGTATCTGCACAATCAGTAGTATCTTAATCTTCGAAGTTAGATTATTAGACATAGGTAGTTCATAATGAAGCTAATTTCAAAGAAATCTAGCTTTAGCTTTGTCATCATTAACAATTATGTGGACCGAACTTAAGCACCGTGTGATGTTTCCTTTTTCGTCTTGCAAATAAGAAATGTGTATCTTATGTTACACTCATTTGGTGTATCCTTGATATAATCTGAACTAGAAAGAAAATCTCTTGAGGAATACAACTCAGTGAAGAAAAGACGTTTAATACACGTTACCAAACTTCACATTTTGTTAATTTATTCATTATGTTATCTGTATTGAAGTACTCTTTGCTTAAATGGTTCAAGCAATGAGTACATTTTCTGAATAAATAAATATGTAAGTGAAATTGAAATATGTGTTTTTTATTCTTTTTTTATCTAACAAATATTTCACAAATTAAAAGATAGCATTATTGAAGAACAATTTTTATGAAAATAAGATAGATTAATTTCGAAAGTTTTATTTTTCGAGTACCACAAACATAATCAATAAAGCAATTAGTTTATGGGTTCTACACGATTCTTTTTAACAATGTCTTCGCACTGAGAAAATGCAATACAAATGTTTAAAGGCTTAAAAATCAGAAGCTGAATAAAGTCACAAATATAGTTTGGAGAATGAAATTCTGCAGTGGAGATTTTGCAAATAATTATGTCCAGTTAGACATTTAGAGCCATCGCTTTCTTAAAAAACTGTGAATAATTCTTACATCATCGAAAAGAAGGCATTAGAGAATGGCAAAGCTGTAGCAGATTGTACGTCATCAGATGTTTGTTTGTTCGCAATACGTTTCTGGCTTCTTATTTCTTTCAATTGAAAAGCCACATAAGAAGGCCAATCGCTTCATAATTTTGAGCCTAGGTTAAATGATGAGGTTTGACACCTGAGTTGGCACCTTTTTCTTAATGATTCACTGTGGAGGTACATTGGACATTTGAAATTTAGGCACTGTACACAAGGGAATTAATTTGCGCAAATTCTCATTATGATTTATCTTCTTCTATATCAAGTCAATTGTAAATAAAAGCAACAAAACCTTAGTAAAATAATTTGATTTGACAAAAGTTGAAGTTCTTTTAATGAAAGCAAATTCAGAATATGAATAAAACAAATAGAAATTTCTAACATTTACACCAATTATAAAGTACATGAATTAATCAGAAAACGATAACGAGAAGGATGAAAGATGTTTAACTTAAAATGAACATTCCAAGACTATTACTTAAATAACTTTAATTTTAAACTATCGTTAGTCAAACGTTGGTGCTGTTATCATTTACATTTAACTGTTTTAAGCCAATGATAAAAGATCTTAAATTCTGATAATTCATCAAAGTACACTGAATGGATCCATTCTTATTTTCGTTCACGCTTCGAATGTGATAAAAATGTAGCAGTATTAAATATGCAAAATGCTATGGAATTCTCTTCCATTTATTGTATAATTGCTTTAATTTAGACACTGCGTTCCACAACTTAATTCAGAGGCATAAAATAAATTATTTTTTCCCAATATTAAAATTTTACTTACTTCAGATCTTGAGTTTTAAATTAATTTAAATATAAAACATTAAATAAAATATAAATACATTTTTGACTACAATGATGATAATTAGAATGAATATGTAAAATAAAATGAAGAGAAAGAACTCAGTACTCAGGTTCAATTTATTAAAATTAATAAAAATAAATTTTAATAGTAAATGTAAATAATTAGTTACATCATTAATAATAAATACATTTGAATCCAAATATGTTTATTTTAATCATAACGAGAAGGATGAAAGATGTTTATGTTTATTTTAATGTTTATATTAATTATGTTTGTTTAAGAACATTATGTTTATTTTAATCATAACATAATGTTCAACACTTAGATTATTACTCATAAGAATAATAGTTCATTGCTTTTGATTTTATTTTCTTAAATATACCAGAATATTTTTGGTGGTAATAAATATATATTTCATATTTCAAATTTTGATTAATACAAGATCATATTTTACAAGAGAAGTTTCTTAATTACTTATAATGATAAAAAATAGCTGTAAAATATGCCACTTAAAGAGTTCATTTTATCACATGAAGCCTGAAGGAGATCCAATAATTCTGACTCTTGCTCATAAATAATACACTGTAATTCACCAGGCCTATATATCACAAACTCATTTGACAATTTCAATTTTTTGAGATTTCTATCATTGATTATTATTAACCGCCATGTTTAGTGTCAGAGGAAAATATTCCAAGAATTTAACATTACCAGTTATTAAATTCTGATATCAAATTATCCTAAAAACATGGCTATGTAATCTAAATGTGCTGTTATTAAAATGAACCTGCTCTAAGGTTAAAATAAATAAGGTAAGCAAATAGAAAACAATGCATCATAAACAATAGAATAGAATTCAATTCGATATATATATATATGAGAATGATGTTGTTATACATAATCGATTATAAAATCAAAGACGAAAATTTTTTTACTGTAGGGAAAAGCATATTAATGTGAACACTTCAATCAACTGTTGAATCTCGTCTAGCGTGGTTACAAAAGTCACACAAAGTGGAAACGAGGAATACAAATTTTTTATACTCTCTTGAGATAAATTTGTTCAATCTTGTAGTAGCTGG